>CM076572.1:28916972-29237597 GCA_034641835.2 Pinus albicaulis | reverse complement strand
GATGGTTTATGCTCGAATCTATTCAATTCCTACGAAACATCTCAAATTATTTGGTTATGATTCTTATGTATATGTTCCAACATATAATATGAGTAATCTAGATAATAACATTGAAAATTGTATCTTTATTGGTTGTAAACATAGTTTAAAGGTTACATTCTTTGAAACCAATACATTAGGATTGTTTCATATACTATGTGTCATTTAGAAAAATCAAAGATGTTTTCAAAAAAGAAGTCCTACCAAGTGAAACAAAAAATAAACGAGATAGAGGTTGAATTAAAGGATGGTGAATCAATATCTATAGAAGAATATGAATTAGAAGAGGAACCACACACTCTATTATTGAGGATATTTTTCAGAAATGAAGGAAAACAAAAAGGCATAGTCCACTTTATTTTTTTCATAATTTTTCTTTCTTTATTACTAACGACGATACTATAATTTGAAGGGAGGCAATGGATTAAAAGAATGGAAATATTTGGTCAAAGTTCATGGTCAAAGAAATAATAGCCTTGGATAAGAATGATTCTTGGTATCTACTAGATTTTTTAGCTGGAAGAAAGACTATTGACATCAAATGGGTGTTTCAGAATAATTTGAATGCAAAAGTAAAAGTGATAAATACAAAACTTAATTAGTAGCAAAAGGTTATTCCCAAGTACAAGGAATTGCCTTTGGTGACACTCTTATTATCCTTACCAATTTAAACTATATTATATTTGTTTTTTATGTTGATGCTTCTTTTCATTTGAACTATAAAAAATGGATGTGAAAACAATGTTCCTATATGGGGATCTCGAAGAACGAATATACATGAAGCTACCTTGCGTTTGAGGCGCTAAATGGGTCATGGAGATTAGTTGATTTTGATATTGTACCATAGGATAGGTGTGCTAGACTAGATGATGGTACCTAGTGTATATTGATGATGTACCATAGGTTAAGTTTGCTAACTTGAATAAAGGTAAGAGTAGACTCTATGATTTTTATAGGTTAGGATTGTTGACATGGATGATGTTGATGTTGATGATGTTGTTAAACTTTGTTTTTAGATAAAATACGTCAACAAAGAACATTTGGATAGTCATTATGAATACATCCCTACCTAAGAGGGTGTTTTGAACTTTATAGCTATGGTCAGTCTTCATAATGTGAAATTCCTATTTTTAATGAAAAAATTTAAATCATATTTGTGATTAAAGAAAATTTATTTGAAGCATGTTCTTCATGCTTGTTATTAAAGGAAAATATTTATTCATTTCATATTCAAAATAAGATATTATAAGGTATGTTCTTCATGATAATATCAAAGGCAAAAATTCAAATTTTGAAATTTGTAATATGGACACCAACAGATGTCAAGTCGGCCTCCCATGTGTTCAAGTTGGTTCTACCCATTATGAAACCCATTTGACCTCATTGATTACTATATAAAGGAGACACTCGTCCTCCTTCTAAAGCAATTCATATCCATGATCTCAAGTTCCATATATTTGTAATCTATGAAGACAAGGAGGCCAAGATTAAGGAGAAGGAGGCTAGCTCAAGATTCCTATGAAAGAATATTTTGTGAGAGGATCCAAATTATATTATGGTTATATCCCTGCTGATGATCCAAGTTTTGTGAGAAAATATAAGTTTTTTAATGGTTCTATCTCTGTTCTAATATGATCTAAGTTTTATGAGAGCATCATAATTATTTGATGGAAATGTCTCTGATGATCATACGATCGTACTTTTGGATGATGATGTGAGCCTATTATTTTATGTTGATCCGAGCCTACTCTATGATTATGATATGATTTTATCTGTAGTGACTAGACTAAATTTTTCTATGATGGGTTAGACTGAGCCCTTATGAAGAAGGACTTGTTATCTAGCCTTAATGAAGTTCGATGAAGCTACTTGACGTGAATGTGGGTGGAAAAGTGAAGAGGTTGGACTTGACATATTGTTGGTACTCTTATAAAGGAATTTTGTTGAGTAGTGGACCATAATCATGTAATTTGATGTATCTCTTGCTGAACTAAACATTTATCTAAGAAGAAGGTTGGTGGGATTCCCCCCTAGTGGGTTTTCCTAAGATAAACATTATGTATTTCTTGTGCCTTGTGGTATCTACTTCTTCATTGTCTTTATGGTTGGATTTCAGAATTTGTAATTTCTTAGCGATACAATTTAAGTGCTAAATAATTATCTATATCATTGTAAGTAATTATGAAGTTTCATAAATAAGTGTTTTTGTGAATTACACTCGAAAAAAATCAACACTGCCACTCCTTCCTTAAAAATTAATTTCTTTCCCATTGATCTATTTAATTACGTAAAATTGTCCATGACGGCTTCTTTAGAGTCACCATTAGTACAAAAAATTTTGATGCTTCCTTTGGAATATTTTTTTAGTGACACCTTTTGGTACGATTGTGATATGAATTTTCCCCATGAGGTAGCATGTTTCTTTCTTTGCATCGGTGTGATTAGGTCTCAAAAACCTACTTTCATTTTGTCAATGTTGTTATTTTTAGGGCAAGGGTTTTCATTTAGGGAACTGATGGATTATGTTAAACCCTAAATATATCTACTTGAGAAAATTATTATTAATTTTCAGTTGTTTTTAGAGTCACTATTGCATCATATCCACTCCAAAATGGTCCATGTCTCTTCTGGCATTGATTTCTTAGATTTAACCCCAATAGCGAAAATGTATCCATCTAGAATAAACATTTTCATTAATTATGATGTCACCGTGAAAAAGAAAATAAAGGGAATGTCAAAAAGGATAATATCAACAATAATGCGATACACTACATTCCATGCCAACATAGGATCATCAAATCTTTCTGATGATATATTTTTGGGAGCCATTGTAGTGAATCCTATATGTGTTTACCAGAAATTGGGTTATGCATTATTTAATGTAAAAATGGATTAATTCCTTAAAAAATCTCGTAGAAGTTTGATTATGTAGATTTCATAACTAAAATATGTCAGTCCCACAAATCTCTGCCAAATTCTAGATAAAATTGATAAAAAATATTCTAAAAACCAAAAACATACAAAATTTGTGTGGTATTTTAGCATCCTATATGTTATTTATGCTATTATTGTGTAAGATAATGTTAGCTCAAAACATTACCAATGATTATCATGCTAATATGTTTTGCTACTATTCATTAATATAATAGGAACAAGGTGGTGGTAGATTTTTTAGTGTGGTGAGTTTGATTCAAATTGTTTATTGTCCACATTCTAAACCACAAACATAGTCAACATGTCAAAAAAAACATCAAAATATCCTCCCCACCTAACTTCCTAAATTGTATTTTTGATAGTGGAACATATCATAAGCCCCTTAAGGAAAAAGTGTGGATAAGGATGATTTGAAACAAATGGATAAGGATGATCATCGCCTTTGTAATTGGTATGAAGTAAATGAGGCTAACTTCCAACTGATCAATTTGAAAGTCGTATTATGTTGTATTGGAGTAACTACATCTCTATAGCACACTAGACTAATTTAGGTGTCATTTAATATTGTATATGATACCATATGTTGTGTTCTCTTTTAAAATTTTTATAAGGACGTGAAAATGAGAATAGTGTGGAAGATACAGGTTGCCTGCCTTCCCTTGCTTTTAGAGTGGTCTTATAAATATAGAATTAGGAACGGTTTTTATTTTACTTATAATTCATATCGTTAACAAAACCACCTAGATAATAG
Organism: Pinus albicaulis; assembly: GCA_034641835.2. Classification (NCBI taxonomy): domain Eukaryota; kingdom Viridiplantae; phylum Streptophyta; class Pinopsida; order Pinales; family Pinaceae; genus Pinus; species Pinus albicaulis. The sequence goes on along the minus strand of CM076572.1, from coordinate 29,233,873 downwards.
GTTTTCCTTTGTGTGTTTGTTCAATCCCCCTCATTAATAGAGAAAATGTCCTTAGTTACCAGTTTTTCGGTAGGTGATCCTCTAGCGCATTCGATCCCTTTTCCTTAGAAGCATGGGATCCTTTTCTAGTATTCACATATTTATCCTTTTGGGGGAAGATCCATAAATTTGTAAGGGACATCCATTTAGCTTGCATGGCTAGGATTAACCACCGGAAGGAAACGATTATTGTCATTACAATCACAGATATCTTCTCGTGTCTTCTAAAAGAAGAGGTGAAAATGGAGTTGAAAGGAGGCCAAAGAATTCTCCAAATAAGTGGGGAGTGCATCAAAGAAGAAGAGCATAAGGACAACAAATGGCATCAAATTGAGAATCCCATAGAAAATTCTTTCAGGGCTTCCAGATACCTGATAAGGTGAAGGTGGAAGAGATCAATGCAAGCATGGAAAACAAGCTGCTGACTCTGACAATACCAAAGAAACAGGAGCTAGATCCTCAATGCAAATCAATCAAAATATCTGGTTGACATTTTTTTGGGTATGATAATGTCAGAGTGGGCTTGCCATTACTGTTATCATGAGCCCCATCCTTAAATACTTTCCCATTTCCCTCCCTCATAAACCTGCAACTTTGTGGATGAAACTCATTTAACCATTACCAGAATTGAAAAAATCTATCGATGAAACTAACTCAACCATTCCCAAATTTGAAATTCAAACCTGTAGAGTTTGGGTGAGCATTTTGAAAATTCAACTGAGTATCGAATTAATGTTTGCAGTGTATATGATCATATATATCTAATCAGAATTGTATTCAAGACATCGAAGTGTAGTGGTTACATTAATTACAATTAATAGAAATGCACTACATGCATCAATTACACTGACCGTGGAGCTGCAAGAAGTTGGAGAGATGGAGCTACCGAAAAATTCATGAATATGTATAATGATATGACTATATGTACTCTCTGACATTTCTCATAGGAGTAACCTAACCATTCTACGGAACACCTTTTGCGTTTTTCACCCCCGGGCTGCTAGTGATGCCCTTCCGGCGAGCACATGTACCATGGAGACCTGTTTCGTAACTCGACAGATTTCAGGATTGTTTCCTCCCTCGATGACGACAATAAGAATGTAAAAATGGATTTTTTTTTTGTATTCAGATTGAAAACATTACTTCAAGTATATTTAATTATTTTTTATTAATTGAGAATGGTATAATGTCTCTTTTTTTTTAATTAAGAATAGCATAACTATTTTTATTAAAGAAAATATACTCCCAATTAACATTACATTATCAAAAAATTGTATTTCTTGACCAGGAATCCTCCACATTACTAGAACCCAATTTATTCAAACTATTAATCCAATTTATTCAGTTTATTAACCCAATTCATTGAGACCATTTTATAAAGGAAATGTTGTTCCGGGGTGAACCAAAATTAGGAGAGCACCAAAAATAAGTGAGCACAGGCCAATTTGTTGGACAACCATTGCAGCTGGTAAACCATTGTGGAAAATCGCTAGTTAATTTTTTTAAAAACTCATTAGGTCAGAAAAATGGTAAAGCAAGTCAAATGGGAAACAATACTTTCCCTTCCGATCAAAAACCCTAAAGAAAATCACATATTCTCTAGAACGAATGTAGATTGGCCTCTAGTACAACGAAAACACATGGAGTTTGATTGGATTTAAAACTCCCTTCAACTAGAATTGGAGACTTTATTAGAGGAAAGGAAATGAACCCAAATGCTCCATGTTTTTTCAACCGAGTATAAAATAAACACCCAAGCTCAAGGCCTACTACTTCCTTGCTATATGAAGTTTAATTTTTTCAGAGATGCACTATTTATAAGTTGGTATTAATAGTGCTCCATCAGTTTTCATGGATTCATATGCATTGACTTTTTAAACTTTTTTTATGTAGATATGCTTGTTCATATGGCCCCAGGATAGAAGAGGACAACATGAAATGAAGAGGAGATACTCATTTGTGAAAACGAGAGGATGTCAATGCCATTTCATTGTAAAAATTATGGTTCAAATCCCTAAGATAACGATAATAACATATAACATGTATGAGCATGTAGATAGCCAAGGATGGGCTTGTCATGGCCAACAAGACCCCTCGAGTCATGCTAGGGTGTTGCATCAACCAAAGTTATCAAGGGACATGGTTTCCTATGTACAGAGTTATTTCTTCTTGCAAGTGGCGGTTGACTCAGTTTGCAAAATGCATGTTAAAAAATATATTGATATGGATGTTGCAACTCGAGATAGGGATTTATTTTTGTGTATAAAATATGTTTTAAACATATATAATCATCTAATGAAAGGAAGTATTAGTTTCATAAGAAGGATGAATGAGTGTGAACCTTTGGTATAAGAATCACCCACATGATATTTTATTTTTATCAAAATCCCAATGTTGGAGATATCCCTTTTATTGTTGGAATTCAGATGAAGTGGATGTTGGAGACCATGGTGAAGCTATAGAGTAATATCCTAGTAGCCTGGAGTCAACATTGAACATGAATAAGTATGGGGTGAGTGTATTAAGAATTACTGATCTAGTACAATAATTTGATTAATAGTGATTAATAATGATTGATGAGCTCCGGTTGACTTCATATGTTTTTTGAATGTGGTAGTATTAGTTGTACACACTTGTGGTGTTTGATGAGCAACAATGTGGGTTTCCAATTGCATGGGTGGTGACATCACATGAAATTTCACTATGGTTGGATCAACTCATGCTTAGGTGTCACCAAGTTGATCATGATTGGAAATTTAATGCTTTCATGGTTGATGATGCATTGGCTGAAATCGGTGCTTTAAGGTAACTTCAATCTTCTTATTTTACAGTAAAAATTGTATTTATTACAAAACTAACATGCTTGAAATGAATTCAATGTGGTAGGAGAATCACAAGGTGCAATGTTATCTTGTGTGTTTGGAACATACGTCGGCATGGATAAAAAATGTGAATCGATTGACCAATAGTACATAAATAGAAACAAAAATGTTTTGTGATTTGGGTTTAATTATGAACTATTGTTCCATTATTGAAGTAAAAAATGTAATTAATTCTTTCTTCAATAAATTTTCTTACAAGGAGAACTTCCTAGACTATTTCCACAAGAATTGGGTTTCTGGTGACAAGATTTGTAAGTTGACAAACTCTTTCTTACATTTCTCTTTTTTGTTTTCATATGGAATAAATATATTCATTAACCCAAATTTTCTCCATGCAATTCAGGATTCAACAAATGTTATGGAGTCATGTCTCTCTTACCTAAAGACAAGCTTTGTATCTGATAGAAGAAAGAAATGTTCTCGTAGGATGGATTGGTTGATATATGTTATTCTAACAAATTTTTAACCATGTTACTAGTTTAAGGAAATTCTAATAAAGGGAGGATTTTTGAATAATTACAAGAAAGAGAAACAATTGGAATCATCAGTATAAAAAATAAAAAAAAATTCCAGATAGTTGTTGCAACCCTCATGAGAAAATGTTTCATGCTCTATGGATGAGGAGTCAATCTAAAGTTAACAAGCAATATATTGTCCCTTGTCATTGCAAAAATTTCATAAGTTGTGATTTCCCATGGTCTACTCATGGTAACATATGCAAGAATGCCATAAAGGTGGGTTGGTTGTGTTCCCCTTCAATGCCTTCCAACCAATTACAAAATCATAAAAGCACAATTGATTCATACAATGACCTTCTTGAGATAAATATAGAGGCAATAGTAGATCTTGGTGAAGATGAAAACACATATTCCATGTATAGCTACAATATTGATGTAAAATTTGAAGGAATTGAGTTGGCCAATGAGGCGTTATTTGGCTACATAGACCCGGTTCGAAAAATTCCTCATGCTACTTTGACCAAGGTTAAACAGTTGATTTTTTTTTTTTTTTAAAACGTTGGATTACGCCGAAAATATTCATATTATGGATTACAATTTCACTTGTTGATTGGTTTCTTTTGAGTCATATTTGAAGTAGAAGAAGAGTTTCCTAAGCACCAAAAAGAGAAGAAAAACAAGACAAAAAAATAAAATATTGGAAATTGACTCGAATATCCTCGCAGATGAAGATGAATCATTTGAGTTTGAACAATTGAATAATAAAGGTTTCCCTCCAAAAATGAATGCTTTCCAGGTTTCTTGTGCACGATTTTTTTTTCAATATGATTTTAATATTTATTCGTGTATTAGATTTATTTGATGTATTATTGTTTTGTGGAGTATGTTCATGTATGTTTGATAGATAAGGATATGTTTGGTGATTTTTCTAATTTGTCAAAATTTTCATTTAAGGTGAGTAAATAACTGTATGAATTTTGACTTAGTCTTTCAATAAATTGATTATTTTTTAAGCTATGGAAGATAACTTTCATGTGGTTTTGCATACTTGCATTATGCTTGCATATATTGGTGTATAAAAATGAATCTGATATATAAATTGGAATAAAAACAATGTAACAAAATTTATAGATGGATACAACGAAATTGCAACTAAATGTAAAACACAAATTTACTAGTTTTTTATAACTGCTCAATGCTAATGGTGATATATTATTGGAGAATAATATATATTTCGACATCAAAGATAATGTGTTTGTTGTTTATGACTTTCCACACGAGTGATCCAATGTGTTAGTAATGGTGAGTGAGTGTTTCAATCCGAGAATGAAGGGGGATTTTCATGAAAAATGTTGATAGAATAATCACTCTATCCCACTTCAGCAGGACGAATATACCATCATGTCTCCATAATTATATTTCAGCATTCAAAATATTGTTTTTTCTTCAACATGTAGTTCTTTTTATATATATTTGTTGGTAGCCACATCATTGGATAGTGAAATCTAAGAACTATCCAGTTATTCCCACACTATCCCATGGAAACAATATACTAAGAAACCCTTGTTAAGGCTATCTTTAAGTTTAGCTAGTTAAATGGATATTTATTTCAGAATTGTTTTCCTAAGGCATCCCACCTTGCTTTACATCCTTCTTGTGCAGTAGTTTCCAATATTTGAATATGGGTTGCACAATATGCAATGGTCTCATGCATGTTCTTGGCGATATAATCTACTACCTCTGGAAACTTGGAGAACTCTTGTTGTTATTTTATCACCTCCATATGTATGAGATGTTCTCCTATAACCCATAGAAGGCTCTCAGAATTAGGTTTATAAATTTTAAGAGCTTCCACCCAACTGCCCTAATTTCTCAAATACGATACAAAGGCTTTCAATTGGACATCCATTTTAACATGGTTGGGATTTTATCTTCTGTTAAGAGGTACCAAAAAATTATGTTGGTACAATTCACAGAGAAAGTCTTTTTTCTAGATTCGTGAAGGCCATATATGCATCCATGAAACTATCACTGTATTCAACCTAGAAAGGCTTATTTTTTATGATAGAATTATTTTTAAACATCAATTTTTTTTATATCAATTACACATTGTAATTGGTTGAAGGAGCCCTCCAGCTATGCACACCATCCATTATCTATCCAAGTTGTTTCTTATCATTATCCAACTTGCTCACCTTCCTTTCTAGCTCATTCGTTGTTTTTTTATGTTTTCATAAAATTTTGTTTTTATATTCTTCTCATGTATTTAAAAGGTCACGAAATAAGTTTTCCTGCAATTGGTAAGGTATTAGTTTTCTCTTATATGGAAATTTACACAGGACTGATATATCCTTTGGTTCCTCATCCTTTGTTTTCACAACAATGTCTTCGGTCAATTTTATCTCTGGTTCCTCATCCTTTTTTAGTTTCATACCCAGTTTTTGTTCCTCTGTTTGTACACCCATTTCTTTTTTTAGTTTCATAAATGATTCTTGTTCCTCTATATTGACAGTTGTTCATTTGGTAGGGTCATCTGTTTTCACAATAATGTCATCATTCTTTTTTTTTCCAAGGGGTATTTTTTGTTGGACACTAGGAGAAGGTATATCTATGACATCAATGGGTATGGATTCTGCAAATTGGGCGAAGAAATCTAATCTATAAAAAATTTCTTTTTTTCATAGCTCATCTGTCAAGGTTTTAGCTTTCATATGTAGTTGTCTGTTTTTCATATGGAGAATCCTATTCTTCCTTAACAAATAAATATATACAGGATAATTTTTATGGGTACATATTGTTACAATGTGCTTCTTTTTCAATTCTGGTGGTGTCATTGGATGGTCCTCCTCATCATCCCCATACAATTATGGTTGTGCAGTCAGTTGGTCCTCCTCATTTTCCCCATACAATTTTGGTGTTGAAGTTGGCTAGTCCTCCTTTTCTATAAAAATGGGGAGGGTTTCAGGAATTGGAGCAAGATGACCTCACTTTCTCCTATTCTGCTTGGCTTTTGGCACTACTGTCGGGCATTTTCGGTATCCTCTCAATCTTCTGGTGACAATTTTACTCCCCAATATTTCTACTTCATCATCATCATCTTGTTCGTCTCCTTTCTATGGGGATTTAGAAGTAGAAACCCTAGAAACCCTCATAGTTTGAACATTTGGTTCCTTGGTTTCCATATGGAAAGTTTTTGTGGGAATTTCTGCAGGTGGGAGGTCATGGGGTAGAGTTGTAGCTGGTGGTTCATGGGGTAGCATTGCAGGTGGGAGGTCATGGGGAAGAGTTCTAGCTGGGGGGTCATGGGGCGGAATTACAACTGGGAGGTCATCGAGTGAAGTTGCAGCTATGGGTCATGCGGCGGAGTTCCAGCTAGGAGGTCATGGGGCAGAGTTGTAGCTATGGGGGCATCCTCTCGTCGGGTGGCGGTTTCAATAATAAATGGCCTTCCAACTAGCTCATCCAAAGTTCTCCCTTCCCTTTGGAGAAAAAAAACTACCAAAAGTTTACCGAGGCAATGGTGGGATAACTTCGAGAAACTGCTTTTACTTCTGCACACCTCGAGTCATTTCATCTAGGGTTTTTTCAAGAAGCAAATGCATGTTAACGAACCTGCAATGGCACAAGTGGTCTAAAAAGCAGAGGTGCTCGTAATAAATAACAGAATACCTTCCTTCATGTGTGAAAAATATCTGGATAAGGAATGTATCATCCTTCCAGGGTTTTGGTAATGAATTCCTGTTAGATCATCTACCTCTTTTAAGTAGTTGCTCACTTGCCTCAAGGAATTTCCACTCAACATCAGGTTGGCATTTTTTGGGTGCAATCCACCGTTCTCCCATCTTGGGTAACCCTGACCCTTCCACATTCGCTTATTTTATTTCATGCACCACTATCCATGCTATCTATGATCTACCCTCCCTGTAGTGCATGGAAAATTCTAGGGTTATGCCATCATCATAGCCATGAAGCCTGCGACTATACTCTACCCAGACGACCTATTCAAAAAATGGTTTTACGCATCGAAATTCATCTAGAAATTCTTCGGCACATTCTCTCTGTACTCTTTGGCGTCCCATCTTTAGTCAGAGTTCATATTTACTATGGTTGTGTTGTTTCTTTGCAAAAATTTGAATGTGGGACAACAACACAATGGAAGAGTTGGGGAAATGAGTCCAGTAATGTCACGACCCGTGGTCTATGGAGGTTTCAACATGTATTCAGGTGTTTCTACAACAGCTACCACCCATTTGACACCGAAAGTCCGTTTTTGTCGTGGTTAAGGTACGCAGTCGAGTGTTGCGGAAAGGGTTTCCAACCATTAGCACAAAGTGTTCATTTTTGTCATGGTCAGGGGAGATTTCCTCTACCATTGTGCGTAGTCAAATATTCCCCTTGTATCCATTCAAGAGTTTCCACAACTTTTACCATTGGAATAAGAAGGCAAGTTTCCATGGGAGGGCCCTGATTTTTCATCATAATAATTTAAAGTTTTATTACATGCAAATTTTTGGGCCCATGCACCATTACACCAACTCCTTAAATTACTTTCCTCAAAAAGTATTGGTTACAATTTATTAGTTATCCTTGAGTTCATATTATAATTTTTCATGATTATCAAGTTAACTTCATTGATTTTTAGGTTTTTCATATTATTTTCATTGTTTGCAGGCCTAATTGTTGTTGTTTTCATGTATGTCAAAACATGCTTCAATTCAAATCACTTGCGCTTGTCATTGTAGATGTTGATAATGGAGAAATTCACAACAATTTACCTGTTTGTTTGGAGATTTATACAATTATGTCCCTTAAATGAGTTTGGATCTATGGATTGAAGAAATTCAAGATGCCACAATTTCATTTTGCATTTAACCATGTATAAAGGGAAAATAATGATTGATCTATAATCTATCTTGTTTGGCTTGTAACCAAGCGTATCTCAGATAATTTGTCATTGAAGGGGCTTCTTTAATAATTCTAGCTCATTAGCCTTTTATTAAAGACTTGTATAAATTATCTAATTCAGTTTGGAAGCTTGTAACTTGATTTAATCTCTACATTAAAGATCCCAATCTAGTTTGTAATCATTCTTAATCATGTTAAATTTTGATTTCATTTTCCACGTATTAAAAGACATTAAAATGTTGTATACATCACTGTATATAGGTATATGATTTATTCATTTATATTTCATTGTTATATGCATGGATGGAATGTATTATTTAACTCAAACATCTCAAGCTTGACATGTTTTAGTTAAATAATACATTCCATCTATGCATATAACAATGAAACATAAATATTATAATTAGAACCATCGCGTTTCCTAGAAATAAATAGAGTAAAATTTAACAACATTAGAGCTAATGTTACAGGTTATGCTCGCCACCTATAGACTTGTTTTTTATTTTTATTTTGTTAGATAATGTAGTTATTAATCACATAGAATTATACTTTATTACCAGGAAAAGTAGATACACAACTTGAACTATAATGAAAATTACACAACTAGACTGCAATCAAAATTAACCAACTGCATTGTAATCACAATGTAATTCCATTAATATTATTACTGAAAAATACACTTTTCACATACATGTTGTGTTGAGATATAAAAAAAGGACCAAAAAATAAAGTGATCCCATCTATAAAAAAAAAAGAACTCATATAAATACATAAAAAATCATGGACATAATGATGGACACAATCTATCACAAGAAATAGGAACACCATAATAGGAATCCCACCATAATAACCCCAATACTAATGACAAGAACAATCCATTTACTAACATGCCACATATATCAATGCATGTCAATGATAATTGGTGGAGTGCATGCTGGCTCCACATATCTTGCACATCCACGTCCATTGGATGATGCTTCAATGAGTATATAATCAACAACCCTTTGGACATCTCATATGTAAATTATGTTAAAAATTTGAAACTGTGATGAAATTTTTTGCCTGTTGGTAGAGGGGTTTCAGATTTTGTCTTCTAACTTGGTAAATACCAATCATTTGATTTGTGATCAACTCGTAATTTGTGTAAGTGGAAATTTCACTTGAATCATAATTCCATGTTATTATAAGCCCATAAACCAACACAAGATAATATGCTTCGTTGTTGGTGCTTCTCCTAGAAATTTCTCTAGTATTTTGATATAATTGGCTTAGTGCTTCATTATAAAAAACAAACCTAGTCCGTGCATGGCCTAGGTTTGGAAGACACCAGACTTGGATGATCAGTATCCATTTTTGAACCATCTGAAAAAGAAGGAAATAATTAAATGGAAAAAACAATTTAATGAAATATTGTTAGATTGTTAAAACAAATTTGCATGCAACAACTCGTTGTTGTAGTAGCGGCAACTCACTATTATAGTGGTGGTAACTTTGAGTTGTCTTTAATGTAACAATGAATTTCCATGACTGTAACAGTGAATTTTCGCTAATAGGATAATAGGAAATACAAGCTAAAATAATATTTAGAAACATACACAACCTATTTATTTAGAACAACGAGTATATTTAGAAAGTATGAAAAAATAGAACAATGAGTAATAGAATATGAATTAATTAATGTATTTTAATGAACCACTAATAGGATAATATGGTAAACAAGTTAAGATAATATTTAGAAATAGACTTGACCTATATATTTATAACAGTCAGTATATTTAGAAAGTATGAAAAAATAGAATAGTGAGTTGACAAAGTAACAATGAATTTCTAGTAACAGTGAGTAATAGAACCTGAATTTAAAATGAATTTTAATGAATCTAATAGTTAAGAATATGCACTTCCTTTGAAGAGGTCATAGGTTCAAATCTATAATAAAGTAAAGTATATACATTTCCATATCTCTTAATAATCACATTAAGTGAGTCCTTTATGTTACATACAACATAGACTTATACACCAATTTGATACATAGTTAACCGTAACCTTAAATCTTATTATTGAAGATAATGAAGATTTCTAGTTAGGATATGAAAGTTTGATTGATAAAGTCGATAAATTTACAACATTAATTTTTTCTTACATAAAACTACAACTACCTAATTTTGTATGCACATACTATTTTAAAACAAACTCTTTCCAACCTACAACTAGATAATTTTACATGCACATACTATTTGAAATCAAACTAGCTAGTTTTGCATGCACATACCATGTATTCAGACAAAAATAGAACTTTTGAGTTTTATTATAATATTAGTTTCTTAAGAAACTTTCACTCTCTCTTATATAAGAAAGGTTTTCCTACTATTTTAGAATGGTGACAAACGACGACCAATGACAAGTGACCAAATGGTGACCAGTGACCAGTGACAAATGATTTTTTGCATGGTGACCAGTCAGTCACCACAATGACAACCCAGTTAACTGTCATAGCGGAAACTCACTGGTCATCGTTGTGGAAATTCACTTGTCACCGTGCGACAACCTGTGATGAAAGACCTGGTATAAGAATGTCCTCATATTGTTCCCCAACATTCAATGTCTATTTATCATGGGAGTCCGGATGAACCTCGTTATTCGATAGCTATAGTGCCAATACAAAACACTTGCATTTTAATTGCCATTATTTCCACTAGTAAAATGTTTGAAATCTGCCAAAGAGGTGCCCAAGATACCAGACAAACTAAAAATACTTTAAGGATAAGAGAACAAAAATAAACTTCAGCAAGATTGGATTTAAAGGATAAAAGAAAAAACTAAAAGGTCTAGTGATTTCTGATTCCCACTATGAAAATACAATGAAATATCAAATAGAATATTGGATAAAAGTAGTATAATTCTACCATAAGTTATCTTCTATCTGACGAGGGAGTGACAAACCGGTCAAATACATATATTGGCAGTTTTCCCTTAATTGTCGCCTTATGGTCAAACAAGCAATCTGTATTTTTTTGTGGTCATTTACATGAAGTATATATGAATAAATATAACTTAGTAATGAGATGGCATGGTATATTTTTTAATATATATTCATATCTAATTCAGTAACAAGATTGAATTGAGATCAAAGACAATATTGTAAAATTGGGAATTTACAAGACTCTGTTATTGGTCATTTTGGTTGTTAAATAAAAATTGCCACCTTGACAAAAGGCACATTCCAAAATGTCCAATATCAACCTAATAACTTCTACCAAAAAAAATTATATTATCATGTATAAATCAAGTAAAAAAAAAAAAATATAGAGTGTGTTCATAATTTTTTATTTTTATTATACTTAAGTTATATCCAATATAATTTTCCTAATACAACACCCATTATGTCATTAAAATACTAAACTATGCACAAACAAGGTAATAATTATTACACTAAGTAATTGAGTATAAATCATCAATTATGAAATACTTAAAATCCCATTATATACCTAACTTTTATTATTACATTGATATTTATTAATCACCAAAAGAAAATCCAAAACACAATATGATCGAGGAAACTAGTTACACATAAATTTAGGGTACAAAGTCAAGAAAATATCAGACACAACTTTCAAACACTGACCCAAATTCTAAACCTAAAGATACCTCGTTGATAGGAAAAGGTATTGTTGGCAATATCGCTGGTGGTGAAAGAAAGCTGAAAAATGGAGAGCATGTCTCCAGATTCCAAGAACTATCGTGACATATCTAATAAATGAAAATGGTAATGTGTAAGAGAGCAAAGATGGTGAACAGAAAGGTGACGATGAAGAACCAGAAAGCGAGTATTGGTGTCGTATAGTGGAGGAGCCGCCTTCTCCAGCTCACGAACAGTAACTCCCGCCCGCCTGTCTTGGTTCAAATGGTACACTTTTTCTTCTGTTTTAGGAAATTCTCTGTTTTTTACGGGCTTTCTATAGCAGCAGCAGCTGCCAGTTACTCTTGTCTTTTTTGTTTTATTATGATGTATGCAATGAACAATGCACCGGTTTCCCTCTCAAGGGCGGTGAAACTTCTCTTAAAATAACTGGTTTCCCACTCTGGGTAGTTCGATATTTTTTTAAAGCATGGACATCAAGCCCAGTCTTCAGGCTTCCATAGCTGAACTGAGGCAGTTTTGTAACACTATGTTTTCATAATAGAATTTGTATAATTTAGAAAAAAAGAGAGAGCTTAGCAGCTATGAAACATAACTTATGGTATAGAATTGTAAATCCCATAACTGAAATTCAACTTAAATGATGGATTATTATGTTAAATTAAATATAATGAAAACTCGTAATAATGAATTATTAAGAATGGGTAAAAAAAAAATATTCTATTAAGATCTAGTTCGAGTAAATATAAATTATTAAATTAAAATAATAAGTTTGATGTAATAAGATTAAGCCTTCTCATTGCAAATGAACAATTCTTCTAAAACTTAAATATAAAATATAAAAATATTTTCCCCAAAAAAATTAAAAATACTCAAACATAATATGGGAAAAATTTCTACATTTTAAATACATGTCAAATGAGAACATATAAAAATATATAGATAGAAAAAGCTACTAAATGTAAAGATATATTTTGCATAAAAATTAAAAATACTCATACATAATATTGGAAAAAATTCTAAATTCTAAACACATATCAAATGAGAAAATGTAGTTGTAAAATTTCAGAAGTTTTTTTACATTAGAAACAAACAAGAATAAATTCTCCACATTTAAATATTTCACTTATCTTATAAAGAGATAACAATAAAAAACTCTAATGAGAAAATTTAAAATATTACATAGAAAGAATTTCTTAAGCAACTTTCAGTCTCTATTAGATAAACAAGGTTTTCCTACTATTTTAGAATGGTGACAAATGAGTGACAAATGGCGACCAATGAAAAGTCACCAAATGATGACGAATAACCATTGATAAACGAGCTGACACACAATGACGAGTGAGTTGATGCAATGGCGGCCCAACTAAGTGTCGTAGCGGCAACTCATTGGTCACTATTGTGGCAACTCATTGGTCACCATTGCGACAACTGCTTGTCACTATTACGACAACTCCCTGGAGAAAAATCCCGGAGCAAAAATCCCCAAAATAATGAAGAATTCATAAAAAACGATTGATTTTAAAGAAAAAAATAGAAAAAGGAAAAAAAGTAGAAAAATGGGTTATGCATAAAGAAAACAGTAGAAAAACCTTACCTTTGTATACGGTAACCATTCGCAACTCTTGTTTACTCATGTTTTCATTTATGTAGTAGGGACAGGGAATGAATATAATAAGAAATTACCAATATAAGGGAATGCTGTCGACAGAAAACTCTTGATGAAATTGACGTCCTTCAGGAAATGTTGTTGATGAAATTTTGTGCAAGGTGGATAGGAAATGCAGCAGAATAAGAGATTCATAAGGGAATAATCTCGATGAAATGAACGTCCTCTAAGGAGTATTCTTGACGAAACTGAGCACAGGGGGGATAGGGAATGCGACAGAAGGGAGAAGTGTTTGCAGATAAAGACATGGGAATACTCTCGAAAAAAATTTGTGCAGGGGGAAATACTCTTTAAATGTGTTAAGTTGAGGGAATGAAATTTAAATTACTTGAGGCGAGTTCCGGTGGAAATAAACACAAACACGAATCGTTGAGCATTTTCCTACCACCTTTGGAGCTATTTATGAAGTAACACAACATTAATTTGGTTAATGGGCAAATAGTAATTTGGTTAATTCAACTGAGTGATCCATTCAATTTTTGAATCGTCGTATACAGAGGGAAAACAAGCATTGGTTGATGTCACGTCTAGATGCACAATAGGTGAGGCTGCACATGGAAGAAGGAGAGATTCAACAGAGTAGGTGACATGTCTCGTCGCCTGCAAATGAGAGTCTGGAAAATGGAGGAACATTTGTTTCGAAACGAAGGGATTAACGAAAATGTCGGAGACAAAGTTTGAGGGAGGGGGCCCCTGTGGGACCCACGCTCGCTGGAAGGCACTCGACGGTGACCAGGGGGCGCAAAATCCAAAGGGTGTTCCATCGAATGGTTAGCCCACTCTCATAATTCATGGTGCCATGCACTAAGTTGCAAGTGATTGGCTTAGCGAATTATTGTTAATAATTACCTTACTTTCAACTATAGAGAAGTGGCAGAGCCCTTCATTTAAAATAACTTCGATTGCAAGTTATTTAAAAAAACAATATTTATAATTTTTTGGGTGTCGCTCCATGCAGTGTCCTGGTAGAGTAGATAATGGACTAAGACGAGGCAGAGGAATTGACAGGAATGCCAAAAGTGGTAGAAATCCGAACAAACAAATTTTAAGAAATCTTGCACTAAGAGTGTTTGAATTATGTTCTTCATGGTGGAAATAGATTCAGTGCCATAAAAAACCTCAAGGGCACCCAAAATCTTGACGTTTGATAAATATAACCTATATTTAAAAATTCCCTCGCATATTTTATTAAAATCTCACTAGAATTTCCATGATTTTCAGGGAAAAAAACAAGCTAGTTAGAATACAGCTTAAGACAAATATGTGAAATCTAAAAATTAGCATATTGTGTTAAACAATACAAAATTTACTATAAATAACTGCAATTGAACGGTTCGATCAACCATGGGAGTTGTTGCAAAGTTTCAGTCAATCTCATGCATTCAGCTAAATGAATAAGGACCTTTTCCAAATGGCATGCAAAGGTAATTCAATGTAAATACCTTGAATGTAAAGTTCTAACCAACTAAAGGAATTGTTGAATAGTTTCGGTCAATTTCACGCACGCCTGATAGATGACTAAGTACCCTTTTTCAACTGGCATGTAAGGCTAAGAATTGATGCATTTGGCATGAGAAGGTACTACACCAGATCATGAAGAAAGGCATTTTCATTCATTGAAATACAAGCCAAATGGCCACACATAGTTGAAAGACCAAGGTAAATCCAAATAGCTTTCTTGCTCTAGTCTAATGAGCACCGACGGGTCCATCATTTATGATTTGATTCGGAAAGAAGCATAGGAAGTCTAATAAATGGTTGATTTACAACTAGCATATTAAATTTTAAATCACAATATATACTACAAATACTTCACAATGCAAATTTTGCGGAAATGCCTCGGTGATTGCTCCATAGCTTCTCCCTAAAAATTTTCAACTGTAGTTTCCTTAGGTGGTCTTCTATCTTCTGACCTAGTCATAGGTCTAGGTGTAGGCATGTCTCTAGTTATCTTAGGGAAAAAACTAGTATTTTCCCCTTCTTGTAGATTTGGAAAACCTTTTCCTTAGGTTTTCTTTTGGTCACCGAGGGTATGATAGATGGCTTAGCTCTTTGTGGCCTAGCTACTGTAAGAGTGTTGATGTATTTGGACTGGTGAGAGGCAGGGAAGAGAGTTGTTTTCTCCAAAAATGCCTCCCAAGACATATTAACTTCTGTGATCTGATGAAGAACCATGATTTTATATAAGTGGAGGGAGTAACAACTAGGACATGACTCAAGAGTCATTTGAAAATTAAAAGACATGTCAAATTTTATTTGTAAAATATAATAATTTGACCAAAAACCCTAAAAATAAGCATGAAAGAATACATTGAATCACTTGTGACTCATAAACACTAAAAAAAATAAAAATATAACATTATCATTATAGCCTTAGTACTATAAATCTAAATTTATTATTATAACCTTACTATCATAAAAGTAATAATAATAATAAAAAATGGTTCGTATTTAATTATTTTCATAACATTTAACATTTTTAAATAAAATATATCAGTTCAAATATATATCATTTCTTTCTTATTACATCATTTTATGATCTTATTAGTTTCTCAAATATACAATAGGGGAAACACATATTTAATTTTTTTAATAATATTTTTAAATAAAATATATCGGTTGAGATATATATCATTTCTTTCTTATTACATCATTTTATGATCTTATTAGTTTCTCAAATATACAATAAGGGAAATACATGTTTAATGATGACTATGTTAAAACTCAAAAATTGTGTTAATGTTTAATTTTATGATTAATATATAAAATTAATAATAATTTTTTGAAAAATAACATATTTAAAAATAAATATTTGTTTATAAATGTATAATTTTTTTTAAGGATTTATATTATCTAAATGTACAAATTGTTCTGAAACCTTCATATCATTAAAAATAAAAATATAATGTACATTTATTTATTTATAAATAAATATATTATTAATTATTAACCATATAGTATATGGTTTGGATATGAGATGAAAATAAATACATTTAATAAGTCAATTCCCATCCCTCTATATTTGCAAGCTGTTTTTTTGTGTCATGTAAAATTTGCAAGTAGATAAAGACCATGATTTAATATGAGGATTTTTAAGAATGGCTATGTTGAGAATGTGTGTGCTTAAAACATGTTAATTAAGTACATATTATAAAAAAACTTAATTTCAAAATCAAGCGTTTTGTAGATGAGAATCACGGTGATTAGTCATTTTTTAAAAGGGAAGTCACGTATGATTAAACGATTCAATTATGATCTAGGATTTTATTTTACGAACACGCAGCAAGTCCTGGCCTTTGACTGCGCTATTTCACGAGATATGATATTGACTGCGCTAGATATGATATTTACATGGTACGTAAGCTGAATAGAAGTAATGACCAGTTGGAACTAATACAATTACTATTCCAATTAATACGCGACTTCCTCTTTTCAAAAATGACTCGACACTAGTGCTGATTGGCATCACTGTGTTTCTCATCTACAAAACGATTGATTTTGAAACTAAATATTTTATAATATATACTTAATAAACATGTTTTAATTAAATATTTTATAATATGTACTTAGTAAACATGTTTTAAGCACACATTCTCTACATAGCCATTCTAATTAGAGCTCTAATGAACCTCATATTAAATCATCGTCTTTATCCACTTGCAAAGTTTACATAAAACAAAAAAGCACGGGATAGGAATTGACTTATTAAATTTATTTATTTTCATTTCATCCCCTAACTATATTGTC
Organism: Pinus albicaulis; assembly: GCA_034641835.2. Classification (NCBI taxonomy): domain Eukaryota; kingdom Viridiplantae; phylum Streptophyta; class Pinopsida; order Pinales; family Pinaceae; genus Pinus; species Pinus albicaulis. The sequence goes on along the minus strand of CM076572.1, from coordinate 29,216,536 downwards.
AATAATTAATAACAAATTTATTTATAAATAAATAAATGTACCTTATATTTTTATTTTTAATGATACACAGGTTTGAGAATAATTTTAATATTTAGATAATATAAATTCTCAAAAAAAATTATAAAATTATAGACAAACATTTATTTTAAAATATATTATTTTCTAAAAATATATTATTAATTTTATATATTAATCATAAAATAAAACACTACCACAAATTTTGAGCTTTAACATAGTTATCATAAAACATGTTTTTTCCCTATTATATATATATATATATATATATATATATATGTTTGATGATGATAATGTCAAAGTTCAAAATATGTGGTAATGTTTAATAAGTCAATTTATATCCTTTTATATTTGCAAGTTGTTTTTTTTTCTATGTAAACTTAGTTAGTGGATAAAGACCATGATTTAATATGAGGTTTTTTAGAGCTCCAATTAGAATGGCTATCTAGAGAGTGTGTGCTTAAAACATGTTTATTAACTACATATTATGAATTTAATTTCAACATAAAACATTTTGTAGATGGGAATCACCATGATGCCAACCATCATTATTGTTGAGTCATTTTTTAAAAGTGGAAGTAATGTATGATTCACCGATTCAATTATGGTCTAGGATTGTATTATACAACAAGGGGGGTTGTGTGGCACCAAGTCCCTGCCTTTAATTGCGCTATTCAACGGAGAAAGGGCATGAGATATGAGATTTTCATTGTAACTCAACTTAATAGAAGTAATGATCAGATGCAACTACTACATGTACTATTTATAACTAAAAATAATATTACTGTAATTTGTGTACATATCCAAGAATTATCCATAATATAGAAGGTATTCAAGCTCTAAGCTTAAGTAATAGGTGAAAGACGATCTATATAGAAATATCATATGTAAGCTTTACGTACATCATGGGCACTTGGCTTAATCTATAAGTTCATGGCTTTCAAGCACAAAGAAGGATGGAGGCTAAATGGTAGGTAGGGGTATAGGAAAAGGTCGACTTGGAAACCATCATAACAAGTGACATTATCCTGAATCAGGGTATGCCACTTCAGCATGGATTTTTTTATGGTATGATTTTACTTGTGGCAGCTTGAGTCACTTGATTTTATCTTCTAGTGCTCAAATTTTAGTTCTACCTCTTTCTATTTATCATGTTGCTCTCAAAAATCCCTTTTGTACAATGAAAGAAAAGTAAGAAGTAAGAAGCCATATAATTTCTTACTTCCTTCACCCTAGAAGATGGAGTACTTCCTTTCACAACCACTTGAAATATGCCTGTTGTAATGAGGTTGCTCTTATCAACTGGTGATAAGTAATGACAAAAAAAACGTGATAAATAAGTTACGTGATCTTATAATAAAGGAAAACCTGTTATTTTTGTTCATTGAATCAGGAAATGAAATCTACTATAGCCAATTCAAAAAATCACTTTATTGCTTAAAACTTTTTAAAGAAGTTCAAGCTTTGGTGGGAACATACACATACTGTTGGAAAATTTTACTTAAGGGTCGGAAAAAAATCGACTTTATTGTTGTTAATTAAATCAAAAAATAATTTTTTTTGTAGCCAAATCAGAAAATTACTTCACTCCTTGAAACATTTTGAAGAGTTTGAAGCTTTAGTGGGAACATACACATATTGTTGGAAAAATCTGCTCTAGCCAACTCATAACATCACTTCACAGCTTTATTTTTAATGCTCAATAAGCAAAGGTCTTTCCTAAGGAAAATCAAAGGCAACATGGAAGACAAATCACTATCACATTTGTTCGTCTTCCTAGTGTTCAGGGTGAATTTAATCACAACTAGGGGAGCTTCTCTTTTTGCAATGAGAACTAGGTTAGCCAAATAAATGAATATTTTCTAACTCCCTCTTTATATGCATGTACAATTAAGGTTATCCTCTATTTTGTAGAATAATGGAAAATTCCCCATAAAGTGTCAACAATATAGAGTATCTTCTTCAATATGGAAAGTAAACGTGTAAAACTAATGTGGGAAGATTAGTGATGGCGATTAACCTGAAATTTCAAGGTCACCTTTAGTCATTTGACAAAAACTCTCTGGAAGGATGGCAAAGTGGATCAAGGTGTACATATCCTTAACTACCTGGGACATTAGGGTTTTCCACCTCTACTCTTAACTTACAATACAATGCTTCAAAGGAGGCATTTGAGCTTCTAGATGATTTTATCAGGAAAGGAATCACTCTTGACGCTACTAATTATGCATTAATTCGAGAGAGTCTCTGTAGAGAAGGAATGGTAGACGATGCATCGTAGCTGCTAGATTTTATGGAAAATAAAACATATAAGCTTAATGTGGAAACTTACAATGCCTTGATTCTTGACTAATGTTAGGCACACCAGACACATCTGTCTATTGACATATTGGGTAAAATGGTGTGAAACATGTGTAAAGACAATGGAAATAATTACATGACATTTCTTAAATGTTAGCATATGAAGGCAGGGCGAATAAGGCTATGGGGTTTTCGAATGAGTTTGTTACTAGAAGAATCATTACTCTTAGTTATACCCAATGTACAACACTGCAAAATGATGTATGGGTAGAATAGTTTCCTTTCATGGTCCTTTTACAGGTTATACACATGGCCCAATTCTTCAAGGTTCTTAATACAAGCATAACCTTTCTTGTAAAATACTAATATTCTTTCCAAGAGATTTCAAATTGAGTATACTTTTACATATCTATGTTATGTGACTTGGGGTAATATTCACAAGGAAGGCATTGTAAATTGACTTCTGCAGAGTGGGCTTGGTTGGAAAAATATGTTATTCTCAAATTCATCGTTCGAAAGCAATGAAAATCAGTAATAATGAAATGCATGCTCAAAACATTTGAGAATTCATAACAACTACCCACAATTCAAAATTAGGATGTACAGAGAGTTTGATAACATCATAACAACATAGGCTTTTAAAAATATGTCAAAATAATCATTCTATTCAACCCTTAACAAGATAACAGCATAGGCCTCACATTCACTTTTCATATTTAGGCATTGGACATCCTTGAAACAAAAGCTTAGGATTGTCAAAGGGCGTTATAAGTATGTTCTAAACCGATTCAATGAACAGGAAGGTGAATCATCGTATATAAGCTTATTGACCATTCACTCCTGAACACAACTGATTGACCCATGGTGGATGATTTGGTTGAGTAACATATTTCCCTTCAAGGTTATAGCTCGGTCGGATGCTTGCAAATTTGTAGGTATCATTTCGGTAAAGTAGTACATATTCTCCCTCCAACTATTATTATAATCAGGAGATCCACCAGGTAAGGGATTTGCTATTTGTACATTCGTTAACCAAATATGTAAGGTCAAATCAATAGCTACCTATTGTGGGGGTTATTATATGGAACAAAGTAGTGTCTACTATTATTAAGGAGTAGGGAAGGAGAAATACACTTTTTATCGACCGAACGAGAGAGTAGGACCCTCATTTTTTTGTATCCCACCAAACAATTCTGTCATGAAATTAATTCTAAAGGTATTTTATGGGTTGCTAACATAAAATAGCCTATACCAACTAGCGGCATGGGCTAAGGTAGCATATACCATAGGTAGAGGCAATAGCGCCGGTAGTTTTGGTGAATCTACCCAAAGACTCAAACCGGTTAATCGACCCAACGAATGGACTCATTCATTCACCTCATTCACTCTTTAGTGAGAATAAATTAGTTGGATTGGGTGGGCCAGAATAAAAATAGGTCCATATTTCTTGGGACTTCCTACATCACATACACGAGCATTCATTATTCATTAGTTCCCGGTCTGCATACGCGTCTTTATTAAATTTAAGTGAAACATCCCATCAACGGAGAATCCCAAACATAATCCAAATGAAAATAATATGCTCAAGGGGGATTAAGTTGCCATACAATGACCGCAAATTCCATTTTAAAACATTCAGGGAGAGGACTAGTCATCATCTCAGTGATTTTCCTACTTGTGGTCATCCAAATTCCTCTACAAGTTTTCCTCGTTAAGTGACTCACCAGACCTAAGGAGGGAAAGGTAGGAGCCGCAAAGAACCATGTGGGAGAAGGTTTTTGTATTCAAATTATTATTTTATGTGAAAATGTATCCATAATTTCAGGATTTCTCAACTAAGACAAAGTTATACACAACAAAGTTTAAGCACCCAATAGATGATTAACATGATAACTAAAGCATTCAAGGTGAAAAACGTGTATACATATAGCAAGACATACTAGTAAAATCAATTCTTTTTCACAAACAAAGCTCGGGGAATAACTTCATACACAACAAAATAGAGGATAAAAATCCCGCATTGCATTGTATAATAAGATCAGAGCAAACTACACGATGACATTTAGCTAATTGAAATGTGTTGACAATAATAATACAAAGAAACATGTATTTAATATTTATTATTAAATATTAATTCATGATATTATCTATCTTTATGTGCTTACTTGTGTAAAATCGTCGCTTAATCAGTTTCACATCAGTTCATATGCGCTCTATTGTGCCCTCTTATGTGTCTCTCGAAAGTTACAATTTGTGGCCAGGTGTTTTTTGTTGTTTTTTGTGCTTGCACCCTAGATGTAGTCACTATCCCTTAAAGATGATAGAATGAAGCCATTCTTATCTTTCTTATGTTGTTCCTATGTACTCTGTCAAATATGGAACTATCCCTATGCACCTGCTTGACTTAGAAAGTTAGTGAAACATTTTTCCAGCTAAATAAAGCTTCCATACTCCTTGTCCATTTCTTAGGGTTCACCACCTTGGCACCATCATGAGCATGGCCAAGCTAAGAATAAAATGAGAATTTGATATCAGTGCATTCAAATTACATGATAAAGGGATCGTAACATTCCAGAGCTCCATAGTAACATGGAATAGTCACAACGATGATGAATAATAATACCTTCCATCTAGAGCATAGCCAATTTCAGATCTTCCAGTTGATTTAGTATTTTGTTCCATAAATGCATAATGAAGCAGTGACCTACATGGTATTTGGGGTTTTTTCACCATATATGTCTTAATGGTAGTGGTATCGATATCTTCTCCCTTCTGTCATCCCCTTGTAGTCATAGTTATAGCTTCTAGCTGGACTTGATACACTTTCCCTGCCAGTCACCACAGAGAAACCCACAAGACTGAGTGTTAATAATAGCATAACAATAACCTAACAAAAATTTTGATATTGAAAACGAAATACCCGGTGAGGGAGGTTCGGTTACCACACTTGATATTTCTACCCATCCAAGTTAGTTTCCTCACATCAAGGGCTCTTTAACATGGCTCTTCTTCCAATCAGACTTATTAACAATGCTCATCAATAGGGCTCTTTCATTTTAACATGGCTCTCCTTTCAACAATGCCATCAAATATGGATGCAGGAGGAACGAAAAAGAGAAATGTATACCAAACAAAAGAATCAATCGATTCAGCGAATCAAACCACTATAAACACTCAAATGCAATGCCAGGAATTGAACATTCTTGCGTCTTATTCTTAGTCTCGTATCTATCGTGTTTATTTATTTGGTCGTGATGATGTTGGTGAGAGCAACTTGGAGGTATTGTGAAGTAATTAGTGAAAATAGGCTTGAGTAATTGCTGATTCATCTGATGGAGTTTCTTCAGTCAAAGAAAAAACAGTGGTTTCAGTTTTATATTTAGATCAGTATAAAGTTTAGGCGATAGAGAACGAACAATCTGCACAAGCCACTGCAACCTAACTTCCCACACCATGCCACACCATGACACATCATAGCAACAAGAATTCACATGACAAGCCGTGACATGACACATCACAACAAATTGCCTTCACGGATAGAAGAAACACGAATATAGTAATTGAAGTTTTCTTGCCTCCAAAGTGACTTCTCATTTCCCCTTAATATTTAATATCTTGAAATAATGCTAGCAATAGTTGAACTTTTACAAAATTCTTTCACAATTCTAAGCCAATAGATGAATATAAGATATGATTATACCCTTCTCGCCTCGGGAAGAGGCCAAATAAGATGAACAAAGTGGATTGCATTACAATAATACACATCCATCCTTAAAAAAAATAAAAATGTTTCATTTTTCGTGACACTAACCAACTCAAACTAATGTTAAAACACATTTTCAATTAATATAGGTCATGTGATAGGGACTAAAAATTATTAAAGACCATAATTTATGGTGAGGTGTTATGTATAACGTTTTTTTTTTTTTTTTTTAGTATTTTGTTTTGTTTTGGTTTGTTTTTGTTTTTGTTTGTTTTTGTTTGTTTTGTTTTGTTTTTGTTTTTGTTTTTTTTTGTTTTTTTTTTTATAATTTAAATATTGCAAATTCGATATATTTCGAATTATTTATATGTTATTTGAATAAATATTTGTAAATATTAAAATTGATTAAAAGTATAAACTAAAATTAAATAAGTGTAAGGTAAATTTATATTGAATAAAAAATATATAATTATGTTGATAGGTGCTTTTTATGGAAAGTTAGTAGATTATATTTTCTTTGATTTACCCATGTGTTGTAGAAGAAATGGTAATGGGGCGTACTATTGAATCACTTCATGATGTGAGGTTCACTGGCTCCAAACTCTGTGGAAACAAATCTAGTGATGTTAAGGACTAGTGTGGCCAATGCCAATTTTGATCCCCAGGTGATTTTGATGGCTTAGATTCCCCTGGGTCATGGTTTCGCAAGCCAAAGGTTAAGGCTATAGTCATATCTCGAGGACATATAGAACATGGAAAAAAAATATTTTAATTTTGATTTTTTATTTTATAGTCATAAATGAAATATGTTAGCATATTCTAGTAAGATTTCCTATATCAGTGCATGAAATTTCAAATATTAATTTCCTTGCATCTTTAAATCCATGTTTACCTATTCACATATACCTAATACAATTATAAAATCAATATACAAATTATGAAATAACAAATGGAGTGGTATGGAAAATGATGTCAAATGATATATATTAACCAAATTCACTAATATGGTTGTTATCACTTTATTTATATTGATTACCATCCAAATGTCCTCATCCAATTCCATATAATCTAAAACCTAAATAATTTTAGGCCACTAATCAAAATCATGTAAATGTTATCCTAATACCATAATATGGAAATCCAATTTAAACCAAATGTGTACTAATTATTCTAAATGTGTAACAGATCAATTAAAACGAAGGGAAATTTTATAATCACTATGTAATGGTGTGGGAAAGACCTTAGAATTATTAACATTAGAGCACAAATATGTCAAACTTATCAACAATAAAGTTTTATATAAAATTTCAAGAATATAAGTGAATGATAATTGATAGCTACTATGTGATTTTTTGAAAAGGCCTTTGTTTCTATTTTCTAACATTTTTGCAAATCAAATTCCAAAATGACGTTCCCTCAACATCCTTTGGATTTTATTTATAGGTTTTCATCAGGGATTTAACTCAATTTTTGGCTTACTATTTTTTAAATGTAATTGTAATTTACGAGCTTTCAAGGATGTCAAATGGATCTTACCAAAGTTAGCGTTAGGAGTTTCCTCATCCAAGTATTTTTCTAGTCTCTTCATGCTCATATTTTGTTTGATTTGTTTTAGTTTAGACCCTCTTGTAGTATTAGGATTTTGGATTATCATCTATGTGTGGCTTTATGGTTTTATTTGTTCTCACGTGATTCTAGTTTATATTGAGTTGAATATTTCACTCTGTAAACCCTATTTCTTATGGGACAAGAACTCCCTAGATTTTGTGATATACAACTTCATCTACCTAGTATCCATGCTACACAATAATGATCAAAATCCTTTAATCTATTACAATATTTTTTTTGGTGTCCGCTTACTCGTTCTACCATTGCTTCCATAGGAAGGTCTTTTTGGCACTCTTCTCATTTTTTCGTTTGGTTAGTTTTGTATTCTCCCCTATGTTGATGGGTTATATTTTAGGATATTGGAAAGGATCTTATAGGAGGAGTTATATTTAAATCTCTATTCTCTTAATTCCTTCAAACTCTTATTATCTTGCTTTTCTAGTCATCTTGTGCTTACTCGAAAGTTAATTTTGGTATTAACCTACAATTGGATTGTTTATGAGTCAAGGTTTAAAGGTGTTTTCTAGGTACTCAAGTTTAAGTTTATCCTATACAAAATATTTCGAAGTCTATTCCTTGGCTAGGATATCTGCTTTATTCATCCATTTATTTTCAACTTCTTCTCTCCTTTCTACTGGAAATTAAATCCTAGAGAAATAGGCTCTTGTAGTAGATGAGGTCATCACAATAGTAATGGCCCAACTACTTCCGTGGCACATATAGAAGTGGAGCAAATAGCAAGGTATATCCTTTGGAAATCCAAGGGGAAATTGATGATGTTGAGAGTGAAGCCATAATTGAATGCATATGTATTATAAATGAATAAATATTGGAGAAACTTGGTTGTTGGAGTTTGTAAGAAAGAAATACAAGAGTGAGGAAAACCAAATACATGTAAACAATGGATATTTATTGGCAACTCAAAACCATAATGGGAATGGTGTTGGTGGAGCAATCAAAGGAGAAACATGCGAGTCTATTATTCATGTATGAGGTTCGTAAAGAAATAAAAAATATGTATATAAAAATTATAGCAATGGCAAGGTAGCCTTCCCATATGGAATTCACATATTTCGATGAATATACAAGTCCACATGTTAAAATACATATGGAATCCCTGATTGAATATGTTTTCTTTATGGCAACTAAAAATATACATGTTTGTATTATTTTTATGAAAAATGAAGATAGAGTGGTCTTTGAAGTCTGTAACATAGGTTATAATATGTTTATTAGGTATTAGCTTATAGGTTTCTTTATTATCTTTAAAATATTTACATGGGAAAACAAAAATAATGATATGATTCTTGTTTGGTTTCCCTTGTGGAACGCCAATAATCATAGCAATATTATGTTATGTTACTCTTTTTAATATGTTATGGCTAACTTACAAAAATAAGTTGATAAATAAAATTTACCAACCATAATCAATATTAATTAATCACATTTGACCATATTTAACATGACCAATTGATGTATATCAACTAAGGTAAAACATCATTAAACCAAGGTTATCGATGATTTGCATGGTCAAACATCATGTAATATGGTCAATCATAGTCAACCATAATCAATAATAGTCAACTACATAATAGATAGCATGGATCCATCTTAACTCCAGATCTATCAAGCGTCGAGAGGGTTTTTGTATTCAAAATTTTTATTTGATGTCACAATGTATCCATAATTTCAAGATTTCTCAACTAAGACAAAGTTATACACAACAAAGTTTAAACACCCAACAGACGATTAACATGATAAATAAAGCATTCAAGGTGAAAAACACATATACATAGAGCGATACATACTAGTAAAATCAATTCTTTTTCACAAACAAAGCTCGGGGAATAACTTCATACACAACAAAATAGAGGATAAAAATCTTGCATTGCACTGTATAATAAGACCAGAGAAAATTACACGTATGAAATTTATCTAATTGAAATGTGTTGACAATAATAATACAAAGAAACATGTATTTAATATTTATTATTAAATATTAATGCATGATATTATCTCTCTTTATGTGTTTGCTTGTGTAAAATCATCGCTTAATCAATTTCGCATTAGTTCATATGCGCTCTATTGTGCCCTCTTATGTGTCTCTGGAAACCTGGAATTTGTGGCAGGTGTTTTTTGTTGTTGTTTTTTGTGCATGCACCTTAGCTGTAGTCACTCTCCCTTAAAGATGATAGAATGAAGCCATTCTTATCTTTCTTATGTTGTTCCTATGTACTCTGTCAAATATGGAACTAACCCTATGCACCTACTTGAATTAGAAAGTTAGTGAAACATTTTTTCAAGTAAATAAAGCTTCCGTACTCCTTGTCCATTTCTTAGGGTTCATCATCTTGGAACCATCATGAGTGTAATGTCTCTCACAATTTATTTATTTTTCTAAATATTTTTACACAGGAATTTCATCTGAAAGGTTTCACATGTTAATTACCTTTACACATAATTTTCCTTTGACATTTCCTACAACACATTTTACATAAATTGTTAAGTACCACTATTTGTATAAAAAATTTGTTTTACACCTTACTTTTGTGGTACATGTAACTTTACATTTCTACCATTTTATATATATATATATATATATATATATATAATAAATATCTAAGTATTAAATCAACCTCTCTTTAATTACTTACACCTTATTATCTTTTATAATGTTATAAGTTATGTCCCATTGGACCCATTCCTCTTTAACTTATGATTTCATTTTATTTATTATCTCAATTAATAACCTTAGGCTTCATTGCCATGGAAATATCATTTTGTTGAACCTTTAACTTTTTCTATATATTCATCCATGTTAATCATACCCACGATGACTTATCTACGTATAGTAGCTGTAATAAAATATGGGATTTGGAAATACAACGCTTATAATAAGCATCGTATATTCCTAACCCCCTTACGTTGTGAATGATTATCAAGTTTAACTTGAATAAGATTGGATTTTAACCAACTCTCAAGAGTTCTAACATGTGATTGTGAATTTTTATTTCGTGAATTTCAATGACATTGTTTTAATAATTTTCTCACCTTACGTAATGTTTTAACAGATATGTCATAAATGAATTGTATTTATCCATGCAAGGTTTCACAGAGTATTTGATGGTATAAAAATCTTTGTGGTACTCTGTATGGTAGAGTTTGTAAATGTCATTAAGATTTGGCATACTTTTGGCCCGTCGAATTTAATTGTTCTCAAAAGTTTCATTTTTTAGCCCTAACAGGATATGACTCTTTCAGATCAGACCATCTATAGGGTAGATATGAATTAGGGTCTTCTCCCAATTCACTGGTTTATAAGTGATGTATTCAATGAGAGTGAGAACTCATTTCTTCCCACCATTTTCTTCGAACCCTAGTCCTCTTTCCCTCCGGCGCTCAGTTTCAACGAGGCTTTATCTTCGCTCATACTTTCGGTAAGTTATTATTTTCCATGCCATTTTGAAATGTCTAGTTCTATTTTTGGTTTAAACATAGAACTTCACAAATCATATTCTGGTTGTTTATTTTAGAGCAAACGAATGTAATTTCTGGCTCTCTTGTTTTGATTTCTATGATTTTTAAGCTTAACGCTTTTTTCATCTCAATTTCTGGTTGTATACTATTTTAAGTTCCTCTTATTGTGTTTCCACACAGCGTTGTATAATTTTTCATGCGTGCTTATGGGTAGGAACTACGATGTTTTTAACTGGAAATGATTTTGGTATTAATTCTTGTACAAAGCCATTATAAACCACTTAATTTCCTATGCGTTCAGTTTTTTTGCTTCTATGTTTTCATTCCTTTCATGGCTCTCTGAAACTTGATTTACATCTTCCCTTGAGGTCCCCGAGAGGCATAGATGGAAAAAGGTCTCTCGAAAGATTTCCTCGAAAGCATTTTGTGCCTTCAACATGAGATTTTCGGCCTACTATTGAAAGGTAACTCTCTTGCCCTAATAAGGGTATTATTATAAATTTATTTCATTTCATAGAATAAGTGTTTCTTTCATTAACCAAACTCTGCAAGTATGAGGTAAAATTGAAATGTTTTCAATGCAGGTACCATGTCGAATTCGACTTGATTCTCTTCTTACACTTCATTCGCCATTTTTATGTCTACTATTGTTTCGAACCTAACTCGTGTCAAACTTTCCAAGTTGGTTGATACGTTTGTATGGAATGAATTTCCATTTTTGTCACATTCTTTAGGTAAAAAGGATTGAATAACAATTTCCTGTGTGGTTAAATAGAGAAATTTCCTACGGGAATGATTTAAATCTTTATCTTTGGATGTACAATGACCCTTAATTTTTACGGACTGAATATTATTATTTCATGTATTTTGTCAGATATTCTCTGCCTGATATCTCGGATATTCTCAGGACTGAGAATCAGTTTACTTTTCATTTAAATCATATACATATACTAGCATAGTTGTCATGCTTTTGATATCCGAATAAGGTAGATTTTTATATCGGAAGGTTTTTATTTTATTTTCATCACCTAAATTTTATCCTAGTTGTTACTGTAATGATTTATGATAAGTCTTTAAATTTTGCAGATGAAGCTTTTTTTTTTTTCTTATCTCCTTACCGATTTGAACTTAATTTTGAGAATATTCGTCGGTGGGAGCTGCGTTATAATTTACGAAATATAGAAACAATATTATTCTCAATTATCTGCTTTATTAAATTTTTCATACACAAGCATACAATTTTGTCTTTTCATCGATTTCCTATCATTACCAGTGTAATGTACTTGTATGTTATTTTGCTAAAATTTCCAGTCCAATTTATTCTTAACTATATGATTTGTTTTCTGATTATAACATAATTACAGATTCCTTTTCACAAGTTCACATTGTACCAGGATTAGTTATTTAAATCAGTATGTATATAATCACTATAATTATAAATAGTTATGTCTGGATAACAACTCTATTTCAGGTTCGTTATTTGATTTTATTTTAACTCTAATTCCATATAGATTTCTTCTTCAGCATCTGCTCTATCCTTACCCCATTTCTATGTATATCTAGGTCGGTGTAACAACACCAAGGAAAACCCAACATTGGGTTTCGTTTTTATTTAGTCCTTTAATGACTTCAGTAAATTTCCTTTTGTAATTTCTCATTACAAAATATGAGGCAGTTTGGTGCCTGATAAGATTATTCAGTATAATGTATACCGGAATATAAAGTTCATAATATGAGATTTTTAATTATTAAGATACTTGAAGTTATGAATGTTCCAACCCTTATTTAAATTTCGATTGGAATTTATAATGTAATTTAAGTATCTGTATATCTATACTATAATGATAATATTTACAGTAATAACATGTTTATAGTTTTATTCAAACTTTAGACTCTGTCAAGGTTATAAATAATTTACCAGTTTCTCTCCTACTTATGGTCATTATTTGTTTTCTATATTTACTGCATTTATCTTTCTTTATTAAATCACAAAAAAAATTTAGGAAGCGCTTATGCAACCATGTAATGATCCAGATTTAATATTTAAAGTGATATAAATGCATCTTTTTATTTACTTTCAGTAATAGCTATACATTTTTGTATACACAATTAAGGTTTTCTAGGTTCCTTTCTATACATCGATAGCTTCTACTTCAAAAGTTTGTATCACAGATTTGGATATATAATTATATGAAATACTAGATTCATTTCAAGAAAATTTTATCTGAATTCTGTAGACTAGTATATCCTAAATTTTTAATGCAGCTAACATCATAGCTTATCAACATAATTTTTGTTTTAGAATTAAAATCACTACTGAACATATTTATAATTCTGAAGAATCCTTTACTTGGAATATAAAATATAGATAATGTTTCCTAAAATCAGTTAATTTCTTCTTGGAACAAATTAATTAGAGTTTAAGATTTTAGACTCATTAATTTCAGTCTTGATTACTCAGCTCTGAAATCACAGTACTACTTTTCTTCTCTGTACTTATAGCTATGTTTTCAGAAATAGATTAAAGTTACAATTTTTTTCATTGTCTATGGGAATAATATATATCTTCATATTTAAACCATCATTGTTTTAAAATTTCTGATTTATATTTCCCAATAGCTTCTATTCCTACAACTATAAAGAATTGGAAAGATTATTTCTTCCCATAATTCTATTAGAGGTAAGGAATTAAATACTATCAGTAGGAAAACTGAATACATTCAATTCTCAATATAAATATAAACTTTCATAATACAATCTATAACATAAATTTATAGGTTAGGTGTGCATACCACTATGTTTATATGACCAATCCTCCCAACCATAGAATTCTTCTATCTCCAGAATTCATCCCCGAGCTGAGATCCTCCCTAGAACAGACTAAATTCAGTCTGTTATGGAGCAGCTTACTTAAGCTATGCTTACCCTAAGCCTGTTTCTAAATTCTGCACCCAGAATACCAGGATGCTTTCTTCCTATTTTGCCTAGGCTTCTCTCAATGAGGTACTTTTAAAGCTGCTTTATCCACTTTTCCAGCTTTTTCCACCTCTTCCGAATTACTTTCCTCTTCATTGGGGAAATTAGATTTTTCTCTCCCAATCTAATTCAACATTATTCCTTTCATGTCTTTTTGAAAGGTTTTGGGAAAGTCTTAACCTTATCCATATCCTCGTGGATCAGGCTTATGATCTCCAATCTCATCTGGTCATAGTTCACACATAAATATTCCATTTATTTTTCATTAATAAATATTTAAGTAAATCCACATAATAATTCTCCATTGGGGGTCCACTCCCCTTTTGGACTTATTTGCATGTCAATTAAAAATCATAGAACAAGGGATGTTACATATTCCCCCCCTAACACTGAACATTGTCCTCGGTGTTACTCTTTGAGGTTGATTTCTCAACTCAAGACGAAGATTCCTCCTTCTTCTTTGCTCCTATCTTCCATCAGTTTTTTGCAGAGTATCATTCCTTCCTCGACTTACTGATACCCTCTAGAGTTTGATTTTATTCCTACTTCATTTCAAGAAGTGTATCTGGAAGAATTTTTTTCTCCCGTCCTCTCTGTCCACAATTCATACCAACTCATATAAGTAATATCATATACATAATTTGATAATCACAACAACATACTAAATTGTAATAATTTCAATAAATTTAGTTGTTAGCCAAACCGTTCAGTTTCATAGTATTTTAGTACACTTTTAGCACAACTACTTATCATTACTTGTCTTTTGGTGAGATTTCCTCCTCACATAAACCTGGTCTAGCTCGGCTTTCTTGGTTTTCTTGGTAAATTATCTACACTTATTTTCACCTTTGACTCTTTTTCTGGAGTATACAATTCCTGTTACACACTTGGCTAAACAAAAAATATATATAAATTTTCATTAGTATTTCATGAATTTAGAAAACCAACTTTATCATATGCATATGTTCTGCTTTACCTTTTTCTCAATGCAACTCTGTACTTCAAGTACCTTCTCACTGTTTGATTTTTTTCAAACAATCAATTTAATTTGTAATGAAGTATATTAGTTAGTACCGTAGACCTTCGACTTGCATCTCAATCTGTAGTTTCAGCCTTACACTAATTGATCAATTTTCCATCTTCATATTTTTATTATTATAGGATCTATATTTCATTGCCTCTTAACAATCCTTCCACATAGGATTTTTCATTACTCTCAAGCATACATTTCAAAAGAACCTTTACTACCAACTCAGGGGATATATCCATACTGCAACTAATTTCACTCTTCCTAAGCTTTACTACTGCTCCTCTAGGCTTGTAAAATTTTATATCCCAATTCCTTGTTTTTCTTATATCCTGATTTAATTGACTGGTAAAACAGGACCAATTGTCCTGTAGAATTTTAAAAAATAAATATTTTTTTTTTTTTTTTTCCTTCAGCAATCTATGGTTTTATTTTAGGTTCTATCTCCCCTTTGAACCCACATGGCCTAGCAGGAATCTACTTGATCTTACCTAGGTTTTAAAATTAGTAGTACTTCTTGTGACTTTTATTTTAACTCCTACCAATTGTTAATATAACGTGTGGTTTAATCTTCATTTTATAACTAATTTCCTTGTTTGTAAATTAATCTGGAATTTCATCCAAAACTATCGTCTTACTATCCTTGGGGTATGGAATTTTTCCTACTAGTTTATATTTCAGTTTGTTATCTTTATCTCACCTAATAAAATTGGTAGCACTTTTCTAGCTTACTTTTGCAGTTCAATCGCTACACTTCCATGAAATGTTTTTTTTTTTCCAATGAGTTGGTAGATCTTTTCTGTTATCCTACCCAATTTATTCATGTTTTCTCCTTCATCGAAATAGATAATGGAAATTATTGAGCTTTATACAATTTTCGTTTATACTTGGTATACTGTTGAATGATTTAAAAACTTGCTACGCCAATTCTGTATCAAATTTTTTTTTTTCATACCGAATTTCTCCAATGTTTTGTCAAACCCTATCTAGGTCCATAGACTCATGTCTTTTATATCACATATCTGGAATTTTTTTTTTTAGATTTCTCTAACCTCTTTGATGGAATTCATATTCCTACTGACAATATTCTAAAATGTGCAATAATGTACATCTTTCTGTTTCATTATTCCATTCTTGGAATTTTGTTTTTGAGAAGGTTTCTACACCACTCATTTGTTTTTCTTGTTAGCATTAATTACTATTTTAGGTAATTATTAGCTCTCAGTAATTATTATTATTCGTTGCATCCCAACAAAATCCCGACACTCACAACCTTATCATTTACACTGGTTGAATTGATATATATAACTTATTATAATTTCTCAATGATATGTCAGATTCATATGTATTTTTGTCGCCTACCACCTTAATTACTTCAGTATGCTTATATACTGATAATAACATTTTCAACTTTCAATTTCAAGTCCTCTAAGACCTGATTTTTTTTCCCTTTACTTTATATGGATGTTATGGTTTTCAACATACCCCATGTTTTTCCATTTATGGAATTAATGGTTCGGTAAATTCTTACATCCTTATCCTATTACACTGATTAAATCTTATATAGTTATTTAATCATGGATTTTAATACCTAAACTATCAATTTTGGAATACTATCTAACTTTGAATTCCACTCTATATTTTAATATGTCTCTCATTTTATACCTTCTTTCACAACTAACTGCAGTATAATCTTTGATTTTCCATCATACGAGGAAGGTGAACCGGAATTCCTCTGAACTTCCTTCTTCCTCCTAGATTGCGAGATTCTTATCGAGATATGTTCTCTAATTTATATGTATATTACTAATGTTGTATTGTTGTACAATGAAAAGGTACTGAAATTAACAATTGAAAAATCATGACTGAAGAGGATGAGCTTTAGCTAAAACACTGGGAAAATCATGTGCTCAGACAAAAATATATGTTGTTGAAAAAAAAAAAATTGCTAATATTAAAGTCTGGACAGCTAAATAGTATTGAAGGGTACAGCTGCGAAACCTAACTAAACGGACGAGCTGTATGTAGATCTGGGTGGTGGAGGAAACACGCCAAATTCAAATGTTCCATTGATGGCTATGTTGCATAGAATGCAGCAAGGAATGACATAGTTTAAAAGCCACCATGACAGGCTATCTGTAGCCAGTAAGGAACAAGACAGATTTATAAGGAAATTGATTTCATGGAATAGCGAAGATATGAAGGTTCCTAGTACACTGTAGGAAAATAATTTAATTATATTATTATTTATTAAAAAAAAAATAATGTGACATAAGTACCAACAAAGATTACTGAAAATTTGGTATATGCGACTCAATAGTACTGTATATGGCATAAGAGGCATGAAATTAATTAAATTATAACAGCTCTGTTGGGAGAAATTCCCAAAATTTTGAGTTATGATGATTACAATAGAAATTGTAATTAAAGGTAGGGGAAAACCCTATGAGATCTGCTAATAGTTCAAATAACTATAAAACAATTATACCCATTAGATACTAAATATATCTTTAGCGATGCAGTACCAACCTGTGCATGTATAAACATGTATAAATTAGAGAACATATCTCGATAAGAATCTCGCAGAAGGTGAACCAGAATTATCGAGGTATGCAAATTGTTTCTATGGTTGCTATTTTTATTGTAAGGAATTTGGCCATAAAATCATTGAGTGCAGAAAATATGAACAAATATTGATGTTCAACACCTCAAGGAGGTTCATGAATCAAGGAGATTTTATTCATACTTGCAATTCTGCAAAAATTATGATCAAGTTCTATATATGCAATAAAATCAGACATGTCCCTTCCAAATGTCCTCTCAGAGGATTTGGTTCATCATCTCACAAAAATTTCCAAACAAAAGGAAGCTTCCAGTGGAAAAAGAAGGTGAAAAAATGTGACCTGGATCTAACTGCTCAAGACCTGAAAAGCCAATGGTATTTGGACAGTGGTTGCTCAAAACATATGTCTGGAGACAGAACAAAATTTATAACTTTTGATCAAAAGAAATGTGGCAATGTTACTTTTGGCAATGATAAATCAAGAAAAATCAAAGGAAAAGGCTCAGTCAGCCTAGATAATGGCAGAGGAAAGGCCCATGATGTATTATTTCTAAATGGGCTGAAAGAAAACTTGCTGAGTGTCAGTCAAATGTGTGATAAAGGCTATGAAGTTCTTTTTAGAGCATAAGACTGTGAAGTCAGATCAAGCACCACATGAAAGACTTTGCTCAAAGGTGTTCGAACAGAGAGTAATGTTTACATAGTGAAAGAGGAAGATGAAGCATGCCATCTTAGCAAACTTAAGGAGTCATGGTTATGGCATAAGAGGTTGGGACATCTCAGCTTCAATCATCTCATCAGACTGAGCAAGAAGAAAGCTGTCACAGACATGCTAGAAATAAAAAGGCCTTCCAATACCATATGCAAATCTTGTCAATTGGGCAAATAGACCCACACATCATTCAAGGCTAGAGATGAGTTATCAACAAGAAGACCACTCCAGCTTGTGCACATGGACCTGTGTGGACCTGCAAGAACTAAAACACCAAGTGGACAATCCTACTTCATGCTAATAATAGATGATTTCTCGAGAATGACATGGGTTGCATTTCTTAAGAATAAATCGGAAGCTCTTGAGAAATTCAAAATATTTAAAACTTTAGCAGAAAATCAAACAGGATGCAAGCTAAAATGCATCAGATCATATAGAGGAGGTGAGTTCACAGATTATGACTTTGCAAACCTATGCAATGAACATGGGATAAAGCAACAATTTAATATTGCAGGGACACCTCAGCAGAATGGAGTAGCAGAGAGATAAAACAGGTCTGTACAACAAATTTCCAGAGCCATGATGCAAGAGAGTAATATTCCTCAAACCTTCTGGACAGAAGCAGTACACACAACCATGCATATCCTTAACAAATCTCATTTAAGGCCAAGCAGTGAGAAGACTCCCTATGAACTATGGCATGGTAAACCAAATTTAATCAAGCACTTTAGAATCTTTGGAAGCAAGTGTTACATAAAGAATAATAATGAAAATCTTGGGAAATTTGATGCAAGAGCATATGAAGGAATATTTCTAGGATATGCATCCAAAAGTAAAGGGTATAGGTGCTACAACAAGACTCTTCAAAAAATTGTAGAAATCACTGACGTGAGATTTGATGAAGAACTTCCAAACAATACAAAAGGTACAGACTGTAGCATTCCTTCAGACAACCATGAAGAATAAAACCAAGATCATGATGAAACAAGAAAGACAATAGAAGATGTTGAACTGAGCTCGAAAGCCCCCTCAAGATACACTTAGAAGAACCATCCAGAAGATCAGATCATTGGAGACAAAAGAGTAGGGGTCCAGACAATAAGGCAGCTAACTAAACAGACATAGGAGGTATACATAACCATGTTATCACAAATAGAGCCAAAGGAGTTTGAAGAAGCCAGCAAGGACAAGTATTGGACGAATTCTATGAATGAAGAATTGGACCAAATTGAGAAAAACAATACCTGGGAATTAGTTCCTAGACCCACTGAGAAAAATGTCACAGGCTCAAAATGGGTATTCAAAAATAAAATGAATGAGTAAGGATAGGTAATCAAGAATAAAGCCATACTTGTATGCAAAGTATATTCACAAATCAAAGGACTTGATTATGATGAAACATTTTCCCCTGTAGGAAAAATGGAAGCTATCATAATGTTTCTGGCCTTTGCATGCTACCAAGACTTCAAGGTATATCAAATGGATGTGAAATCTGCATTTCTGAATGGAGATATAGAAGAAGAAGTCTACATGGAACAACCAGAAGGATTTTCATTAACATAAAAAGAAGACTATGTATGCAGACTAAAGAAGGCTCTATATGGAGTAAAAGAAGCTCCTCGGGCTTGGTACATTAGGCTGGATAAATACTTGAAAAAACAAGGCTTTAAGAGAGGATGAGTTGACAACAATATATACATAAAAGCCCGTGAAAATGAACTCCTGATTGTTGTAGTATATGTTGATTACATTATGTTTGGAAGCAATAGAGATGAGATAGAAAAAGGGTTTGCTCAGGAGATGAAATCAGAGTTTGATATGTCTATGATTGGAGAGCTCAGTTTCTATTTAGGACTTCAAATTCCGCAAAAGAACACATGTACATTCATCTCACAGGAAAAATACTTAAAAGAAATGTTGAAAAAGTTAAAAATGGAAGACTGCAAACCTGTGTCAACTCCCATGATCATGGGATGCAAGCTATGTACTGATGATGGATTTGTTGATATAGATCAAAGACTCTACAGATCCATGATAGGAAGTCTTTTTTACCTGACAACATCAAGACCGGACATCATGCTAGCAGTAGGACTTGTGGCTAGATATCAAGCAGCACCAAAGCAAAATCATCTTCTAGCAGTCAAAAGAATATTTAGATATCTACAACGAATAATACAGTTTCGGCTATGGTATCCAAAAGGAAAAAGCTTCACTTTGGCAACATACACAGATGCAGATTGGTCCAGCTATGTGGATGATAGGAAAATCACAAGTGGAGGTGCATTCTATCTAGGAGAAAGTCTTGAGGCATGGCTAAGCAAGAAACAAACATCTATTTCTCTATCTGCAGCAGAAGCAAAATACATAGTAGCAGCAGCATGCTGCACTGAAGTCATGTGGATGCAGAAAACACTCCAAGACATGAAGGTAAGCATTGATGAACCTATCTCTATCAAATGTGACAATAAAAGTGCTATAAGCATATAAAAAAATCCTATGCTTCATTAAAAAACTAAACATATCCCAATAAAGTATCATTTTCTCTGAGACCAAGTAGCTCAGAAGATAGTGAAGCTGGAGTATGTGCCAACAAAAGAACAAATAGCAGATATATTTATCAAACCTCTTGGAAGAGAACCATTTGAGTATTTGAGAGATAGATTAAGGGTATTATCTGTAGATGCTACTCTCTGATATGAAGAGAAATCATCGTTTCAGGGGGAGAACAGAAACAAAAATATCATTCCAGGGGGAGATCAGATAGCAAGGAAACCATGAAACAGGTCCTCAAGATCAGTGCATCATGGACAAGAATTAAAATCACACTGAGAAATGAGCAACCCCTTGCCATTGATGTCAAAGGGGGAGGAAGAGCAAGCAACAGAAGAAAGGGTCCTAAAAGGCAAACAGAGGAAGTGTATTGCCATCAATGCCAAAGGGGGCGACTATTAGAAATATTGTCATTGATGGCAAAGGAGGCAGCAGAGGTAGAGACAGACAAAGGACAGCAATAGAAGAAAAGGAGAAGACAACAGGTCTTTGGTGAATGGTATAGTAACATTTATAGGGAGCATGAGAAGAATGGAGCGAGAGTTTATTTACAGAGACAGGGCAGCAAAAAGAGAGGCGGAGACAGAGAAAGGAGGCAGAACTAGAGGAGGAAGAGCAGCAGAGGCAGAGGCAGAGAATAAAGAGGGAGAGATGAAACAGTCGGGCAGCAGAGGCAGAGGCAGAGTCGTTAACAAACAATGAAATGATCAAGCAGAGATGGAACCTTGAGGGAAATGGAACCAAGCATTTAGCAGTAAAAACCTAATGAAGTTAGGTATTAAACCTTATGATAGTGCTAAATTAACATAATAATGAAACAGGGTTTACATATTAAAAAGCGTTGAAGAAATAAGTTTATATGTATAAACTTATATGTTAAACATTGAAGAAATAAGTTGAACAGAGATTATATGTATATGTATATAATGAAGGCGCGAAATTTTTGTTGAAGCGGAACCATGACTATAAGAGGAACCCCAAACATGAATAGTAAAACTAGAGCGCCACAAAACCTGTGGGTTCACGCGAGAATTGAAGTGGTAAGCTGTATTACCAAAATGAACGCAATACATGTCATTGAAGGACACATTTCCTCAGGCGGTTTCCAAATACAATTTTTTTCACATGATTTTGGAGAATTATGCAGCGAGCACTTATGTTGTGTGATATTGCACGTCGTCCGTTGGATGGGGGTCCAAAGCTTAGTTGGTGTGCGAGAGCTAATCCACCATCCGATCAAAGGTGAAGGTGCGGGGAAGAAAACCAAGGATGTGGGTCCTACATTCAGAGCTGCGGAGCGAAAATATTATGTGAATGATTGTGTATTCTGTGGTGTGAAAGTTAATGAACAGGCGAAGGTTATAACTTATATTAATATATGTTTATATATATAATGGGCCGAATGCAAGCTGAATTACATGGTATAGTAGTTGAAATATGACGGAGGAGGTAGTATACGCGAATATAGTATGGAGAGTATGAAACGTCACAAAAGGGTTCAATATGGTGTGAGCGTTGTATTAAATGAGGAGCAAGATTATTATACAAGACATATAAAACATTGTATATGTGATATAAGTTGTGGTGGGCCTAGTTGAAATATTGCGTTAATGGTTAGTAATTAACCATTGAAGAAAATGCTGAAGGGTTGATATGTTTGTATATTAAGTGTGGGACCCCCTACATAAAATTCTAAGATTCTTAACCCAAGCTAGAGGATACATTAAAGCTGAAGCGGAAGCTTATATATATGTAGCGCATTACATATGTTGTGCCTTATATACAAAGGTCCAAAGCATATATATATATATATATATATATATATATATATATATATATATATATATATATATATATATATATATATATATATATATATATATATATCTATATGTAGCACCTTATGGACAAGGGACCAAAGGTATAATACAAAGCATATGTATTATATTATTGACTGTGAGATCAAAAGAACCAAAGCTTCTATTGCTTGGTTTTAAAACAAACAAGATACCACATGGTGGGACCCTCACTAATAACATCGGAGAAACTTGGTAGCGGAACATGTTAACAAAATTTTGCGATTGCAATTGAGTTCCAGACCCAATATGTTTAAATGATGACTTTCATATTTTGCTTGAGTTCCGGCCTAATCACATCAGAGCGATTCATCGCATCGGCACATCAAAATGAACAGTGTTACATCGCATCGGAGCCACCCATTGCATCGACACAATGAAGTGAACAATGTTATATCGCATCGGAACAACCCATCGCATTGCAGGTGAAAGAGTATCGACAAACTGAAAGTTCCGATTGCGACTTAGCGATTGGATGAGAGCCGTTAGATTCACTGAGGGATAGACGACGGAGATGATTCGACTGACTATATGTTGGGCCTTTGCTAATCGCATCGGCAGAAATCAAAAGACCAAATCGGAGGAGCTTTGTGAATGTTGCAATTGCAATTGAAAAAAATGAGTAGAGTATAGCTGGCATGTGGGGTCCATTCAAAATATAAGACTAATAACATGTTTGCTCCAAGTTAATTAATACAAAGCTAAAGAGAAAAGGAAAGCACCGCGGCACATACATATATTAAAAATGATACATAAATATTTCCAATATGTGGACGGTAAATCATTGCATCGGAGAATAGAGAAACTCCAGCGAGTGGGCCCGTAAGGGATTTTTATGTATTAAAATGTCTTATTATTTTTATAACACTGAGAGTTGAATTGAACAGTTACATGTATGCAGAAGTTACACCACGGCAGAGAACATGAGAGCTAGCAGAGCTAGAAAAGACAGACATAGTCAAAGAAAAGACAAATGCGTAGCGATCCAAAAGGCTGAATGAGTTGAGCTAGAGTTCTCATTGTATTTGAATATGAATGTTTTAATTGATTTATATTGTTGTGATGCACTGGCAAGTCTCTGTAGGAAATAAAACTCCACAGTAAAACTGAAAGTTGTATATATTGCTGAGATTTTCTTAATAAGTTGGAAAAAGAAGTGAGGAGGTAGAATGCAAAGAGTCAGGGCTATTCACTTTGAATTCCCTATGGAATACGAATTGTTTTCAGGAAAACTATATAAAGCATATCACGTTGATATGCAAATGGAGGTTAGAGAGTGAAAATTATGAAGAAGTGAGGCAGAGAAGATAAGAAAAAGAAGGAGGAGAAAGAGATGCTACAAAATAGAGCTGATATCTAAGGTAAATCAGCAAATATTTTCTTTTGATTAAGTAAGGAAGTTGGAGCTTCCCTATCAAGTTGAAGCTTGATAGCTATTAGTTGTAGTTGACTGAGGTTGGAGCCTTCTATAGGTTGGTGCCTACAGAAAATCAATGGTGAGAGGGATTTGGAGCTTGCCTTTGCATCACAACAAAAATAAGATGTGGTTTTCTCCCTTTATGGATTTCCACTTATATCTGTTGTCTCTATGTGTGTTGGTTATGTGTTGATATGATCTATTCAATCTTCTTAATGTTTTCTGCTCTCACAATAAGTTTGGTGTCACATTAATTTAATACTTGCTGCAAAATTTTAAGACTATTCACATACTAAGATGTAAATAAGTTTGATGAAAAATTTAAAAAGCTTATGTATGTGTTAAATTGATTCACCCCCCCCCACCCCTCTCAGTTTAACTAAAGATTCAACAGAGAAATCACAACAACTTTCCTTCACAAATAGAAGAAACACAAATATAGTAATTGAAGTTTTCTTGCCTTCAAATTGACTGCTCATTTCCCCATAAGATTTAATATCTTGAAATAATGCTAGCAATAGTTGAACTTTTACAAAATCATTTCACAATTCTAAGCCAATAGATGAATCTAAGATATGATTATACCCTTCTTAGCTCGGGAAGAGGCCAAATAAGATGAATAAAGCGGACTGCATTACAATAATACACATCCATCCATAAAAAAATAAAAACGTTTCATTTTTCGTGACACTAACCAACTCAAACTAATGTTAAAACACATTTTCAATTAATATAGGTCAAGCGATAGGGACTAAAAATTATTAAAGACCATAATTTATGGTGAGGTGTTATGTATAACGTTTTTTTTAATTTAAATATTTTGAATTATTTCTATGTTATTTGAATAAATATTTGTAAATATTAAAATTGATTAAAAGTATAAAATTAAATTAAATAAGTGTAAGGTAAATTTATATTGAATAAAAAATATATAATTATGTTGATAGGTTTTTTTTATGAAAAGTTAGTAGATTATATTTTCTTTGATTTACACATGTGGTGTAGAAGAAATCGTAATGGGGCGTACTGTTGAGTCACTTCGTGATGTGAGGCTCACCAGCTCCAAACTCTGTGGAAAAAAATCTAGTCATGTTAAGGACTAGTGTGGCCTAGGCCAGTTTTGGTCCCCAGGTGATTTTGATGGCTTAGATTTCCCTAGGTCATGGTTTCAGAAGCCAAAGGTTAAGGCTGTAGTCATATCTAGAGGACATAAAGAACTTGGAAAAAAAAATCTTTTAATTTCGATTTTTTATTTTACGGTCATAAATGAAATATGTTAGGATATTCTAGTAAGCTTTCCTATATCAATACATGAAATTTCAAATATTAATTGCCTTGCATCTTTAAATCAATGTTTACCTATTCACATATACCTAATACAATTATAAAATTAGTATACAAATTATTAAATAACAAATGGAGTTGCATGGAAAATGATGTTGAATGATATATGTTAGCCAAATTTAGTAATATGGTTGTTATCGCTTTATTTATATCGATTACCATCCAAATATCCTCATCCAATCCCATATAATCTAAAACCTAAAGAATTTTAGGCCACTAATCAAATTCATGTAAATGTTATCCTAATACCATAAGATGGAAATCCAATTTAAACCAAGTTTGTACTAATTATTCTAAATGTATAGCAAATCAATTAAAACTAAGCGAAATTTTATAATCACTGTGTAATGGTATGGGAAATACCTTATAATTATTAATATTAGAGTACAAATATGTCAAACTTATCAACAATAAAGTTTTGTATAAAATTTCAAGAATATAATTGAATAATAATTGATAGCTACCATTTGATTTTTTGAAAAGGCCTTTGTTTATATCTTCTAACATTTTTGCAAATCAAATTCCAAAATGACGTTCACTCAACATCCTTTGGATTTTATGTATATATTTGAACCAGGGATGTAACTCAATTTTTTTGGCCTACTGTTTTTTAAATGTAATTGTAATTTACGAGCTTTCAAGGATGTTAAATGGATCTTATCAAAGTTAGTGTTAGGAGTTTCCTCATCCAAGTATTTTTCTAGTCTCTTCATGCTCATATTTTGTTTGATTTGTTTTATTTTATACCCTCTTGTAGTATTAGGATTTTGGATTATCATCTATGTGTGGCTTTATGGTTTTATTTGTTATCACGTGATTCTAGTTTATATTGAGTTGAATATTTCACTCTGTAAAATCTAGTTCTTATGGGATAAGAACTCCCTATATTGTGTTATATACAACTTCATCTACTTAGTATCCATACTACACAATGATGATCAAAAGCCTTTAATCTATTACGATATTTTTTTGTTGCCCGCTTACTCGTTCTATCATTGCTTCCATAGGGAGGTCTTTTGAGAACTCTTCTCATTTTTTTGTTTGGTTAGTTTTGTATTCTCCCCTATGTTGATGTGTTATATTTTAGGATATTGGAAAGGATATTATTGGAGGAGTTATATTTAAATCTCTATTCTCTTAAAATTCCTTCAAACTCTTATTATCTTATTTTTCTAGTCACCTTATGCTTACTCGGAAGTTAATTTTGGTATTAACCTACAGTTGGATTGTTTATGAGTCAAGGTTTAAAGGTGTTTTCTAGGTACTCAAGTTCAATTTTATCCTACACAAAATATTTCTAAGTCTATTCCTTGGCTAGGCTATCTGCTTTACTCCTCCATTTATTTTCAACTTCTTCTCTCCTTTCTAGTGGAAATTAAATCCTAGAGAAATAGGTTCTTGTAGTAGATGAGGGCATCACAATATCAATGGTCCAACTACATCTAAGGCATAGATAGAAGTGGAGAAAATAGCAAGGTATATGATTTGGAAATCCAAGGGAAAATTGGTGATGTTGAGAGTGAAGCCATAATTGAATGCATATGTATTCCAAATGAATAAATCTTGGAGAAAATTGGTTGTTTAAGTTTGTAAAAAAGAATTACAAGACTGAGGAAAACCAAATACATGCAAACAATGGATATTTATTGGAAACTCAAAACCATAATGGGAATGGTGTTGGTGGAGCAATCGAAGGAGAAAGATGAGATTCTATTATTCATGTATGAGGTTCGTAAAGAAATAAAAAAAAATGCATATAAAAATGATAGCAATGGAAAGGTAGCCTTCCCATATGGAATTCACATATTTCAATGAATATACAAGTCCACTTGTTACAATACATATGGAGTCCCTCATTGAATATGTTTTCTTTATGGAAGCTAAAAATATACATGTTTCTATTATTTTTATGACAAATGAAGATAGAGTGGTCTTTGAAGTCTACAACATAGGTTATAATATGTTTAGTAGGTATTAGCTTATAGGTTTCTTTATTATCTTTAAAATATTTACTTGGGAAAATAAAAATAATGATATGATTCTTGTTTGGTTTCTCTTGTGGAATGCAAATAATCATATCAATATTATGTTATTTTACTCTTTTTGATATGTCATGACTAACTTAGAAAAATAAGTTGATAAATACAATTTACCAACCATAATCAATCATAATTAATCACATTCGACCATATTTAACATGGCCAATTGGCGTATATCAACTAAGGTAAAAAATCATTAAACCAAGGTCATCCATGATTTGCATGGTCAAAAATCATGAAATATGGTCAAACATAGTCAACCATAATCAATAATAGTCAACTATAGAATAGCTAGCATGGATCCATCTTAACTCCAGATATATCAAGCGTCGAGAGGGATCAAATCTCTCTAGGTGCAAACCTATTTTTTGAGTTCAAAACTTAAGGAAAGTTTTTCACGTCAAGAGATTTGATCCTTCTTAGCGGTTGATAGATCTAGAGTCAAGATGGATCTAGGTTGGTTTAATTCATGTGCGGCCAAGGAAAATCTATCGAAGATATGATTTATTTTATCAATAATATGTGAATAAATATAATAATTTTAAATATGATAAAAATATCTGAGATTAATCTTGTCATTTTAATTTTAAATTTTCATAGTTACCCGTGTCTGTTGAGATAAATATCATTAATAACTTTAATGATAAAAAATGATGATTTTTTTTTAATGCAAAGTGACAATCTAATAGTGTTGAATGATAGAAAATGTGAATAATAAGAATGTACTCAATTACAAATCGTCTACATTGTGACCAATATCAAACTATTTTCTTATACTATTCTTATTGTTACGCTTGTTATTTTCATCTTCTTATCATATCGATTATATGAAAATGACAGTTGAAATTGTAAACCATTTAAATATTTAGCTCGAGTTGTTCTAGTAAGCATCATACCTTGTCTACATTTCTCTCAATATTAATAAGTTGAATTACTATAACACAAAAATAAATCTACATTGCCAATAACTTCTTTTACTTACATTGAAATCAATCCAATTTATTAATCCAATCACCTTAAAATTAATGTATCATCATACATCCAATTACATTAAATCAGAAATCAACATCTACACTAAAATCAATGCATATAATGAAATAAATTAAATAAGATTTGAAAACAGATTCTACACTGAAATCAATTCATATAATTAAAGCAATCAATAGGATTGTAAATAAATATCTACACTCAAATAAATGCATCTATTGCATGTAAGAAAATAGGATTAGAAACCAACATATGCACTGAAGTCAATGCACTTAGCGAAAGCAATGAATTCAGATTATATATCACCATCTGCATTGAAATTATTGAATTTAGTGCAAACAATCAAATAGGATTAGAAATAATCTACATTAAAATAAATACATCTAGTGCAATCACACAAATATAATTAGAAATCAACATCTACATTGAAAGCAATGCATCTAGTGCAAGCAATAAAACAAGATTTGGAATCACCATCTACAATGAAAGCAATGCATTTAGTGCAAGGAATCAAATAGGATTAGAAGCCAAAATCTACACTTAAATAAATGCATTTAGTGCAAGCAATAAAATAGGATTAGAAATAAACATCTACACTGAGATCAATGGATTGAGGGAAAGAAATTAAATAGGATTAAAAATCGGATACATTGAAATCAATGCATCCAGTGGTAGCAATCATATATAATTAGAAATCAACATCTACATTGAAATCAATGTATCTAGTGCAAGTAATCAAATAGGATTAGAAATCACCATCTATATTTAAATCTCTATTCTCTTAATTCCTTCAAAATCTTATTATCTTATTTCTCTAGTCATATTGTGCTTACTCGAAAGTTAATTTTGGTATTAACCTACAATTGGATTGTTTATGAGTTACGCTTTAAAGGTGTTTTCTAGGTACTCAAGTTCAAGCTTATCCTATACAAAAAAATTTGAAGTCTATTCCTTGGCTAGGATATCTTCTTTATTCCTCCATTTTTTTTAACTTCTTCTCTCCTCTCTAGTGGAAATTAAATCCTAGAGAAATAGGCTCTTGTAGTATATGAGGTCATCACCATAGTAATGGTCCAACTACTTCTGAGGCATAGATAGAAGTGGAGCAAATAGCAAGGTATATCCTTTTGAAATCCAAGGGGAAATTGATGATGTTGAGAGTGAAGCCATAATTGAATGCATATGTATTCCAAATGAATAATTCTTGGAGAAAATTGGTTGTTGGAGTTTGTAAGAAAGAAATACAAGAGTGAGGAAAATCAAATACATGCAAACAATGGATATTTATTGGCAACTCAAAACCATAGTGGGAATGGTGTTGGTGGAGCAATCAAAGGAGAAACATGAGATTCTATTATTCATGTATGAGGTTGATAAATAAATAAAAAATATGTATATAAAAATGATAGCAATGGAAAGGTAGCGTGCCGATATGGAATTCACATATTTTGATGAATATACAAGTCCACATGTTACAATACATATGGACTCCCTGATTGAATATGTTTTCTTTAAGGCAATTGAAAATATACATGTTTGTATTATTTTTATGACAAATGAAAATAGAGTGGTCTTTGAAGTCTGCAACGTAGGTTATAATATATTTAGTAGTTATTATCTTATAGGTTTCTTTATTATATTTAAAATATTTACTTGGGAAAAAAAAATAATGATATGATTCTTGTTTGGTTTCCCTTGTGGAACGCCAATAATCATAGCAATATTATGTTATGTTACTCTTTTTGATATGTTATGACTAACTTCCGAAAAGAAGTTGATAAATACAATTTACCGACCATAATCAATCATAATTAATCACATTCGACAATATTTAACATGGCCAATTGATGTATATCAACTAAGGTAAAACATCATTAAACAAAGGTCATCCATGATTTGTATGGTTCAAAATCATGAAATATGGTCAATCATAGTAAACCATAATCAATAATTGTCAAAAATAGAATAGCTAGCATGGATCCATCTCAACTCCACATCTATCAAGCGTCGAGAGGGATCAAATCTCTCGAGGTGCAAACCTATTTTTTGAGTTAAAAACTTGAGTAAATGTTTTCACCTCAAGAGATTTGCTCCTTCTTAGTGATTGATAGATCTATAGTTAATATGGATCTAGGTTGGTTTAATTCATGTGCTGCCATGAAAAATCTATCGAATATATGATATATTTTATCAATAATATGTAAATAAATGTAACATTAATATTATAATTTTAAATATGATAAATATATTTGAGATTAATCTCATCATTTTAATTTTAAATTTTCATAGTTACCCATGTCTGTTGAGATAAATATCAGTAATAACTTTAATGATGAAAAATGATGATTTTTTTTAATGTAAAGTGACAATCTAATAGTGTTGAATGATAGAAAATG
The DNA here is from genome assembly GCA_034641835.2 of Pinus albicaulis. Classification (NCBI taxonomy): domain Eukaryota; kingdom Viridiplantae; phylum Streptophyta; class Pinopsida; order Pinales; family Pinaceae; genus Pinus; species Pinus albicaulis. Next base: position 29,185,565 of record CM076572.1, on the reverse strand, counting down.
TGAATAATAATGACATACTCAATTACAAATCGTGTTCATTGTGATCAATATAAAATTATTTTCTTATACTTTTCTTATTGTCACCCTTGTTAGTTTTGTCTTCTTCTCATATTGATTATATGAAAATGACAGTTGAAATTGTAAATCATTTAAATATTTAGCTCGAGTTGTTCTACTAAGCATCATACTTTTTCTATATTTCTCTCAATATTAATAGGTTGAATTACTATAGCACAAAAATCAATCTACTTTTCCAATAAATTTTTTTACTTACATTGAAATCAATGCATGTTATTAATCCAATCACTTTAAAATTAATGTATCATCATACATCCAGTTAGATTAACTCAAAAATCAACATCTACATTAAAATCAATGCATATAATGAAATAAGTTAAATAATATTCGAAAAGAACTTCTACACTGAAATCAATTCATATAATGAAAGAAATCAATAGGATTATAAATAAATATCTACACTCACAAGAAATGCATCTATTGCAAGTAAGAAAATAGCATTAGAATCCTAAATAAGCTCTAAAATCAATGGATTTTGTGAAACCAATCAAATTGGATTATATATGACCATCTACATTGAAATCAATGAATTTAGTGCAACAATAAAATAGGATTAGAAATCATCTACATTGAAATAAATGCATCTAGTGCAAGCACTCAAATATAATTAGAAACCAACATCTACATTAAAAGCAATGCATCTAGTGAAAGCAATCAAATGGGATTTGGAATCACCATCTACAATGAAACTATTGCATTTAGTTCAAGGAATAAAATAGGATTAGAAACCAAAATCTACACTTAAATCAATGCATTTAGTGCAAGCAATAAAATAGGATTAGAAATAAACATCTACACTGAAATCAATGGATTTAGTGAAAGCAATCAAATAGGATTAGAAATCAGGTACATTGAAATTAATGCATCCAGTGCAAGCAATCAAATATAATTAGAAATCAACATCTACATTGAAATAAATGCATCTAGTGCAAGTAATCAAATAGGATTAGAAATCATCATCTACACTGAAATCAATGCATTTTTGCATCAAATGAAATTGGATTAGGAATAATCTACATTGAAATCCATGCATCTATTGAAAGAAATCATGTCTAATTAGAAAGCAACATCTACAATAAAATCAATGCATCTAGTGCATGCAATCAAATAGGATTAGAAATCGCCATCTAAGCTGAAATAAATGCACCTAGTGCAAGGAATATTCTTCCCTTTCCCCACTCCATCTATATCTATATCTTCCTCCATCTCTAATTTTGCATATCTCTACACACTCTCTCTCTCACTCCATACCTATCAATATCTCTATCCCTCTCTCCATCTCTCCATATATATCTTCTTCCCTCTCTTCACCTTCCATCAATATCTATATCTCCCTATGCCTCTCTATATCACAACCAAAATATACACTCTCTTTCTCTAATCAATATATATATATATATATATATATATATATATATATATATATATATATATATATCACTCCCTCCTCCTCTTCCTATCTTTCTATCCCTCTCTCTTCCCCTTCTCTCCCTCTCCCTTGCTTCTCTCTCTTTCCTCTTACTATCTTCTCTCCCTCTCTCTAGATCTTCATTATCACTCCCCCTATCTCTCTCTCTCTCTTTCTCTCTCCATATTTCTCTCTCTATGTAATTCTTCCTACTTCCCTCTCTCTCAACCTCCAAATTCATCCTTCTTTCCCTCTCTCCCTCCACTGTCTCACATCCTCTCTCTTCCTTCCTCTCTCTCCCTTTCACTCCCACTTGTATCTCTCTCTCTTAATCCTCCAATTTGTTACTATAATTGTCCCTCTCTCCTTATCTCTCCATATATCCCTCCTTGTCACTTTATCTCACCCCCAAACAAACACACTCTGTCTCCATCTCTCCCTTGTCACTCCCTCTCTCTCTACACTTCTCACTCTCTATGTATATCATCTTTCATCCCTCTCTCCACATCCAACTCCATCTCTATATCCCTACCTCTCTCCTCCTATCTCCCTCCCTTTCTCCTCCTCTCTATTAAATCCTCTCTCTCCCTTTCTATCCTCATCCTTCTGTTGGGCAGGAATTGAGGTATGTTTCCACCCTATGATTACTTCAAATTATGGTACATTTTTAGGGATTCTTACTCATCTTACCAATATGGAAACAGAATATTTATGAAAATCAGGACAATTGGGCTAACGAGAAAAGGAACGTTTTATAAATGGAATTTGACTTATTATATCTCTATGTATAGGAAAGTAGAGCAACCAAACCGACGATTAACAAAAGACGGATGACAGATAGAGACTCATGGAATCTCAGTAAATCCCAGAAATCGACAGAAGGCAGAAAGATAGATCCAAGCTCTAGAACCGAAACGATAGCCACGAGCAACAGGATTTCGTTTCGAAAATACGGTCCCACTGCGTAAAAACACATTTAAAAGGACCAAGGATGAATTATATAAGGGAGTTGAACAATAATTTACTTCTGTAATCAACGTATTAGGACAAAACTATTTAGTTTTATCCCTGTACTATCCTTTAATTTAATAAATATTTTTCATGTTTTGAAGAATCATCTTTTGAGTTTTTCATTGCATTAGAACTTCTCGTGGTTAAGGCCCAGCCCCTGGAAGTTTCCTCGTCAATTTCCATTCTATGCGTTAGTTACATAATTGATGTCCAGTTATTTTATTCATTTTGTGAATTACCTTTCCACTTGATAAAATAGAAACACATGAGGTTACATTGTCTCTTTCATTAGAATAGTATAGCATTCAGACTTTTTGGTTTATATTCATGCTTTATCGTCGTTAGATGCTTTCATTATCTCCCAACGCCTTTATAGTCGCTTTATGAATCTTAGAGAAATTACTGTTCAATGTTATCTATTTCTAAGCATTAGATATTTCCCTCATTGTAATAAGGTGTCCCATTGTTGATTAATTGCAGAAAGATGTCAATTAGTTAGTTTGCAAAGAAAATTCCATTGAAAAAATTATATGAGTAATTACTGTTCAATTCATTTAGGTTGTCGTTCAATTCATTTAGATTGTTGTTCAACTCATTTTTTATGATGTTCAATCATAGGTTTCTCTCCTTCTGAGCTAGACAGAGTAGTTAGCGGCATTATATCATTTCATTTCTCTTTGAGATGATTGAAATTATAGAATTAGATAATCCTTTTTATAAGCAATATAGGGTAACTATCGTTTGATCTCATTTGCATATATTGTGCCTACACTGTTGAAATAAGAATATTTTCCCTGGGTTGACAAATGAATTAGGAGCTTAGAGGTTTCCTATAATAATCCACCTTTGTGAACCGAAATTTTTGGCGTCATTTCCGGGGAGAGTGTTAAGAGTGATATCCTTTATTTATCTTTCTCCATTGTTGTGAAGAATTGGGTATTAAAAATGAGAGGTAAGAACCTATGTACCGGCAAGAAAAACACTTTCTCCCTAGCCTGCTTCTCAGCAAATTGTGCAAAAATTAGTAGAATAGGTACTCTTGTTTTATGAATAGAAGAAAAAGATAGAAAAAAATCGAAATTATCAGCAGAAATCCCCAAAATCCAAGGGATCGGTGATCCTTGGAATAACAACGTATATAGATGAAATCATTAAGAAATTTGAATCCAAGGCATCTGTAGGACCCATAATCATTCCCACTCAAATTCCTACTACTCTCCCTGAGGCAACAGCCTCACCGTCTGCAACCCATGCTGAGATTCATAGTGAGACAGAAGGATCTGAACTAAGCCTTCAAACTCCCGATCATATAGGTACCGGCCCTTCAAGAGAGGGAGGTTCATGCAACTTACATGAAGGGGAAGGAGAAACTAGCAGTGCAATACAAATAGAAGCTTCAGAGCCTAAATCCCCTAAAGGAGTGATCGAGATAGAGATACTTGATATCCCAGACCAGGGAAGAAGTTTCCTCGCACTCACCTCCCAAATCCCCCAGGATTACTCCTCCAGAACAAGAAATTCCTGAATATTATTGGCACATCTTTAATCCAATGGCAAATAATCAAAATCAGAATCAGAGGTAGACATCAACATTGTAATACCCCATTTTTTATCATGCTGCAAATTCCCATATGAAAGCCATTCCTTTAGAAAACATCCCCACCTTCCATGGGTTGACCACGAAAGAACCTGATGCATTCTTACTTGAATTTAATGTCCTATGTAGGGGGTATGACTACACCTCGGACCCTTAGAAACTGAAACTATTTCCATCTACTTTAAATGGAACATCATTACGTTTCTTCATGGGACTAGGTGGGGGAACCATCAATAACTGGGACCAAAAGAAGAACTCTTTTCTTAATAAATATCAAGACTATTGCAGAACTAGATAACTAAAAAATGAAATCTTCAATATGTCTGCAAGGGATAGTGAAATGTTAGAAGAATATGTAGAAATATTTCAATACAATTTACAAATGCCTCTATATTCTATACTATCTAAAGACATCTGAAAAGTTGCAATGATTAAGGGAATGAAAGAAGAGTGGGCTGAAACATTTAACATAATGGGAAAAGGGGACATTTCCGAAGAGGAATGTGCTGATATTATTTCCCTGTGTATTAGGTTCTCTTTGGGTAGTATGTGTAATAAGCCAAGTGAACATGACTGAATAAAGAAAGACCTTAAGCAGTTTGGTGGCAACATAACTAGAGCAGAGTTTGGTAATCTCTTGGAAAATTTTAAAACTGACATTTTGGGTAGTTTGACAATGCAGCATGATGTCTTACAAGCCAAGCATAACCAAGCTATAGCAGAGCAGAACTTGGTCATATTTTTCCCATGCTATCGAAGGAAGCACAGCCAAATGGAATGCCCCTTAAACACGATTCAGACATGTGCCATCTTCACTAAGGACCATACCACAGACCATTTCCCTTCACTCCTAGGGCTGAAAGAAGTTTACAAGGAAGAAGAGGAAGAGACGAAACCATTTTACCTAATGAATCAACGTCGACAATGGCAGCCACCACCAGGTATGCCTCAAGACCTCCCTCAATTCTTTTCGTCTCCATATTTTAACCAACAAAACCCTGCAGTAGCTTCGCAGAATCAAAACCATTTTTCCACTTGGCCAACCCAATCGTTTCCTATACCACCCTGGCCAACACAATCCTCACCAGGAAATAATTGGCCAAGCTTTCCTTGTTCTCCTCCTTATTGGAAAAAATCTCCATATCAAGCCCAGTGGCCAGCATTCCCTTCTCAAACCACTAATTGGCCTCAGAATTGGAAGTGACCCTTGGGAATGACCAACCTACCAATGGGAGCAGGGGTCTAGAATCAACCTACACTTCCAGCTCCATACCCAGTCCAGCACAACCCTCAGGCTATCATACTTTCTCAATTACCGGCTCAACCCAGTCCTAATCCCAATAACAAACCGGTATAGCTAATTCAGATTATAGAAGATCCAAACCCCGACACTAAGTAGAAGTAGTGCAATGAACTAAGGCTAAGATCACGACGTATTATCTCACTAGCAGAAGGCACGACCTCACCTCAATCCAAACCTGAAACTTCAACGAAACCTAGCCAAGAAAAAATAATGGAAATAGAGGTAGGACAAGGAAATTAAATCATTGACCAAGGAAGGCCTGAAGAGCTTAGGATGTCTCCACCTCCATTCTATGAAATATTAACTTGGCCTAGACCAACAGGCTTTCCAGATTTTGACATCCTGGGGGAGCTAAGAAACCTTTGTATCAAAATTCCTCTTCTCCAAGTCATACAATACATTCCCATCTACGCAAAAACAATTAAAGAGCTGTGTGGGAAGAACCAAGTAAAAAAGGCAAAGGTTTTGTTCACTGTTCATGTGGTAGGGGCACTATATGACTTATTACTAGGTAAAGAACTGCATGTGAAATCTGAAGACCCAGGAAATCCCACAGTAACTGTGCATATCTCTTGCCACTCCTTTCCAAACACATTGTTCGACTTAGGGGCAACCATTAACATACTAAATACATGAACCTTCTAAAAACTAGGCATATCAGCTTTAAAACCCATGGCTACATGGCTGGAGCTTGCTGAAAGGTATGTTATCAGACAAGAAGGAATAGTATAGGACATCCTCGTCTCTGTAGACTCATGGGAATTCCTAGCTGATTTCTTAGTTATTAATCCGAAGAATAGGATGGATGAGCGCTCATTGATTCTTGGGCGACCTTGGTTGGTGACAATCGATTCTTACATAGGCTGTCTAACAGGCAACACAACCATCACTAGAGGAGATTCCATAAAAAAATGTCATTATTTATTTGCCTGCCAAATGAAGCTTACCCACAGTAAAGATTCACAACCATCCATATACATATTGGAAGAGAAGCATTTTTCCACCTCTGACACTAGTGGAAGCTCTTGAATTTAATGATCAAACTGAAAACGATGTAATCAATAATTTTATCAGTCACCCACCCACGTCTGGAAATTTAAAACTCCAAATGTTGAAAACAATCCTTGAAGATGAATTTCAAGAGGACCCCTTGATAGACTTTGAGGATCAATATATTCCCACAATCACTGTGTGTAACAACATACCCATTGAGATTGAGCCAGGAAATATCCTGAACATCAATGGCAATTTGGATGGTGACCAAAAGCAAAGGCTCATAAAAGTTCTACAAAACTATCAAGGGGAACTTTCTTGGGACTACCCAAACATGAAGGGTTTAGATCCACAGCTATTCACCCATTACATCTATACTGATAAGGAAATCTGACCCATTATAAAACCTAAGAAAGGGCTAAAACCACACTTAAAATATATTATAAAAGATGAGCTACAAAAGCTGCTAGATGTGAATTTCATTTATACTATTTCAGACAGACAATGGGTCTCTCCTCTGGCAGTCATCCCTAAAAGGAATGGGAAATGGAGAATCTGTGTGGATGACAGAGAACTAAATAAAGCAACATAAAATACCACTTCCCCCTCCCTTTTATTGACTAGGTACTTGATACGCTGGCAGTAAAACGGTTATTTTCCTTTCTTGACGGGTTCAGTGGTTACAATCAAATCCAAATAGCCCCCGAAGACTAGGATAAGATAACCTTTACCTGCCCATGGGGTACTTTTTCTTACAAAGTTTTACCATTTGGGCTATGTAATCCCCCAATAACATTTCAAAGAGCCATAATCAACATTTTTTCTGACTTAATAAATGAGGGACTTGAAATCTATATGGATGACTTCACCCCATATGGTGAGGAATTTGATCAAGCATTGGAAACCCTAGAAAAAGTGTTGGAGTGATGTATTGCTACTAGGTTATGTTTAAGAAATGAAAAATGTCATGTGATGATGGCTGAGGGAGTAATCCTAGGTCACTACATCTCTACAGCTAGAATATAGGTAGATCCAACAAAAATAGAGGTATTCCTTCTATTAGCCACACCTTGTACACAGATGGAGGTACACAGTTTTTTGGGATATGCAGGATATTATTGAAGATTTATAAAGAATTTCTCATAAATAGTTGCACCTTTGTATGCATTAACTGGAAATGTTGAATTACACTAGACTGATAAATGTGACACCACTTTTGCAGATTTAAAAAACTAGTCTCAACAGCACCAATTCTGCGAGGGCCTAACTGGAAGCTTCCTTTTCACATCTCTTCAGATGCATCCGAAACATTAATAGAAGTGGTTCTTGGCCAAGAAGAAGACAAAAAATTCTATGCTATTTATTATATCAGAAAAAACCTCACTCTTGTCGAATTAAATTATACAGTGACCGAAAAGGAGTTCCTAGCTATCATTTATGCTATTAATTAATTTATACATTATCTAATTGGCTATCAAGTACTCCTACATATTGATCACTCCACCATTAGATATTTAGGCAATAAACCAATTACCAATGGAAGAATGACTCGTTGGTTGTTGCTATTGCAGGAATTCGATATAACTATCAAAGACTGTCCAGGAAAGGAAAATGTGGTCGCAGACTTCCTGTCCAGGGTTCCAAAGACAGACGACATGCTAGAAGTAAATTCCATGGTATGCAAATGTGGTAAATTACTTGGCAGTGGTAAAGCTGCCCAAACATTTAACATCAAGAGAACATAAACTAATTGTACAATGCAGCGCAAGGTTCTCCTGGATCGGTGGATACCTCTTCCATACACGGGCCGACATGTAGATACACAGAAGCATCAAGGAGGGCGATATCTATGACATCCTATGGGCCTGTCATGATGAACATTGTGGTGGCCATTTTACAGATCGCAGAATAGGGAACAAATTGTTATAATTAGGCTATTATTGGCCTATGATTTTCAAAGGAAAAAAAATATGTCGAAGCCTATGATGGCTGCCAAATAATGGGCCTCCCAAGCTAAGCAGATGAAATGCCACTGCAACCACAATTGGTGATAGAACCATTCGAACGATGGGCACTACACTTCGTTGGACCATTCAACCCACCATCAAACTAGAAAATATACGTATTGGTTGCCATAGATTATGTAACGAAATGGGTATAAGTAGTGGTCGTATCAAGAGCCACAGAAGACTCTGTGATTAATTTCCTTTTTGAGTTGTTTATGCGATATGGTTTTCCATGGGAAGTGATAACCGATGGGGGGGCACAGTTCGTAGGTAATGAAATTACAACCACCCTAAAAAATCACCATATAATCCATAGAGTTACATCTCCTTACCACCCGCAAGCAAACAGGCAGCTTAAAAGCACCAACAAAGTCCTGAAGGAAATTCTTACCAAAACAGTATCAACACATCACTGGGACTAGGCCACTATATTACTAGAAGCCTTATGGGCTTATCGCACAACCTAGCAAAACAGCACGGGATATTCCCCATATCACCTAGTATTTGGGAGAGAGCCTATTTTTCCTATTGATTTTGAAATCAAGACTCTAAGAACACCCTAGGAGGTAGGGTTGGACTTAACATAAGCCCAGGTTAAAAGACTCCAACAAATAAAATGAGCTACATGAAATGCAGCTATTGGCCCTGCAGCTCACATTGATCATCCAACAACAATGAGCTAAGTGGCATGAAAACCTTATCAAGAAAAATATTGGGCACTCCTCTATGACTCCGGATTCCAATATTTTTCGGAGAAATTACAAAGAAGGTGGCTCAGTCCATACAAAATTCAAGAAGTACACAAAAATGGCACACTCACCTTGACCACCATAGATGGGTCTGGTTCTACATTTTGAGTGAATGGGCACGGAGTGCGCCTATATCGCAAACCTCTCACAAAGGAATCCCTTTTCCAATAGGTACGAAATGATTCCACCATCCAATTTGTGACAACAGGGGGTAATAACCCCACAACCTTAAGTACATGAGATTTTGCTATCGTCATTTGTAAATAATGTATATAATTTCTTTACAATTCTTAGTTCTTATTTTGTTGTATATTCCTCATTCTCGAAGGTGTATTCTTTTTTTCTCATCCTCTTTCATTTTTTTTCCTTTTGCGGTCCAAATTCTTTGAACGATTGTTTCTCAATCCAATTGAAAAGTTGTTGTTCAATCGGATTGAACAAATGTGCTTTTTGTGTTTTTCCCTTTTGTTGTTCAAATCCTTTGAACGACTGTTATTCAATCCAATTGAATAGTTTTTGTTCAATCGGATTGAACAACCATTATTTTTTCATTTTTTTCCTTTTTCTATTCCAATCCTTTGAACAGATGTTGTTCAATCTAATTGAACAATTGCTGTTCAATTGGATTGAACAGTCATGATTTTGCGTTTTTATTCTTGCTGTGTAAATCCTTTGAATGGTTGTTGTTTAATCCAATTGAAAAGTTGTTGTTCAATTAGATTGAACGGCCATGCTCTTTGCGTTTTTTTTTTCTTTTGCTGTTCAAATCCTTTGAACGGTTGTTGTTCAATCCAATTGAATAGTTGTTTTCCAACTGGTTTGAACAGCGATGCTTTTTCTTTTTTATCCTTGCTGTTCAAATTCTTTGAATGACTGTCATTCAATCCAATGGAACAGTTGTTGTTCAATCGAATTGAAAAACCATGCTTTTTGAATTTTTTCCTTTTGCTGTTCAAATCCTTTGAATGGTTGCTATTGAATCAAATTGAACAGCTGTTGTTCAATTGGATTGAATAGCCGTGCCTTTGCATTTTTATCCTTGCTGTTCAAATCCTTTAAACAACTTTTGTTCAATTCAATTGAACATCTACTATTCAATCGGATTGAACAACCGTGATTTTTATGTTTTTTCCTTTTTTTGTTCAAATCCTTTGAGTGGTTGCTGTTCAATTCAATTAAATAACTGTTTTTCAATAAAATTGAACCGCCATGCTTTTTTTGTTTTTATCCTTGCTGGTCAAATTATCTGAACAGCTGTTGTTCAATTCAATTGAACAGTTGTTGTCAATCAGATTGAACAATTGTTTTTTGTTTTTTCTTGTTGTTCAATTGGAGTGAATAGCCTTATTTTTATGTTTTATTCTTTCCCTTGTCAATATTCCCCCCCTCGATCTGCACCCTAGCTATCAAAGGCATCTTTGAGGAGGAAGTGGCAATGGAAGAAAGGAGAAAAGCAGTAATTACCAATACGATGATTCTTTGATGCTATAATCTCTAAACTGGAAGCTGACATTGTACATATATGAAATGAAAGGCTAAGTCATTCCCATCTCAATTATGTTATCTTACAATACATGATCTTATGATGGCATACCTTTCTACAATTTTGAGTAGTATTTCCCTCCAATATGAAGAAATAGGAATAAGGAATATTAATTATATTGGCATTCTTTTTACTTCTCACACCATCCCTAACTCTTAAGGAGTTAATGAGCCTCCCTTCATGTATAAATAATAAATATTATGTTTTCATGCAAATTCTTAAGAGAGGATAAGGGATCTCATCACGAGCCAGCCTACCATGATCATAATGGTTTAACAAGTGACATGCCCAAAATGGCCATCACACCATGGTAATGACCTTCTCATCTGCTTAAAGGATAGGAGGTCCCATCATGATTCAGCCTGATCACTCTCTTACAATCCGAGTGAATGGCACAGTGACTATTTGGCCATCACACCAGCACAGTGACCTCCTTACAAATCAAAATGCTTATGTTTTAAAAAATAAGTATTATGCTTACATGCAAATTTTCAAGAGAGGATAGGGGGTCTCATTACGAGACAGCCTACCATGTTCATAAGAGTTTAGCAAGTGACATGCCCAAAATGGCCACCACACCAAGGTAATGACCTTCTTAACTTCTTGAAGGACACGAGGTCTCATCACGAGCCGGCCTTATCACTTTGCTACAACTCTGGTGAATGGCACTATGGTTATCTGGCTATCATACCACCATGGTGATCTCTCCACAAAATTGGAAGAATAACGACTTTTACATAAGGATCCTCACTCATTTTTTAGCTTAAAATAGCAACCCTGTTGAGTCTATAAATGCCTGGTGGTAGCACTAGCTCTACCTATGGTATGAGAGTATGTCTCAAAAATATCCAATCACTCTTACATATACCTTATCTTCCATTTTTTTTCCTCCATAAGCCACTACGCAAATTAGTGATAATTCTAATCTACCACATAAGTAGCTATAAGCGAGATATGCTTACATATTTGAACCTTGGGATGACAACATCAATCATTACCTATCTCAGTCTTGCTTCTGTCACACTTTATCATTAAATATGGACATCATATCATAATATTAGTTATACTATTTTCTCCCCCTCTCCGATCACTTCCGCACGAGATGCACATATGACAAAACTTCCAAATCTAACCTTTACACTGAGTACGCTCATAATTAACCAATTACTCATCACCCCCTGAAACGTGAAAGTCATGGCCTCCTCTCTCATGTACAGGCTATGATTATCGAATTCTAACATTTACCTCGTTTGCATTCATGATTGGCCAAATCCCTCTTGTACTTGAGGATGTGGGCACCCTTACTTCGATGGAGGGGGTGTAATTAGTCATAATTAAGTGGGCATGTGAATTTCCTACACAAATCCCGTTGGAGATGATGACCAGACCAAAGGAGCATCACAATTTAAGTATGAAGTTACTTGCAGAAGGTTGCAATCTCCCTTTCTCTTGCATATAGTATTCATTCGAAACAATAGAGCCGAAAGTGAATACAATCATAAGGAGAAAATATTTTAGGAAAGCACACTAGCCATGGGAGGAAATTCTCTCTGCAATGAACCTTCAAACTTCTCGATTTCAGACGTAGCTAGCGCTATCCTCCAGCAAGCTGGCTGGATGGAATATGTACACTGATTACAAGGATTTGATACAAAAATAACAATTGAGTTTCTGAACAACCTACAAGAAGGACTGAACAGGCTCAAGGGGGGAGTTATATCGGTCACAAAGGAAATTATTGTTGAAGTCTTTAGAATATCAGTGAAAGGAGAGAGATTGACAGAGGAACATCTTCTCTTACGAGAGGCAGTTGTAGCATATCAGGATCCGAAAGAGCCATTATAGCGAAAAGGAAAAGGGATTAAACCCACCTCTCTACATCAACCATGGTAGGAACTGGAAGCATTCATCCAAATATTCATTACATGCGACGGATTCCAAGACATGGTAAAACCTCATCAACTTAAACTATTAACTATGCTTAAACAAAATATTTCAGTTAACTTGCCTGCTTTCATAACTTCTATATTGCATGACACTGTTGTTCGAATAAGAAGAGATAAAAACCCCCAAGCGGTTTTCAGTCACCACTGGCTAATCAAAATAATCACCATACATGAGTTGGACAAGCAACAGATAGCCTGGGGAAACTTTCTTAACCCCGTGATGTAGGTACCTGAGAAAAACCCTGGTGAAACAAAAATTGACCTCCCTAGGATGAACATACCTAGAAGGAAAAAACTCATACCTCAACCTTAGAACCAACAAAGAAAAAGAGGTCCAAAAGACTTCAAGGAAACTTGGATTACATAGAGGAAGCAGAGCCATCCCGCTCACTACCCTCAAGCCCTCAAAACGCACCCCTGCAAGACTATGAGGAAGAGATGGTTCAAGTCCTGGAGAAAATGTGGGCAGGCCATGAATCTAGAATCTTATGAGAAGCCGAAGAGAAATAGCAACCTTTATATAAATCTACCACTGCCAGGAGTTCTGACCACACCGAGGGACTACCTCACTAAGAGGAATCACAAGCCTTTGGGGCTCTATCCCCTCTTGAGAATTATGGGGGAAATAGTGAAGAGAAGGTAGAAGGGAGAGCGGAATCAGGAAATCAGTCAGGAGACACTATCCCTTTGGAGAAAAAAACAAGCATAGAAATAGTTCCGTTGACACCTGAAGGTAAAATTATCTCTTCCAGCGAGGACCCTCATATAGAAGTAATATCCAAGGAAAAGGTAGAAACAACTATCACAAGCAATCTCAAGGTTGGTAGCACCGTTCCTAAAAATGAGGATGCTTCTCGTCCACTCCCTTCTGAGATCAGGACAAGAGAGAATTTAGCTGAAAAGAAGACTAAGAAACTTACCAGGACCTGCAAAATATTGAAGAAAATGGTGAAACATTTAAGAAAACAATTGAAGGAGGTAAATAAGGCCCGAAAGCCTAAGAAATAATTGACCACAACCGAAAATAAAACAAAATTGACCACAAATTTGTTAGATACTACTAAGGCTAGAATGCAGATGGACCTAGCAGATACTGTTGAGGCAGGGATACAGACGGAGCTAGGAGATACTGTTGAGACTAGAATGTAGATGGACCTTGCAGATACTGTTGAGGTTGGGATACATATGCACTTGGCAAGCACCATTGAGATCGAGGTATAGATAGACATGGTGGATACTCTTGAAGCCTCCAACCAAAGTAGGCAAGAATTCACCAACGAAAAGGGAACCAAAACAGAGGAAACCCCTGCCTATGCCCCTCTAGTCGAAAGATATGCCAAGCAAAAATGGTATAACGAATTAATTAGAACATAGCATGAGTTGGCACAATGAAAAAATGAAGTATTACCAGCACAATAATATCATAAACTACTAAAGAAATTCACAAACCTTTCCACAATCAAGACAAGAAACAAATCACAACGATTTGTCCTCTATATTCTGATGCACTATCATGCAGGGCACCAACCTCCAATTATGCCCTTTTCTTAACAGAACGATATTTTCTGCTGTAAATCAAAGCTGTTAGGGAAGGGAAGCCCACAAATTTTAAAACCATAGAAGAGTTCGTCCACTGTTGCAATGATCAAGATGAACAGGGCCAACTGATTTTATGTGAAGTTTACATGCACAACGTCTTTCTAGAAGAGGATAGGGCAAAAATCTTAGTCCCTTTTTAGGAGATGTCCAGTTTCAGGCCTTCCTCTCATTCACTAAGAACCATATTAGGTGGGCCAAAGCCTATAACATCTTCCAAAAGGCAGAACATGGCCTAGAGCTGTGGGTTAGAGGAGAGCCTACCAAACCCCTGCAGGTGCTCATCTAACACAAGAATTTAATGTGAAGAAAGGGTGTAAGGACCAACTCGGGACCCATCCATAAAGACATTATAGAAAATGGGCATGAATATTTTGGAGACATTCATGAAGCAGCTCTGGTAGTAAGAAAATATGGATGGCCTCCACAAACAAGGTAAAGGATAGGGAGCCATTTGGCTACCGAAACTTCAAAGCAGCTACCTCCAGATTCATCTCATATAGTAACTTGGTCTTCAGCATAGGTCATGCATGGTTAGGATGCATATATAGATGCCCGCTTATCTCATACCCCCCTGAGGGTTAGGACCATTACTATGAATTACCAGAAGGACACATAAATGTTGCCTTCACAAGAATTAGACAGAAACAAGGTTTTAGAGCATACAAAGAAGAAGTCTACCCTACCTACTCCTTAACATAGTTACATCTGAACCATCTATTTTCACGAGGATCTAGAAATAGGTAAGGGGGGAGTATGTTGGGCCACAATTGAGGTATGTTTTCACCCTATGATTACTTTGAATTATGATACATTTTTAGGGATTCTTCCTCATCTTAACAATAAGGAAAAATAAGATTTATGAAATGAGGACAATTGGGCTAAGGACAAAATGAAAATTTTATAATAGGAATTTGACTTATTATATCTCTGTGTACAGGAAATCAGAGCAACCGAACTGACGATTAACAAAAGACAGCTGACAGACAGAGACTCACAGAATATAAGTAACTCCCAGAAACCAACAAAAGGCATAAATACAGATCCAAGCTCAAGAACTCAAACAACAGCCATGAGCAGTGCGCTGTCATTTGGAAAATACTATCCACTACGTAAAAACACCTTTAAAGGACCAAAGATGAATTAGATAAGGGAGTTGAATAGGAATTTCCTTATTTAATCAATGTATCAAGACAAAACTATTCAGTTGTATCCATGTATTACCCTTAAATTTAATAAAGAGTTTTGATGTTTTGAACAATCAAATTTTGAATTTGTCATTGCGTTAGAACTTATGGTGGTTTGGGCCCAGCCCCTAGGATTTTCCTCAGAAATTTTTGTGTTGTGCGTTAGTTATAGAATTGATTTCCAGTTATCTGATATAGTTTGTGAATTACCTTTCCACTCGATAAAATAGAAACGCATGAGGTTACAGTTTCTCTTTCATCAGAATAGTTTAGCATTCAGACTTTCTGGTTTATAGTAATGGTTTATCATTGTTAGATGCTTTCATTCTCTCATGGCACCTTTATAATTGCTTTATGAATCTTAGAGTAATTATTGTTCAATGTTATCTATTTCTAAGAATTAGATACTTCTCTCAGTGTAATAAGGCGTCCCATTATTGATTAATTGTAGAAATATGTCAATTAGTTAGTTTACAAAGAGAATTCCATTGCAAAAATTGTATAAGTAATTATTGTTCAATTCATTCAAGTTGTCATTCAATTCATTCAGATTGTTGTTCAATTCGTTGTTATGTTGTTCAATCATAGGTTTTTCTCCTTTTGAGATAGACAGAGTAGTTAGCGGCATTATATCATTTCATTTCCCTTTGAGATGATTGAACTTCAAGAATTAGATAATCCTTTTCATAATCAATATATGGTAACTATCATTCGATCTCACTTGCATATATTGTTCCTACACTCTTGAAATAAGAAGACTTACCCTAGGTTGAAAAATGAATGAGGAGATTATAGGTTGCCTGTAATAAGCCACCATTGTGAACTGACACCCTCTCCCTTCCCCCAACATCTCTCTTTCTCTCTCTCTCTTTTCCCTCCTATCCTCTCTCTTCCCCCGTCACTCCCATCCTCTCTCTCAAGTCCTCTCTCATACATTCTCTCTCTCCCTTTCTCTCATACCTCCCTCTCTCTAACCCCATCACTCTCTCTCTCTCGCTCTCTCTTTCCCATCCAATCCTCTCTCTTCCCCCATCTCTCTCTCTCTCTCTCTCTCTCTCTCTCTCTCTCTCTCTTTCTCTTTCCCATCCAATCCTCTCTCTTCCCCCATCTCTCTCTCTCTCTCTCTCTCTCTCTCTCTCTCTCTCTCTCCCTTTTTCTCCAACTATGTTACTATATCCCTTTTTCTATCATTCTCTCACCCCTTCTCTCCATTTCTCCTTATTTTTATCTTTATATAACACCTAAACATACACACTCTCTCTCCATCTCTCCCTTGTCACTCCCTCTCTCTCTCCACTTCTAACTCTATATGTCTCTCTTCTTCCCTCTCTCTTTTCCCCTCCAAATGCATCTCTCTATCTCTCCCTCTCTCCTCTCTTTCATCCTTCCTCTCTCTCCCTTTCTCTCTACCTCCTTATCTCTGACCCCATCTCTCTCTCTCTCTCTCTTTATCTACCCTCCAATCCTCTCACTATCTCCCTCCCTATCTCCTTCTGTCTCCCCCCTTCCATATTTGTATCTCCCTTTCCCTCTCTCACACTTCTCTACCTCTCACACCCCTCTCCCTCTCTCTCTCTCTCTTCATTCCCTCTCTCCCCTCTCCTTCAATTTATATCCATCTCTCCCTTGTCACTCCCCGTATCTCTCCACCTCTATCACTCTATTTCTTTTTTCTTCCCTCCCACATATATCTAGAGTTAATATATATTATTTAATATAACAAATTAAATATTGTATTGATCCAAATTTATTAAATTGAATAATATTAATATTATAATATGTTAATATGAATATAATAATAATAATAATAATTTTTTAATATTAATATTAGGGTTAATAAAAAAAAATTTGAATGGTATTTATAATTATTTTCCCCATGATATTTGGCTCATAGGCTTCACTTAAATAAAACATCTTTCTTGAGTGCTAGTAAATATAAAGAGGATAATGGAATAAATACAAAAATAGACTTTATTTATTTACCATAACTCTTTTATTTACCATGGTATTTGGCCCATAGGCTTGGTATATAATTAGATGTTTATTTCTAATCCTATTTGATATGTTTTTATTTATTTACCATACCTATTTATACCTATTTTATATTTATTTATTTACCATAAATATTTTATAAATATGGTATTTGTCTCATGGTATTTAACCCATGGTATTAAATTTGTATTTGGCCCATAGGATTCACCTAAATAAAACCTCTTTTTTGAGTAAATATAAAAAAAAAGTTTTAATTATTTACCATACCTTTACTTTATTTATATGTTTATTTATTTACCATACCTCGAGTTTATTTATATTTTTATTTATTTACCATAGCTATTTTTTTGGTGTTTCTAATCTTCTTTATATTTTAAATTTATATTGTGTTTATATATAACAACAATTATATTGATTTTTGAATAGAGAGGACATTAGATTAAAAAGGTTAAATGTTAAACATTATGTTTACTACCCCTATACTAGGTTGTAGAGTGCCTCAATTGTAGTCTAAAAAATTCACAAAATAATATAAAAATTCTGACAAGGTTATGAAAAATTGCAGCATAAATATTTAAAAACTTGGGTTACCCTTTTCAAACATCAGGATTTTTCGTGCCCTAGGGGTTTTTGATGGTGTTGAATCCATTTCCACCATAAAAAAAGTGATTCGACCAATCCAACCAGCTGATTTAAGAAAAAAAAAAACAAAATTACCATATTTTAGGAAAACACTCTAAAAAAAATTACCAACAGTGTCGTCTTTGCTATTTTGTTGAGTTGTTAGACAACTGCCAAAATAATCACAACTATGGTAAACCAAAACTACCTATATGTAATCATGGTCAACTAATGTGAACCAACCATGGTTAACCATAGTGAGCATGGCCAACTATATTTAAGCATGGGAAACCTTGGTCAACCACTTTCACTCATGTTAAACATGGTGAAAACAAAAATGGTCACCCATAATTAGTCATATGTTGACCATTACCCACCATTTTCCACCATAAATTTTACATATTTAACCATAGTAAACTAACATCAACCATTTTATACTATTACTCTCCATAGGTTGTCAAGTAGCACAACAACATTTATAAAGTGGTTTATATAATCAATGTCATTTTCTATTTTTCATATTCCAATTAACACCATTAATTTTTAAAAGCATAAAATGACACCAATAAACATATACTAGCCACTTTGTTAATGTTCTTATTCTAGTATAAAAAAGCTTATAGTCTACATCAAGGCCAAACATAATTAGCAATACTTAATTCAATTTATGATTCCGCATGAATGATTTCAAAATTCAATTCAAATTTGTGTTAACATCAAGTACAATAAATTATGATGATATTTTTTTAGGTTGGCTAATCTAATGGGGATTTAAAACAATAACCAATCCTAACCTATCCCATTCAGCATCATTTAAAAAGCCCATGGATGGGATATAAAACAATAATTCATCTAAGAGAAAGCATTGATAGTAAACCCATTCCCCATCATATTTTCCTTGAGTTAATTTTAGCCATCCAATTATCTTATTAAATAAAAAATAAAAAAATCAACTACCCTACCTCCACCTAAAATTGAAATAAAAAGCCTTTAACTAATTTAAAAAAAAATAAAAATTATTCCACGAATGTTATCATTCTCATTTTGGCATTTCCTTTAAGCATTCATCGTAATAAAATAATAAAGAAAACGACCAAAGATCCTCTTAAAATATATGGCTCAAGGGAACGATCAGAAAGCCTCTCAAAATATATGGCTTAGTTGTTTTCCTTGCAAACGTAAATATTTTTGGGTTGGTCTTCTTCCAACCTTGAGGAGACCTAAGTGGTTAATAAGGGATAGCACATCTAATTTTGGGTTAATGTCTCTATTTGATTCAGTTAGTATAGGTGGCATTTGTGGGCTTTAGCATAACATTTTCATGGGTGGAATTGTGAAGGTGGGCTATCTTGCCCTAAGCGGCATCTGTCAAATGAAGCCCATCCGAGTTGAAATACCGTGAGTATTTGCATACGAAACCGTTCCTCCCACGCCGCATTGTGTCTGTCTATTGTAGTTGTAAGGCCCACGTATTGCACAAGCTTGATAAACATTTTCAATGGGCTGGGGATTTTTTTTTTTTTTAATCTTCTTTAGGGATATTTTCTATGTTACATTGCGACGGGGACGAGTTTTTGGAACGGCTAGAGCGCATCGCCAAATTTTTAGAGGATGGCGGGTTGGGGACAGCAAGTGTGGAAACTATTTATTATATTTATTATTTATTAAAAAATTAAAATTAAAATAAATAAAACATGAATCAAAATAAATAAAATACTAAAATGATAAATCTAAAGACTAATACTAATAGTCTAATATTATCTAATCGTCATTGAAAATTGTGCATCACAAAAACAAATTTCAACATCATTGCATAACTTAAGTACTATTAGTTGCATACAACTTACAACCTACAATCTACTATTGTCTTATATCTACATAATCATTCTATGATCATTGATGCATGATGAATCATTTCAAAATTTAAATTGTAGCTAAAGCATAAAAGTAAATAGTACTAAAATTTAATCAAGATGTAAACATGAACAATTCATTAAAATTTAAATATAAATCTCAAATTACGAGTCTAGAATTAGAAAACCATGGATTATAAATTTATAAATTGTATTCATAGACTATAGTCCAAGAACCAAAATGAAAAAAATTAAAATTTAAAAATAATATAGTCACTAGTGTAGCTGCCAAATGGTAAAATGGTAAACCGTAAATGTTTTAAGTTTGATAGGTATATGTGTTAGCCTTTAGGTTAGGGTGAATGTAATTTAGGAACTTATATTTTTTTAATTTAAAATTTAAAATTTTATTAGAATTTATTTTATTATTATTATTATTCTTTTTTAAACTGAAATATTTTAATATTTTTTTAACTTATGATTTGAAATTTTATTGGGGAAGTTTTGGAAGTCCCCAAAAAGTCCCTGAATTTTCGAGGGATGGCTAAGGGATGGCCTTGAAATCCCCAAGTCTCCGATGGAGTCCCCAGCAAATTCGGAACGTTTCCGACGAGTTCCAAAGTCCCCGGAACACTGGAACAGAGGGAACGTCATGAAATTATGGCAAGGATGGGTCCCCGTGCAACATAGGATTTTTTTATAATTGTGGAAATGTCGTAGTTTCGAAAAACAAATCATGAAGGTATTTTTTTTACTACAGAATGACGGGATTAAAATTACAATTATAGTGTAGCAAATATAATCAAACAATTTTACTCACATAGTAACACAGAGTTGTTGCAGTAAAACTCACACGTTAGCAAACATAATCAAACAATTTTAATCATTGTGAAACATAGCAACATAGAGTTGTTGTAGTAAAACTCAATATAATCAAGGACTTTTACTCACTTTGAAACACGATCATGTTAAATTTCACAAGAGATAATTTATATGGAGATTTCTACTCTTTCACGAGTAAAAAACATGTCCTTACTAAAATCTACATTCACTAGGGGTTGCGGAGTAACGCACAGTCAAACCTATAGCCAGGATTACATCTGACACATTACATTAGACCTATTCTTGCATGTTAATTCGAAACATAAATATCTAAGACATACATTAAATTAGACTTATTCTTACATGTTAATTAAAAACATAAATATCTAAGACAATGGGATGGGGGTACGTCATTTATAAACATTGCGGATGAGTAAATGTTTGTCCAAGCATTTCTACTGACCATTAATAAATTTCAAATTGAATTTTAATTAATTTACTTTGTTAGGGAATGAGTTATGTACTCTTCTCAGAAATTCATTTACTCCATGTCCTTAAACCTGTAGACAAAATCTGCAACTTGCAAAACATTCATAGAGGTATGGTTGTTTGTCAGTGTATTTGTGGTTGAGATTTTTTTCTCCAAAACTCCCCTTTAATTGCAACTTCTGCCATTGACCATTCCTAAACAATCTATGAGATAAACAAAATTTTCACGTGACAATGGTTATGTGAAGATGTTTGCAAAATTTTCTTCTAACCTACAATGTTGCAACATAATCTCACCATTGTTCACTAATTCTCTTATGGAATGATATTTAGCATCAATGTTGTTTGTCCTCTTGTGAAAGAAAAAATTCTTTGATAGTGAAATTGATGAACTATTGTTACAAAAAATAGTTTTTGTTCTATATTTTTCATGACATAAGTCTCGCAACATCCTTCTCATCCAAACTTCTTGACACATTGTTGTTTTGTGACGACATACTCAACTTTTGTTGTTGACAATGATACTATCATTTGCTTCTTGGAAGCCATGAGATAGCATCCGAAACCAAGTGAAAAACATATCCTGACGTGCTCTTTTTGTCATCAACACTTCCTGCCAAATCATTGTCAGTGTAACCAACCAGCCTAAAATCATTTGTTGCAGAGTACAAAATACCATACTCCTTTGTCCCATTCACACACTTTAAAATTATTTTCATTCCTTGCCAATGTATCTCCTTGGGTGTCTCCATAAACCTTGACATCAAACTCACTGCATGCATTATATTGGGCCTGGTTGCTGTAAAATAAATTAGGCTACCCACCATGCTTTTGTATGATGTCGGATTAACATTGCTTTTGCAATCTTCCTTCCTTGACTTCAACCCCATGATAGTTGGATTTGGTGTTGGTTTGTTGTTCTTCATATTATACCTCTCTAAAATATTCAGAACATACTTTTCTTAAGAGATAAAAAAATTCATTTTCTATTTGCTTCACTTTTACGCCTAAAAATTTTCTTAGAAACCCCATGTTAGTCATTTCAAACTCACTTTTCATGACTTCTTTGAAATCAGTGATGAGGAAATCATCACTCCGTATAAAAATAAAATCATCTACATACATAACGATAATAAGAAACTTATTGTCACTTTCTTTGATGTAGAGAGTAGTTTCACCGTCACAATTGTCGAACCCATTGTCAATCAAGTAAGCATCTATCCTATTATACCATGCATGCGGTGCTTGCTTTATCCCATAGAGATCTTTCTACAACCTACACACATTTTATTCTTGTACTTCTACCTCATAACCAATTGGTTTCACAACATATTCCTCCTGTTTCAGCATTCCATTCAAGAATGTTGAATTTATGTCCATTTTATACATTTTCCATTTATGTTACAAGATGATTAACAACACTGTATGCACTATCTCCATCCTCGTGACTGGCGCAAATGTTTCCATATAATATCTTCCATTCTTTTGCTTGTATCCTTTGAAAACTAGCCTTGCTTTATGTCTTTAAATATTTTCTTTAATGTTGCTCTGGGTCTTATAGACACACTTCACTCCAATGAATTATTTGATTTGCGGAAGGTCCACTAACTCCCATGTGTCATTATTTTCTATTCCTCCTATTTCCTCATTCATTGCCGCAACCCATTTCTCTTCCTTGACTACATATTCAAATTGTATTGGGTCATCTACATGACAAAATACTGCAAATAAGGAATTCAGACTAGCGCTGCTATCAACATCATCTTGCTCATAAATTTCATTTAAATTTCTAAATTTGGGTCTTCTTATGCTTGCTAAAGATGGGCTTCGTGTTGCAATTGAAGTAGACGGAGTTGCAGATCTTTGTGTTGTGCTTGGAGAAGCACTTTCTTGGTTGCACAATGTTGTCCTATTATTTTCTTGTGGTGTCACAAGTTGACTACTTTTTTGAGCTTGTGTAGGTGGAGGAGGAGTCAACATTGAGGAATTAATTGCTGCAGTCAATTTCTCTGTCTTCATGTGGTATACATGTCTGCACATTGAATGTACTCTCTAAACTTCCATCACATGCTTCCTCTTCAATGAAATGAACATATCTATTGATTATTACTTTCTTGGTTGATGTATTGTAGAGATTATATGCCTTGGAATCATCACTATATCCAACAGATATACATTTCTCCCTCTTGTTGTCCAAATTCTTCCTCAACTCATCTGGGACATGTGCATATGTCACACATCTAAACACTATCATGTGAGTGACATATTGCTTTCTTCCACTCCATGCCTCTTTACAAATGATATTCATAACACTTTTGGTTGGACACCTATTAATAATATATGTTCCACATGCGACAAATTCATCCCAATAATCATTTGGAAAATTCTTTACCTTCAACATACTCCTTGCCATTGCCATAATGGTACTATTCTTATTTTCCGTGACAACAATTTGCTAAGGTGTATGCCTTTTTGTAAACTTCTTGTGAATTCCATGCTCCCTCCAAAAACATAGGAAGTCACTTGAGATATATTCGCCACCTCTATCAGTCCTCAACACTTTTATGTAGTGTCCACATTGCTTCTCAACAAGAAATTTGTTGTGGTGAAAGTTCTCAAACACTTCACTTTTTCGTTTTAGGAAATATACCCATGTCTTCCTTGTGTATTCATCTATGAAGGTCAGAATGTAATCGCCGCCATCAACTGATGGGGATTACATTAGTCCAAATAAAATATGAGTGGAAAATTTCTAAAGGTGCTTTTTCCCTTATAGACTTTCATGGTGGAAATGATACTCTGTATTTTTTTCCGAAGATGCATCCTTCACATAGGTTGATCGATTTTTCTATGAGTGGAAATCCCTTCACCATGCATTTCCTATGCAACAAATTCAAACCTCCAAAGTTGAATATCAAATTCCATAACCAATTTTCAACTTTGATTTCTCCTTGAAATTTTTCTTATTTGACAACTACTACATTTCTTTCATCCTTTTCGGAATTCATTGATAGTTGTGCTTGAGCACCTCCTTCCTTCAAATATGATCTTAGCTTGAGAGGAAAAAATCTATTGTTTGTCATATGAACTTTTTTAATCAACTGTCTACTTCAAGGCTTATCCAAAAGTGTACATACATCATTTTTGAAAAAGACATTGTAGACCTTTTGCATGAGCTTCCCAATTGTAATATCCCTATTTTTTACTGATTTTATTAGAAGGTTTAACAATCCTAAAGGTTAAGTGGACCTAAAGTAAAACAATTATTGTGGACATATTTTATTACTTTAAAATTAATAAATGTGGAAATTTAACTATTGTGCAAAGACTGGACTATAAATGGAGACCAGGATTTCAAGTCCATGAGGATGGATAAGATTTTAAAGACTTTCCTAGATTATCCAAAAATCCTTGGAGAAAATAAATAAACAAATTTAATATTATATTGGAGATAAAAATCTAAAAAGATACCTCAGTAAAGTGGAAACTTAATGAGAAGAGGTGAAACAAAACTAGAAATAGGGAAAAGCTAGTTTTAAAGTACTATTGTGGAAAAAACAAAAGGAAAGCCTAGGAAAAAAGGAAATCAACATCCTGATTAACTGGACATAGTTATGGAAACATGCTGAGAGGAAAACAAGCCTAAGTAATCAATTCCTGTGTAGACAAGAGGTTTTCTACACCTTGGAGGAATTGGTCTTTACTTAGGGGGAGTAGTGGAGAGAAAGCTCAAGGTTGGGTGGAAAATAGTCTTACCAAAATTGGCATGCACAAAGAAATTCAATTTTGTGTTATGAATTTTAGTATGACAGAGAAATGTGAGATTATGTATTTTTGTTGAATTATGGTTTAATTAGGTTAGATGGAAGTGTGTAAGAAAATTTAATCATATACATGATTAAATTCTGTATAAATGGATGAATTTATGTATAAAATTTAGTTATATAGTCTGATGTATTTAACAGACAACAACTATAGAAATAGTAGTTGATATGTATGGCTACATAGCCAAGTAGAATTATACACCAACTCTTATAACGTGGAAACCCCATTAATAGGTTTAAACCCTAGGTTAAGTGATAAACAATATTCTTGTAAATACATAAAATATAGGTAAATACCATCGAGAGAATAAAATTTAGTGTATTTGTCAGTAATGTAATATAGACATGACTATGTGAATTCCAAATATTTTTTTTAATCATAAAACAAGTTTGGATACAAATACAAATTATTGCCTTCTCTCATAAATGGCATAAAATACTAAATTGAAGAAAACATATACATGAGAGAAAAAAACCAGTTAAATATCTAAGCACTACACATTGTAATACTGCATTAATGTCAGTCGGGATAGTGTAGTTTTCACATATTACAATTTAATTCTTTCATAAATTATAGACATAATTCATAGTCCCAATTAAACAGTACGATCGGATTATACATTTAAATACGTTACAGAATTATATAGGTTGTAGTCTTCAAAGTTGTATAGACCAACATGTATAGAAGAAACCATAATCTATTTCCAATGAATTAGCTACTAAAGTAATTATGAAATTATAGAGGATCACATAAAATTTAAGTATGTACAACAAATCAGATGGAGCACCCATAAATACAAAAATATAAGTGAGTTAGAATGAATACAAGTTGTCTTTAAAAATAATTTAAAGACATAAATATTTAACTCAAGGAACATAGAACTTAAAAATGAGATTATTACCTTTGTTCTTAATTAGACAGTGGTATTAAATCTGAAAATAAAGATGTGGAAAATAATTATTGTAGAAAGTTGACGAAAAAAGAAGAGGAATGTGAAAGCAAACTAAATAATTAGAAATAAGTGTACCTTTATTCTCGTTGGCAGAGTGTAAATGAGAAACTCTGAGAATATGTAAATAAATGAAATTATTCTTGTATAAAAGAGAATTTTATTAATTGAGGGAATTAATAAAATTATAAAAAGATTAAATCCATATTCATTTAACAGAAGCTATAAGTATAATATGTGAATTTAATGCAGAAAGTGAATCTGTAAAACAAAGTACCTCAACCAAAAGTATAATTCCTGAACAGTGACGTCGTAGGAATATTGTTAAACACATAATAATTGCATGTGTGAAGAAGGGTTCTGAAGTAAATTCTAAAGTGGAAATTATAAAATCAGATACATATAACCATTTAATTATGTAAGGGTTTAATAAACACAGTAATTATTTTATGAAAGATTTTTCAAAAAATTAAAATTGATTTCTAATTGAAATTTAAGGCATTGCTAAAAATACTAGGAAGCCTTAAGTAAATTGATTTGTGCCAACATTATGCTCAATAGTAAATTTGGAAACATTACAAAGGTAATTCTCATTGAAAGAGAACACTTGAAACATATTCAAAGATTAGTTGGACTGAAAAATGAAAGTGGGAATGAATAAGTAGATATGAAGATAAGATTTCAAACTCAGAAAATTCTCTTTCGAAGAAACGGGAATAAATTCAGCATTGTAAGAAATTACAGTGAGGTATAGCTTAGTAGAAAATGTCCATAACTGAATCATAAATAAAAAATGCAATTATGGAGAAAACCTCAATATATTGTATATATATAAACAAATTCCTTATCAACGATACTTCAAACCAGGGAGATAAGACTGGAATTTACACCGGAAAGACCCTTGACTATTACATTTCCATCTCGACGGAATAGAATGGGAACACTTAAAATATTAACGAATTCAGAAAGTTGATAGATTATTCCAAAAAAGAGATATAAGGAACCTGGTTAAGTTTAATAACTAACTAGAATAACATTTGTAAGCCAACAAACTATATTATAGAAATACTCTCTTGGGAATCAAAAGTTCTTACCTTGATGTTGTAGGAGAAATTGAACTAAGATGAGAAGGGGTTAAATCAAAGAGAAACATGAAGAAATAATCCATTTTAGTTCATTCTGAACCTGAAACTGAAAAAAAAAAATATTTCAAGTGTAGAGAATAACAAACAGATGAAATTTGAAAACTAAAAATTGAGAGAAAGGATGGGTTATCTTTGAAATAAAACTGAACAATCTTACCTAAGAGAGAGAGGGTTATAAAATGATAATGCCAAAGTGTTATGGCAGAGTTTGAATTTCATTTTTTCACCTACGTGAATGTGGAGAAAATCAATTGTAAGGTCACAGCTACTTGGAGCAATGAGGTTTTGCAAAACCAGAGCTCAATGCCGAAAAGTTCGAAATGAAAAATGTCAAGTCTTGTTAGGGTTTGGTTGACGTAAGATCCCATAGGGAATACAAATTGATCAAAGCCATACACGTGACTTCAATCCAATGCCACAACTAATAATGAGCCATGTGAACACATTTAACTCAGATGTATTGTAAGATGGGTAAATCCCAAAAATTATATATCACATAAAAATAATGACAAGTACAAATTTCGAAGGTTAAATTACAGATCACCAAATCTGTATATGATTGTCCTTATAATTAGTAAGTGAAAGAGATATTAATCAATAGAGGGACTAATTTGATATATATATCAATTATGAAATGAAGAATCGTATTCACAACGTATAGTTTGAAAACTTATCTATTAAGAAAGGAATGTTAAAATGAAATAACTTTGATCTATATGATTGGTGGATGTATCATGTTGGTAATCCCAAACCTTTTATTATGTCATCCTACCTATATGTATTAGATTCGAATTGATTAACAGGGTATATACATTGATATCAGAAATGTTTGAAATAACCTTAGTAATACAATGGTATATTACATTAAAAAATGAATGACATGCATTGCAGATATTCGAATGACCCGTGGTTTTAATAAAAGAGTATTTATGATGAATGACCATATTATGGGGATATTAAATAACATAAGATATACAAGTTATATATTAGTGTAATACGTTGAGAATAATATTACAAGGTTAGATTAAAATGGAATGTATAAAGTGTACAAGTTATAGAAAAATTACTATATTTATTTTAATTATAGTTGTGAAAGATTAAGCTAATGACGAAGTATTTTCAAGTAGAAATGGAAAGGAAAACTAACTATGATTTAGTCAAGTTAGACAAGCATAATCAATGACAGAAATTTTAGACTTGGGTTCATGAATTTTAAATGAAAAAAATATCAATAGAAAGTGTAACAACAAAATCCGTCGAATAATTATGTACTATGAATGAAAGAGTAACAACATAAAATATAAGGGCATAATTCATCAAATATTGACGAATTAATAGAAAGTTGGGGACGAGAACTTAAGTAGTTATGATATAAATAAATAAAAAAATGTGGTAAGTGGAGTTGTTGCATATGGTATCCCAGCCCATCTTTAAACTCTGGGCATATGTGTCTCCTCACATAGGAAATTAAAATCCTAAATTTCGCTGCTATAAATTTATTTAAATTGAAAAAAAATTGCACTAATCAAAATTATGTGTACAGTGATGTAGTGCAGAAAGTACAAGTCTCATTATGAGCGATCGAGGAGATATATTTGTAGATATGAGTGGTTAGGGAAATCCACCATATCAAAATGTTCAGTTGATGGATATGTTCCTGGAAATGCAACAAGAATTGGTTCATCTGAGAACCAGTAATGAAGAACTATTGCAAGCTAAGAAAGAACAAGAGCGGTTGATTAAGGAATTAACTTCAAGGTCTAGTGATGAAAGTGAAGACCCAGGAAGAAAGATAAAAGAAGCTGATAACCACTCTCAAGGGTTTGAGGATGGTAAAGTAGCTGGACATTGGTCGAGAAAGAAAAATGAATTTCCCGTTGAATTCCAAAAAATTAAACCTCTCACTTATGATGGTGAAAAGGAGGAAGATGTTGAAGCTTGGCTTCTAAATATGGTAAAATACTTTCAAGTCTATGAATATGGAAGTCACTTCAAAGCTATATTGGCTATTTACCAACTACAAGGTAAGGCTACCTTATGGTGAGAAGAAACCAAAATAGTACATTTATTAGATGAGAAAACAGTGACTTGGGAAGACTTCCAAACTAAATTTAAATCTAGATATTTGAATGAAAGATACTATGATGACAAAGAAAAAGAGTTTCATGAGCTGAGATTGGGAAAAATCACAATATATGAGTTTATTACCAAATTCACTATCCTTCTTCACTATCTGCCTCATATTAGAGAAGAAAAGGCCGAGATACAACAATTTTTAAACTACCTACCTACTATATACAAAAAGAGAATAGAATTTGACACTCCCAAAATAATGGATGAAGTGGTGAACAAAGCAAGACTGTGTTATCAACAATTTAAAGGTACAAACGATCAGCTGAAAAATTTGGAAAAACAAAGAAAAATTGAAAGGTGACTCCAGTGGGAAAAGAGTAAAACCAACATACTTGAAAAACTTTGGGAAAAATGATCAAAGGAAGAATTTTAGGAAAAATGAAGAAAATCTACCATCCCAATCACAAAATGGATCTAAACAAATAGAAATAAACATCAAGAAAGAAGGAACTATAAAAATGAAGGAACCATTAAAGTGTTGGGGTTACGGATAACCTCATCTATTACATGACTTTCCTCGTCAAACAGTTCAAAATATTCAAGTATTGAGAGAAGAAACTAATGTAAATGGTGTTGCACTAGAGAATCGCCGAGCTGAACACAATTCAACCATGATCGAAATCAAAGGTACGATTCCTAAACAACCTGTTTATGTTTTGATAGGCCCAAGAGAAAATATAAGCTATATAAGTCCACAGATGGTGTAAAAGTGCAAATTAAAGTCAAAAAAATTCCAGCAAGCATGGTTAGTTCATTTTGCCACTGGAAAAAGAAAAAAAAAAGTAACCCATAGATTACCAAAGATATTTGTAGATTTAAATGGGTATGAAACATAAATGAATTTAAATATTTTACCCCTATATTCATAAGATGTGTTAGTGGGAATGGACTGGTTAGAAAAACATAAAGCAATAGTTAGTTTCTTAGATAAAATAGTTCACTGTTTATATGGTGAGGGAAAACCAGTGATATTAAAGGGAAAACCGAGACCAATATCAATAAGACAGATTTCAGCTCTACAATTAAAAATAAAAACAAGGAAACATTGTCAAGTGTATGTTGTGCAAGTGGAGGTGTTAGAACAACAAAATGAAAAAGAAACTGTAGAAAATTTATCATTAATTAGAGAATTCAATGATGTGTTCCCACATGAAAATCATCAATTACCCCCTAAAAGAGAAATTGATTTTTCAATTGAATTGGTACCCGGAGCTACACCTGTCTCTATAGCACCCTACAGAATGAGTACTCCTTATTTGTTAGAATTAAAACTGTAACTACAAGAGTTGTCGGATTGAGGTTATATGAGGCCAACTGTGTCTCCATGGGGAGCACCTGTACTATTTGTTAAAAATAAAGATGGCGCATTCTGAATGTGTATAGACTACAGACAACTGAATAAACTAAATATAAAGAATAGGTATCCTCTACCCAAAATAGATGACTTATTTGATCAAGTGAGAGGAGCTACTGTCTTTTCAAATATTGACTTAAGAACGAGCTATTATCAACTGAGAATTAAGGATGAAGACATAAACAAGATTGCATTCAGAACTAGATACATGCACTATGATTTTGTAGTTCTACCTTTTGGGTTGACTAATGTACCCATTACATTCATGTGTCTAATGAACAGTGTGTTACATAAGTATCTAGACAAAAATATTTGGTGTTTATTGATAACATTCTGGTATATTCCAATAATGAATAAGAACATAAGGAACATCTCCGAATTGTCTTACAAACATTTACAAAACATAAGTTATATACCAAACTTAGAAAATGTGAATTTTATAAAGATAAAATTCAGTATTTCGGTCATATAATTTCAGAAGAAGGATTGGTAATAGACCAAGAGAAGATACAAGCTATCATGGAGTGGCATGTACCTACTAATGTTCCAGCCATAAGATCATTCATTGGAATCATGTGATATTATAGGATATTTGTAGAGGGATTCTCAACCTTAATCTTATCCTATTACATCTCTACAAAAGAAGGGAGTGAAGTTTGAATGGACAACAAAATTTCAACATAGTTTTGAACAATTAAAACTTAAACCAACAACTGCTCCTATTTTGAATATTGTTGATCCAAATGAAGAATTTGTAGTGTGTATAGATTCTTGTGCAGAAGGATTAGGAGGGGTATTATTACAAGAAAACTCAGTCATATCCTATGAGTCAAGAAAACTAAAGAAACATGAACAAAAATATATTGTATATCACTTAGAGCTAGCCATTGTAATACATGATTTGAGGATGTGGAGACATTATTTGTTAGAAAATAAATTTGTATTGATGACATATCATATAAGTTTGAAATATTTTCTTACAAAACCTGATTTAAATGCTAGACAAGCTAGATGGTTCTCTTTCCTTAGTGATTTTGACATAGAAATAAAACATATTAAAGGAAATGAAAATAAGATTAGAGACTGTTTGAGTTGGAATGATCATCAAATATTGAATAGTGTTGGAGGTGGTGCGAATTTTTACATTGAATGACTAATAAAAGAAGTAGTGAGTCAATATTCAAGCTATGAAAAAATTCAAGAAAAGTTACACAATACTGAGATATTGGGATATACTCAAAACTAGAAAGAGTTGATTTATTATAAAAATAGATTATACATTCCACATGTGAGCTCATTAAAACATGAAATTTTAGATGAGTATCATAAACGACACTATGCAGGACACCCTAGTTATCAAAAATTGATTTTATCATTGATAAATAATATGTTTTGGACAAGTATGAAGAAATATGTGGTTGATTATTTAGCTAGATGCTTAGAATGCCAATAGGTAAAATTAAAACATCAGCGTCTAGGAGGACTACTGAATCCTTTACATATTCCAGAATGGAAGTGGGAAATAGTTTCCATAGATTTTATAACTAGTTTTCCTACGACTAAATATCAATATGATTATATAATGGTGGTTGTAGACACATTGACTAAATTTGCACACTTTTTACCAGGACAATCTTCTTTTGGTATAGCTCAAGTAGCTAATGTTTTTATGAAAGATATTCTAAAGTTACATGGTATTCCTAAAATGATTATATCACACAGAGATGAAAAGTTTACTTCAGCGTTTTGGAAGACTCTGTTTGGAGGAATGGGTACCAAATTGAACTTCAGTACTGCCCACCATCCCCAAATAGATGGTCAAATAGAAATAACAAACTAGACTTTAGAAGTCTACATGTTAGAAATGTATGTTATGGAAAGACCTAGAAAATGGGAAGATTTTCTGCATTTGGTGGAATTTGCATATAATAACAGTTATCAAACCTCAATAAAGATGACTCATTTTGAAGCATTGTATGGACTAGATCATTGCAAGAGATGGAAAGAACTGTGAAGAAAATTCAGCAAAACAAATTAAGAGAACTCAAGATAGACAAAAGATTTATATAGACAAAAAGAGAATTCATAGAGAATTCAAAGTGGGAGACCATGTTTACTTGAGGATTAAGCCCGAAAAGAGTACTTTATACATGGGTATCTGTGATAAATTAGCACCACGCTACTGCTGACCAGTTCAAGTTCTAGAAAGAGTGGGATCAATAGCTTATAAGTTCGCTCTACCTAGTCACATTAAGGTTCACAATTTTTTTCATAGTTTCCTTAATGAAAAAGTATATACATGATCCTACTCATGTAATTAATTAGAATGTGATTCAGGTGGAACCAGAAGGGGAATTTCTTCGAGAGCCACTTCATATCATGGCACGGGAAGAAATCAGGCTCTAGAATAGGACGGTAGCTAGGGTGAAAGTGTAGTGGAATCACTTGTCACTTGAAGAAGCTACTTGGGAGTGAGAAGAAGATATGAAGGAAAAATATCCATCATTGTTTGCAAAGTGAATTGAAATTTTGCAACACCGAGGTCGGTGTTTTGGTTTATAGGGGGAATATGTAATATCCCTATTTTTACTATTTTTACTATTTTTATTAGACAATTTAACAATTCTAAAGGTTAAGTGGACCTAAAGTAAAACAATTATTGTGGACATACTTTATTATGTTAAATTTAATAAATGTGGAAATTGAATTATTGTGCAAATACTAGAGTATTAATGGAGACTAGGATTTCAAGTCCATGAGTATGGATAAGATTTCAAAGGCTTTCCCAAATTCTCCAAAACTCCTTAGAGAAAATAAATTAAAAAAACGAATATTAGATTAGTGATAAAAATCTAAGAATATACCAAGTATTAAAGTGTAAAGTTACTGAGAAGAGGTAAACTAAAACTATAAAGAGGAAAAAAACTAGTTTTTAAGTACTTTTGTGGAAAAAAAGAGAGGATAGCCTAGGAAAATTGAAAACAACATCCTGATTAACTTGACGCGGTTATGGAAACATGTTGAATGGAAGGTAAGCTTAAATAATCCCTCCTGGGTAAAAAAGAGGTTGTCTACACCTTGGAGGAATTAGTCTCTACTCGGGGGGAGCTATGGAGAAAAATATCAAGGTTGGGTGGAAAATAGTCTTACCAAAATTGGTATGCACAAAGAAATTCAATTCTGCATTATGAATTTTAGTATGACAGAAAAATGTGAGATTATATATTTGTGTTGAATTATGGTTTACTTCGAGTAGATGGAAGTGTGTACGAAAATTAATTGTATACATTATTAAATATTGTGTATATTGGTGAATTCTGTATAAAATTTCGTTGTAGAGTCTGATGTATTTAACGGACAACAATTATATAAATAGTAGTTTTTATGTATGGTTACATAGACAAGTAGAATTATACTTCAACTCTCATAATTTCTAAACCCCATTAATAGGTTTGAATACGAGGTTAGGTGATAAATAATATTTCTGTAAAGACATAAAATATAAATAAATACCATAATAAGATTTCAAACCTAGACATGAAGATAAGATTTCAAGCCCAGAAAATTCTCATTCAGAGAAATGAGAATAAATTCAACATTGTAAGAAATTACAGAGAGGTATAGTTTAGTAGGAAATCTCCACAACTGAATCGTAAATAAAAAATGAAATTATGGAGAAAACCTCAGTACAGTGGTATATATATAAACAAATTCCTTATCAATGATATTTTGAACAAAGGATATAAGACTTAAATTTATGCTGGAAAAACCCTCAACTATTTCATTTCCATCTTAACGGAATATAATGGGAACACTTATAATATTAACTAATTCAGAAAGTTGACTGATTATTCCAAAAATGACATAGAAGGAACTTGGTTAAGTCTACTAACTCACCAGAATAACATTTATAAGCTGAAGGACTGTATTATAACAATACTCTCTTGGAAATAAAAAACTTTTACCTTGATTTTGCAGGAGAAATTGACCGAAGATGAAAACAAGTTAAATCAAACAGAAATGTGGAGAAAGAATCCATTGTAGTTCACTATGAACCTGCAACTGAAAAATAAAAATAAAAAATAAAAAAATAAAAAATAAAAAATAAAAAATAAAATAAAATAAAAAAAATAAAAAATAAAAATAAAAAAATAAAAATAAAAAATAAATAAAAAATAAAAATAAAAAAAAAAATAAAAAAAAAATAAAAAATAAAAATTAAGTGCAGAGAAAAAAAATAGATGTAATTCAAAAACTAAAAAATTCATAGAAAGGATGAGTTATCTCTGAAAGAAAACTGAACAATATTACCCGAGAGAGAGGGGGTCTCAGAATGATAATGCCAAAGTGTCATGATAGAGTTTCAATTTCATCATTTCACCTACGTGAGCATGGAGACAATCGTTTCTAAGGCCATGACTTTTTGGAGCAATGATGGTTTTCAAAACCATAGCTGAAGGCTGAGAAGTTCCATATGAAAAATGACAAGTCTAGTTAGGGCATGGTTGTCATAAAATCCCATAGGAAATATGACTTTATCCAAGCCTTAAACATGGCTTCAATCCAATTCCACAACCGATTATGAGCCAAGTGAATGAATTTAACACGGATGTATTGTAATATGGGTAAATCCCAAAAATTATTAATCACATAAAAGCAATAAAAAGTACGAATTTCGAAGGTTAAATTCCGAATCATAAACTTGTATATGATTATCATTATAATTAATAAGTGGCAGAGGTATTAATCAATTGTGGGATCAATATAATATATATTTCAATTCTAAAATCAAGAATCATATTCACAATATATGGTTTGAAAACTTGTCTATTAAGGAATGTTAAAATTAAGTAACGTTTATTTATATGAATGGTAGATGTATCACATTGTTAATCCCAAACCTTATATTTATTTTATTTTAATGGATGAATGGGTTATATACATTGATACGAGAAAGGTATGAAATAACCCTAGTAATATAACGATATATTATATTAAAAATGGAAAGAAATCCTTTGCAGAGATTCAAATGACCTGCGATTTTAATAAAAGAGTATTTATGAGGAATGTCCATAGTATTGGGATATAAAATACCATAAGATATATAAGTTATATCTTATTTTAATAGGTTAAGAATACTATTACAAGGTTAAATTAAAATGGAATTTATAAAGTGTATAATTTATAGAAAATTTACTATAATTATTTTAATTATAGTTGTGATAGATTAAGATAATGACGAAGTATCGTCAAGTAGAAATGGAAAAGAAAACTAACTATGAATTAGTCAAGTTAGACAAATATAATAAATGGCATAAATGTTATACTTGGGTTCATGAATTTTAAATGAAAAAAATTATCAATAGAAAGTGTAATGACAGAATTCGTCGAATAATGACGAACTATGAATGAAACAATAACAACAAAAATAATAAGGGAAAAATTCATCGAATAGTGGCGAATTGATAGAAAGTAGGGGATGAAAACTCAAGTAGTTATGCTATAAATAGAAAAAAAAATGTATGGTAAGTGGAGTTGTTACACCAATGCTTATGAGGTTTTGCTTCAAACCAAGGACAAAGTAAACATCTGACATGAACTTCTTCTCTCCCTTCTTTGTTAGAATGTATTCTCTTTCTTTTTCCATGACTGAGACTTTGCTATTAGTCCCTAATGTCACTTCTGATTTCACACTTTCATCAATATTGGTAAACATTTCTATGCTTCCAGTCATGTGGTTGCTACACCTTGAATCCAAAAACCACACATCCCGTTGTTTTTCTTGTGCTGCATTACAATCTAAAAACATCCTATCATGGTTCTGATTTTCCTTTATGAAATTTGCACTTGGTTTATTCCCTATGTCATATTGCTTCTTTCATTTTCATAATGGCCATACTTCTTATAATAATGGAATTGAACTTGATATTTATCATACCTCTAACCTTGTGCTTGATTTTGGCTTGAGCATTGGCTTGGATTTTTATTGTTTCCCCCTCTACTTGAGCTAGAAGGGATGATTCTTTCACCTCTGTGTTGGATTATTCCTCTTCCTCTATAATTTTTCCTTCCTCTACCTCTACATTGACCAAGTGAAACATGTGTCTTGAAGGCATGCTCCAATGACGAGGTCGTTCCTATGTTCAATCTGTGCTCATGAGAAATCAGTGATGCATGAATCTCATCCACTAAAAATTTTGAAGGATCCTTTGTCTCTTCTATTTCCACAACTATGGCATCAAACCTTGCTGACATACTTCTAAAAAATTTCTCAACTATTCTTCTTTCCTCAAGTGTCTCACCACGAGACTTGATTTCAGTAATCAATCCAACTACATGTGTAAATAATGACTCTACATTTTTAGACTCTTTCATACAAATTGTTTCAAAATATCTTCTGAACATTTCTAGTTTTGTTGTATTCACCTTTTCCATGCCTTCGTAGGTTTTCTGGAGGGTATCCCATGCTTGCTTGGACTTCATCTCTACTACAACCCTTGGGAAAATACTTTCATGGGCTTCCTGAAAAAAATTGAAGAGGGATTTTGAGTCCTTTTTCCTATTATCTCTCAACACATCCTTTTCAACTTGTGTCAATGTAGTGTATGCTACTACATATGCTGCTTCATGGAAACTATTCTCCACCAATGCCCAAATACCTTGAGAAGAAAACATATCCTTCATTGTAATAGCCCAATAGTCGTAATTTTTTCCATTAAACTGTGGATTTGTGGATTAGTCAAGCTTGTGCTTGTTGCTACCATTTTCACTGTGTTAAAAAAAAAACTTTCTCACTGTGTAAAAATGTTCTCCCTGTATAAGAACTTTCTCACTGCTGGAGAATACGCTACACAAAAATATTTAGAACTCCTTTTAAATCCTTATTGAAAACACTTGTGGTAATGAAGGTTTAAACCTACTCAGATACCATGTTAGAATCTTTAAGAAAGAGGAAACAATTTTCCTAAACGCACAAAGTTCACACAGAGTTGCAGAAGAATTTCCTCAACACATAGAGTTCTTACAGAGTTACGGAAATGTCTTTAAATGAGACAAAAAATTTACGAAAGACAGATCATGAAGGTATTCCTTTTAATACAGAGTGGAAGAGATTAAAATCGACACTATAGTGGAGCAAATATAATAATAAAAAAACTACTCACTGTGAAATAGAGTAAAACAAAGTTGTTGCAGTAAAAATCACACTTTAAATTGCCAATGGAACTAACAATAACTTATATTATGATTCAAAAACACAAGATATAATTCATATGGATATTGTGACTCCTTCACTAGTAAAACAACTGTTCTTACTGAGATTTACATTCACTAGTGGTTGCAGAGTAACACACAGTAAAACTTGTAACTGTTGTTTTCAAGTGCCCACAAAAATTCACTTCACAATTTTCTCCCCTTGTCTTTCGAGGATTAAATTTGACAGATTACATTAGACCTATTATTGCATGTTAATTCAAAGCATAAATATCTAAGACATTAATACATGGTAGAAAAATTTTAATACAATTGGATGGGTGGACATCATTTTCTGAACATTGCGGATGAGTAAGTGTTTTCCCATGCGTTTCTACTGACCATTAATCAATTTCAAATTGAATTTTAATTAATTTACTTTTTTGTAGAATGGGTTATGTAATATTCTAAAAAATCAATTTTCTCCATGTCCTTAAACCTACAAACACAATTCGAAACCTACAAAATATTAACTAAGGTATGGTTGCCTGTGAGTGTATTTAACGCGGTGGTTCAGATTAATTCTCCAACATGGCACATTATAGTAAAGTAAACTTAAGGTTTATTATAATTATTGTTCCTTTAAGTTAATTTATCCTAGCTTTCATGTAATGGAAGTATAATTTCTCTTACATTTAGGGGATTTACAATCGTCTCCACAAATAAAGGGACAAAGGCTTCACCTCTTTGCCAAAATTGGCTGGTAAAATTTCCAAACTTGGATTCCTCCAACACCCCCTAGTAGGTGTTGTAAAATTTCAAACTCGGATTCATTTAAGAGGGGTGTTATAAAATTTCTAAATTAGGATTAGTCCGACATATTTTTCGATGTAGCTAGGGGAATTCTACTTGGGTCTAGGCTCTCATATTGACCCTAATATGGTGAAAAGGTTTGCAGTCACACTAAGAATTCAACTTAGGTCTAGGCTTTGATACTGGTTCTAATACCGTGAAGAGGTTTTCAGTTACACTAAAACTCGCAGGTATTGGTAAAATTTCCAAATAAATAACTAATATCTGGGTGGAAACGTGAAGCTGGGTTACACTTTTGTAAGAATCGGGGGCCGAAAACTTTTTTCGGAAGTAGTTTGACCAGACATTTTATAAAGTTCGGCCAAAATATTTAATAGTTCGGCCGAACTTTCTTAGAAAGTTCGACTGAACTCGTGATTCCGTTTATATTGAAGGCACACTGAAGACACGGGAAAATAGAATTTTTTTCGGAGATGGGAAAACCAGCAACAAAATTTCGGCCGAACTTTGAGTCTAGCCGAACTTTTACTTTTAAAATAGTTCGGACGAACTAGTTTCTATAAATAAATCACCTGCGAATTTGATTTTTTTACCAGTCTCATTATCCGCGCGTAATTTGTTCACTGTTGTTGCTGGTCTTTTCGCGCGTTTTTCTGCATTGTTGCTCCTCCAGTCTGCGATGTTGCTCCTTTCGTCGACGTTGTTCGTCCACTGGAAGGTATGTTGCTCCTCCCGTCCTCGTGGAATGTTGCTATTGTTATGGCATTTTTTGTGAATGAGTGTAATAGACATTTCTTTCATTTCTGTTACCGCAATTTGTATAGCTTTGGCTTCAAATATTATAAGAACGTTTTTGATATGGTCGAGAGAATGTGATATGGGAAAAATTATAAAGAATAGATTCAGAGTCTACAGAAAGATGCTTGTTGTATTAATTTAATGTATTGACTTGTATCATGATTGAGAAGGAAAAACAGTAGAAATTTCCGTTAATCAGATCTCAAATATGGTTGTACATCCACCGTTACCTACGATAGAATTCTTAGGATCTTATCAAGGTGTACCTCCAACAGACTTCTTCATATCTGCAACAGAAATCCACTTGATAACATTTCTATATGTCCATTTTTACCTACCGCAGAGTCCTTTAGACTAGAGGATCACCTTGAAAATATGGCCATCCCTCCGCTGCTAGGTCGCCCATACAGCTTCACAAATGGTAATTATCTTGGAGACAATGATGTACCTCCATAGTTACCTCCATAAAAATTCTTCAGATTTGGTGATTGTTATCACCTGGAAAATGAGGCTATATGTCAGCCACAGTTATTTGAACATGAAAACGGTGATTTACAGGCTTAGGAAGATCCAAGTCATGATGAACAAGTATCAGAAGCTGGATACACAATTGGTATTCCTGTGTCAAGTAGATATGTCTATATATAGATCGATAATTTATGTGAGCCTATTTTTACATCCATAGTAATATGATCTAGCTGTCAAGAAAATTTTATTATTAGAAATAAAATAAATAAACCTAAACACTTACATAAATTATGTTATAAAAAATACATGCCATTTTTATATATCTATACCATATAAACTAAAACTCTTTATGTTGTCTTCCCATTTCCTAACAATTTGGTGGTATCATAGCAATATGCACTCCCATATGAGCAACACTCTATTCATAATCCTGTACACATTTTCTGAACCTAGGCATGCCAGAAAACCCTACTAATATTGGTTTTCAATTGTACTATTATATCAAATTTCTACAAATGTCAGGTCTTTGTGATGCACCAGCTTGCTAATTCAGCTTTATATAAAAGATACCTGAGTTTTTGGGTTACCTGAAATAGCGAAATGGGTTCGGTTTTCAAAACCGCTGGAAAGATACTTTAAAAGTTCTAGTGATTGGGGAAACAGTGGTGTGTCGTGTGCGTGAGAGAGTGATTAAGTATGGAAAAGTTCTAAACATTCTAAACATTTTAATAATGTGCACATAGTTGACATTCCTTTGGTTTCTGTTACCGCAATTTGTATATAGCTTTGAATGATAATAGAAAATTATGAAAACATATTAAAGATCATATTTAATATAAAGTATCAGAGATTTTTTTTTATATATTGCATAGTGTTTTTTATTCTAAAATATATAAAATACAATTCTTTTAATTAGGAATAGGTTAACAACAATCCTTATTATTTCCTACACTCCCTTCGTATACAATCCTTTTTAGTGGGAAACGAATTATTGATTTATCCCTTGCACTCTTTCGTTGAGGGCTGGAATATGGTAAAAGTGTTTCACTGTTAGTTATTTATTTTTTATTTATTTATTTATAATTTTAAATTATAAAACTGAATTTTTAAATTATAAAACATATATTTTAATTATTTCTAAAAATATATAAATATTTCATATTATTAGTATTTTTTGAAAAATATTAATGTATTTTTTAATATTTATAAATGTTTATGAAAATCATTTCAACACATTGTTCACTTTAATAAATTTAAATATATAATGGTTAACTGTAAAAATGACTAAGTTGTGGATATTCCGAGTCCTACATCTAAAAAATATATAATGGTTTTTTTTATATTAATATATGTCTAAATGTATCTAAAAGTTATATGTATTTTTTTTAGGTTGGAGAAGTGTAGATGTTTATCAATACAAAATTTTGTTATTTAATAGTCAAGTTTTATAGTTATTATAATGAAATAGTTTCTCACAATAAATTTGATAAAATAAGTGAAATCTATATAATGAAGATTAATTTTTATTTAAGTTTTATATCTTTTAATAACTAAATTTCTATTTAAATGAATAAAACAATCAAATGTAAGAAATAGAAAACATAATGAAACACAATATAAGAAATAGAGAACATAATGAAACAGACACATACATATCTACAATCAAGACAATTATTTTCCTAGGAAATCCTTATGGGAGACAAGCAACCCTAAAAAGTAATGATGCTCTACTCCTTTTTCCCTAGGAAATCCTTATGGGAGAAAAAAAACACTAAAATGTAAACATGCTCTACTCTCTCTTTTCTGGTATGGAAAATATGTAAGTACAAAGAAAGAGGTAATCTCTCTAGAGTTAGCTAAGACTTTTGGCATGTAAGGTTGCTATAAAAACTTAACTTCATACATTTTTCT
This sequence comes from Pinus albicaulis, assembly GCA_034641835.2. Taxonomy (NCBI): domain Eukaryota; kingdom Viridiplantae; phylum Streptophyta; class Pinopsida; order Pinales; family Pinaceae; genus Pinus; species Pinus albicaulis. Next base: position 29,143,784 of record CM076572.1, on the reverse strand, counting down.
CTTTAACTTCACACTCCTAGTTGTATTTTCAACTATGGAACAAAATACAATAACACAAAATGGAACTCTTATTCCTCGTAGTGGCCAAGTATTTAACATAGCGTGATAGCCAACTAGGTGTAATATTTGACTCCGTCAACCATTAACAAGGTTTGTGATTTTAGAACTTTTAGAGTCTTGTTAAAATTCCACATGTAGCTAGCTTGCTATGCATGAGTAATGGGGCTAATATGACATTCTCTCTTACCATGGTGGTCAACATGATAGGTCAACTTACTAAAAGCATAAATTTTGAATGAACTTCATTTGATGTTTTTCTTGCACCATTGGATATGTCTTTAATTATAGAATAATGGTCAAGATTTCGGCACAAGGGATAATCGTTTGACCCCCAGAAATGTCATTTAATACCTGAAAATGACTCCAAAAGCTTTTAGACCCCAATTCTCCACCCACCATTAAAATGACCCTACAATTTGATTCTTTCAGTTTTTTCACTCTATAAGCATCAAAATATATGACAAATAATATAATTATCCAATCTAGATAATTATTTAATAATTTGTTAAAATTGAGTAAGATATACATCATGGAATTTAAATAAATAGCATTAATTCATTGAAAACCCTTGTACATTCCTTGTTGATACTTTGAAAGTAATATGTTTTGAAAAATAATTTTTTTATGGGTTCTATTTTCCACATTCTCTCAACCATATCAAAAACCTTCTTATAATATTTGAAACCATCTATATACAACTTTTCATTTGTTTCGATAGGAATTAACATATATTGAAATATTAATTGTATTTATGTTTTGTGTGCTAAGTAAGGGAGGCCATGAACCTTAGGAGAAGAGATATTATTTGTTAAGTTAGGAGGGATACTTTTTATGAGATATAATTAATCTAAAATGCTTCTTAAGATTATGTAACTTTCGAACCATAATTACAAATTTATTTATTTTTTTACTTATATTTTAGTTGCTAAAAGTTGAAGAATTTATGTTGGTAAATAATTAACTAGGTCTATTTAAATCATTTACCACTTTTGGGTTTTTCGTTTTGGTGTTTCATTCATAATTTCACTTTTTTGCAAATTGTCAATTTCAATTTTTCAAGCCACATTTTCATAGTCAAAGGACCTAAGGTCTTTCCCATACCAAAGTATGTTCTTTTAAAACATGTCTTCTTGGTGATATGGGTGATTTATAAATGATTGGGAGAGCGAAATTCCTCATTTAATACACAATATGTTTGGCTCATGCCACTAAGCCAAGAATTTTAAATTCAAATGAATTTTAATATAACCAACTAGATCCTGCAAAAATAGAATAAAACAATTTATGTTAGGGTTGTGGATTTAGGCATTGAAACAACACACCATGACATTTCAAATTTAAAAATAATGGTTTGAGTCCTAGGTAGCTTAGAATCCTATCTAGAGGTTTGTTTTAAAAATAAGGATGCACTCCCATTTCATTCTCATGATTAGGTTGTAATCATGAGGCTCTCGCTCAAGATTGGACCTTCCCAAAATCTTGTGACATCTTGTCACAAACAAAACGATCACACTGAAAAACACATGATGCAAGAAACATAGCTCGTTGACATATCATTTTTCTCCTTCAAAGAAAAAAAATTCACATCATGTGAATATCTCCATGTACTCTTACATATTGGTGTACAGAACCATCAACCAAACACAAGTTGACAAAACATGCCTCTTCAAACAACTGACTCTCAAGTCAAATAATAGCTCATGTACAAATTTCCATATTTGTTGCATTTAAGTGTGTCAACATAACTCTACTTTCAACATCTTGCTTCATGCAACATGCACCATACTTTGAATTTGAAAAGAAATTCATGAAACATCAAAATACATGCAAGGCCTTAATTGGATAAGAAATCTAACCATCCCTTACCAAACCATTTCAATGGCGCTTCTTTCAACTGCACTTCATCATCATGTGAATCATCCTGACCCTCATCGATTATGGAATCCTCTTTTCCATTCTTGTCAATATCTCTTTCCACCTTCTTCAAATGTTGTGGATGACTTGTTGGATACAAAGTCCAACACTTGTCTACAAGGTGACCTTTCTTATGGCAATGAGTGCAAAAAAATTGCATCTTATTTTCAACATCATTTTCCTTGTCCAATGGGCCTTTGACTTTTTGCCTCATTTATTTATAAAGTTTCATGTGCATGGATATATTCTTCCAACATCTATAAACATTATGATTATTCAAACCACAAAAGGAACATGCAAAACTTTTCAAATCTTATGTGAATATTTACCATGTTAATCATAATCAAAAGCAATCTGATTAAAGGAAAATTTATACCTTGAACATTAACATTTGTCGCCTTCTTGAGGAGGTGAATTTGATGAGGTAGTGGCTCTCCTCTGAATACTAGCAATGAATTCAATGACTCTAGAGCTTTCAACATCCTCTTCTTTTACATTCTCATTAGTTGCATGATTATTAACATCTTCTTGCAAAGTGGGTGTCAAACTTTTCCATTCATCATGAACACAAACTTCACAAGCTTGAGGTAATAAGCACGAAATGAAATTCCTTCTTGGAATAGCTTCATGTGCCTCCTTGGCTTTGGAGCATTCTCCATCATGTTTTCCATAACCAAGACCCAAATAATTAGGCCTTTCCTCAACAACATTTGGCTCAACTATGCCTTGTACATGTTTGCCTTTAACCCTTTACTTTCATAGCCCATTTTCATCAAAAATTTGGACCTTATTCCTCTAGTGTGTCTCTCAAAAGCACTTACACATTCATTTTGAGAGGAAATTGAAGACTGAAACCAATAGCTAATTCTTCTAACTAACCTTGACTAAAATGAGCTAATTGTACTTTGATACCAACTTGATTTGAATATGGAAAAACTAGTTTTGTTGGGCTATCTCCCTCATCAGTTAAATAAAAATGTGTTTAGGATCGTCTAAAGTTAGCCAATTGGGAAGGAGTTTATGTGTCAAGCTTTAAGTGTATTTTGTGAGAAATTTATGAGTTAATTGAAGGGATTCGTAATTCTATATTTTATCGTATTTCTTGCTGGTTCCATGTAGATTTAATTGACATATAATAGGTGGTTTTTGTTTTTGTGATGTCTGTAAAGTTTTTGGCACATCATATTGAATTTCTATAATTTTTGTAGCTTCCTAACATTCGGATAGAACCTTCATTGAAAAATGTGAGGGGGGTTTCAAATTCACATTGGATAACACCCTCCTCTAGGATAAAAAAGTTTAACAAACACAATAATAGATCTAAACAATTAGTGACATTACCAAAAGATGTAGCCTCTTCAAGGTATCATATCCTCTCATCAAGGTCAAGAATCTATTCACCAAAAATGTCCTACGGAAATGATGGCTTAAGAAACAAAACCAGACAAAAATCTTCAGTGAGAACAACAAAATCTAAAACCTCTTCAAGGTCTTCAATCTGCTCGTAAAGTTAAATTGTGTCTTGATCAAGTCCAACAAAAAAGAAATATTCAGTGATGACACCAAAATCTACAAATTCTTCAACATCTTCTAAACCATCTTCAAAGTCAATATTGTGTGCATCAAATTCCTCAACAAGGTCATTAATGGAGTCATCAAAACTACTATTTCAAACTTCAATGCCAAAAATAAGTCAAAAGAATTCAATTTCTCCTCCAAAACCTTCTTCTCTAAGCAAAGCTAGAATGACGTCATCGAGAAATTCAGTAATTCCACAAGGAAATTCTATCAAAGTTAAAACAAATCCTTTTCATCCATATTTAATGCCTACTTTTTCAGGTGGAACACCTCCAAATTTAAGGACCACAATGCCATAAAATACAACTTTACCTAGAATAGGTGTAGACCTAGAACCCCCAACTTTGCGTGACATGTACAATTGAAGATCTTATGGTAAGTAGTGTGAGAAGAGAGTCATGGTCACAGAGTTGAGCAAGACAAATAGTTTGGTATGACAACCTTACTTGTGATAGGTCTAGCTAGCAGACTACCAAACTACATGGTAATGACATTCAAAATGTGAAAATTCCCATTTCACTTGGAAATAAGATGGTAGAGAAAGGTATAGATGAAAGGATATATCCATCTATGGTAAAGAAATCAAATATTTCTATCAATTCCACCTTGCAACTCTAAGAGACATTGAATTAAATTTCATCTCAAGACAAGGCTTTGGGAGGACACTCTCAAAGCCAACCTTCATTATGTCTTTGAAACACATGGTAAGTATCAAGACTCAGCAACCTTATTTTCATAATTTTTTCTAGCATGGACCTTAATGTCATAGCCTTCTTTTGCCTAAAATGAATGAAAATTTCCTTGAAATTTGGCTCGCAACATTCATAATTCATGCTCATGGAACATGATTGTGTTCCAATTGTGATAACATATGTTGTATGCAGAAGATTTAATAAAAAATGATCGAAAATGAAATTTTTGCTTTGTTTTTTTTCAAGATTTAAGGAAAATTACACCAAGTAGCTTCCAGACTCAAATGACCATCATGTGAAACTCATCTCGGGATATTGTTCAAGTAAGAGCCACTTAAGCAAGCAATTTAGTATACATGACTCTCCAATTTGAATTAGCAACAATGACATTTCTATGTATGGTGCAAACATTGCTCCAGATCCTCAATGGGGCATGTTTGATGACAATAATTTGGGGAGTGAGAGAGGGAGATGGTAGGAGAAAAAATTCAAGGAATCCATAGGAAATTGAAAAATATATAACTAATAAGGTGAAGACACTTTGTAACCTAAGAGAGAAACCTGTTAGGAAATGGGTGAAGTTGGTATTACACACCCAATTGGATAACCTCGAGGCGAAAACATTTCTCCCACTTTATTTGTTGGCATAACCTAGTAAGTGTTATTCACTAGCATGTATTTTGTAAAGGCCTTGACCTAGTTCCCATTCAACTCCATCCACCAGGTTGTAGAGGATTCCAAGCCTAATTTCATGCAAAGTAAGTTGGGGATGATCACATTGACCTGCTTGATGGAATTTCTATGAAGATTAACTACCTTGAACTATTTTTCTGCATAGGGAAATAGACACATTCCCATGTCTGAGCATGAAAATGTTCTTTGATATTGTTAATGCCTCTAGTGTTTACTTCTACAAGTTCTATAGGCACATTCTATAAAGGGCCAGGTAGCGTCTGGATCTCATATTTTATGAAAGGTGACATATCTAGTAAATTCCCCTACATTCAATCTTTGGAATGGATCTAAATAGAAGTTCTTCATTTTAATATCCATAAAACACAACAACTTTAAGGTAAACTATGTACATGTGTCATTTCTCCCACAAATTAAAGTGTATAAGTGGTAAATTTTATACCAAGTGTGCTCCCACCATGTAAAGCACAATTTGGTGAACTTATCATTTTTATAATTTCTTTTTCGATTAAATTTAGTTTCACACATCAATCATTGCCTTGAAAGTTGTGTTCTACATCATTTGTGTACACTAAATTACAAATTGATTTTCTGAAATCTATTTTGTGTAAATGTCGACCAATAGATATATATATCATGGAGGATGAACGACGAAGATCAGTCGAATCCCATATGGAGGTTCAGGAATCGGGGGATGTTTACAGTATTTAAATATAATCTTAAATCTCCATACATGTGTGTACATATGGAATTGATTTTTTATTAACTTTGTGAGTTAAATTAGTTGTTAATAAGTTTCATTTTTTATTTTTTAGGAGGTAAGAGGAGAAGGGTTTCTACTCCATCCATGGAGCATGCCCATGGTTCAACCAGTCGTGGTATGGTTCACGCAATTTAATCAATGAATATTTATATGTATTTATATGTACACATGAATGTATTTTTCAATTGATTATAAATTCGTATTTGTTTTCTAAGCTTCTCCATCATCTCGAGAGGTTGGTGGTGGTTGAAATCCACCTAGAGGACCATCAATGAGTGGTACCAGGTTGCGTGAAGGGGGTGATATTTATTCCCTTGAAGGCCAATCAACGGCTGCTGGTTCTTAGCAGGGTCATGTTGGAGAAGATGCTAACCAACAATGTCAAGGTTGCCATCAATTTCAATATTTTTTCATTAAATTTGTACAAATTTTTTTACATGTGTTTTTTCTAATATACGAAATTATATATATATTGATGCAGAGGCAAAAAATGTTCAAAGTAGTGGTCAAAATAGATGCAGGGCAGCCCGCTACATTCAAGAAGAAGGTTGTCAACCCAGCACAACTTATCTGGCCGAGATTAATGATATACCGTGGGAAACCAACATGGAGCAATGCACCTTACAAAGGTGTGAAAGACTTCATGAAAAATTGCAAAGAGATCTCGTGGCTTTGTCTCTACCTGCTAAGAGTCGACAAAGCCTTGAAATAGTTACATATTCGTTGGGCGAAATTGTAAATGTGTACAAAAATATTGGGCCAACAACTGATAAATTTGTAGAAATGATGAGAAAGAGGAAAGAAACAGTAATGGGTCCAGATAAATGGGAGGACGTAAAACAAAAAGTTACAAAAGAAGTGGCCAAGTCAATGTTTAATTACAAGGAAGGGCCAAAAAGAAAAATGTTGAAGGTGCAGTATTTCAAGAACCCAGACATAACTCCTTATTTTTATGATAGGTACCTTGCGGCCTATCCAAGGCTTCCATGGAATGATGAGGTTCCTGTTTATTTTTCACAAATGTTTTATGCAGAATTTTTTTTGGGTATGAAACCCAACTACAATGACCTTCCGTCAGAATTTTTTGCCCTGGGGAAAGGTTGATTATATGACCGTAAGGGCACTATGCAAGATGTGGAGTTGCCTCACCCTGAGCCGCCATTGGTGAGTCGGCCATTTCGCGTCGAAACTCTGCGGTCATAGATGGATGCGACTACTCAATTAAGTCAAGAAGCAAGGGATGTTATGATCGACAATGTTCATAGCGGATTGGGTGGAGTCAATCATTGTTTAAATCGACAAAGAGCACGTGAAAATGCACATGCCAATTTTGTGTATTGTACAGATTAGGAGATTGAAAACATGAATGTTGAAGATCTCTGAATAAATGCAAAAAATTGTCGCAATGGTTTGCAAGACCTAATTTTTCATGAGGAAAAGGGCACCGAAACGATATGTGTTAGTGACCTTAGGGTTTGAAATTATTTTAACATACATATACATTTGTACAATTTTTAATAAATACATGTGTATGTACATGTATACATTTATTTGTATGTGTACATTAATCTAACAAAAATGTATGATTATATGTTAAAACACCATTTGCAGTTCTCAAACATGATGCATGACAAAACTATTAATATCACGTTCGAGACCTCTGATTCAAACAATGCAGATGGGTCTAACCATCAATATATGTTGGAAAATGTTAGTGTTTTTTAAGCGACTTTAAAATAAATAATTGTGCACACATGTACATGTATGTATATATATAATTTGATAAAATGTTTTAACCATCTGATGTTTCTGGGATGGCGGTACCTTCTTCTTCCTTGGGAGATGTACCTTCTACTTCCTTGGAAGATGAGCCACAAGTATGGACAATTTTTGACAAGTTTAAAATTTATGTTTAAAAGTTATATATATATATATATATATATATATATATATATATATTTAACTATGCATGTATATTGTACAGTTTACCACTGCAGATGTTCCTATGGGAGAACTTGTTCATCAAATGGAGAGGGAACCTCATGAGGTATTGCATGATTTTTTTGTTATATTTTGTTTTTTATATGAAGTTATAGATATATATATTCTCATTCATTTTTAAAACATCAAATTTTAATGTTCAAGTACATGTGCATTGTGTATGTAGGTATCCCATGATGCTTCACATGATAGGGCGTGGATTGAGACCCTGATAGGAAAGATGCTAGATCCATTTCTATTTGATGGACATTATTTGTAGATTTGATTTCAAGATTTAGATGGTTTTAAATTTTTTTAAACTTGATACAGTTTGATACTTGTGAGATCTACAATTTTTGGACATATTTTATTACATTGTTAATATAATTTGTTTTATTTAATTTTTGAATGGTTTTAGTACTTTTGGCATGTGAACGTGAAGTAATGTTGTCATCTATAAATTAATGTTGTCATCTCAACTACATTTGGCATGTTATGTAATGACATGTGTTATAATTTGTTTTGTTTTTAAAATTTAAGTTTTGAATGCTTGGAGTACATTTGGCATGTGAAGTAATGTTGTGATCTATATTTTTTTGTTAAATTAAAAGTTAAAAGTTTGGGGTGGTTTCAATCTACATTTGGCATGTGATATTTAATGTTAAATGTTTTTATTGGATAGTTGAATTATAATTGGCATGGCATGTGAAGTTTTTAAAACTCAAGTTTTGGATGGTTTCAATCTACATTTTGCATGTGATATTTAATGAACTTTAAATGCTTAATGTTTTAATGTTGAAAGATATATAATCAAAAGGTTTTTAAAACTTAAAGTTTTGGATGGTTTCAATCTACATTTGGTACATGTGGTATATAATGTTAAATGTTTCTATTGGATCTAGTTGAACTATAATTGGAATGGCATGTGAAGTAATGATATATACCACATGTGATGTTTAATGTTTTAATGTTGCACGATATATTATCAATTTTTTTTTAAATTTTAAAGTTTTGGATGGTTTCAATCTACATTTGGCACATGTGGTATATAATGTTAAATGTTTCTATTGGATAGTTTTTCACTATAATTGGCATGGCATTTCAAGTAATGTTGCACAAATCCCTTATGGATGGTTGAAGTACATTTGGAATTTTAAGATTGCTTTTGATCTCTACATGTATTCTTGTTCGAATGAAAAAATTTCCAATAAAAAGAACATAGCTTTTCAATGCAACTAACCATGTATCAATTGAGCTCTAATTGAAAAAAGAGTTTAAAGAAGTAGATATATGTACAAATTATCCCTTTAATTTTGATTGGAAATATAGTATAGTACATATATATATGTTTTTTGAATTTGGGTCAATGTCATTAATGCACTCAAATAGGTAGCCTTGTTGATTTATTTACATTGTGGAAGCTTTTTACCATAAAATCCAACTATTTTTTCATCAATGCACATAGAAAAACTACTTGGAACAATTAATTTCATTCTAGAACATATCTATCCAACAAAAGTAACATTTTTCATCAATGCAAATTGAACATATCCGACCATTGGAAAAACAAATTTTGTACTAGATTTTCAATCAGGAATAGAGATGTGTGTCAAATCCCACCAAAAGTCAAAGAAGTGCTCCTAGTCTCTTGTCTGAAAGGAATTTTCGTACAAAACTATACTGCAAATGATTTATTTACATTGTGTCCATACTTTTTACCAGAAAATCAAACTAGTTTTTTCATCAATGCACATAGAAAAACTAGTTCCAGTTAATTGCATTCTAGAAAACACACACACAGATATATGTATATATATCCCATAAATATAACATTTTTCATCAATTCACACGTATAGAAAAGCTACTTTCATTTGATACTAGAGCACGTGCTTGTACCAAAACAATTTGTACATGTGAAAACACTTGCACAAATAACATAAGAAGCTCAATTTTTAGTTGAGTACTGGAAGTTCTAAAACATATTTAATCCAAAGAGAATAAATTGTTGGAAAATTCACTCAAAAAAATTCTAATGGAATTCCATCTTCAATAATCCGTTCATGATCAGATTTTGACATTTTCCATCTCTTAATTTTGGATTTTTTCTTTGATTGAACTTCTATCAACTTTATGCATGCTGCACACACCAAGTGACTATATTGACAACTTATGGAATTAGGTTCATAGTATTCAAAGTAAACAAAGTCTCCACTTTGATGAGTTTGTCTGAAAAAATAACCTTTCAGTATAATAGACCCTCAGTCATATTGAAATCCGTGATCATTATAGTTTTGTAATAATTTCTTTTTTCATTCAGTGCAATGCATCAAATAATAATTCACATTTTCATCGTTGTCAATAGGTGAAATTATAGCAAAAACATCTCCTGCACAATAAAATAAAATTACCAAAATTATACATATTTAAATTTATTTCTAGATCTTTAAATCATTAGAAAGTAATTCAAATGTTACCTTCTCTAACAAGATCAGAAAATCGATCACCATCAGATGATATTGTAGTTTCCTCTGATTTCATTTCTTCAAACGTTGCAACAAACATTTTTCCCTTTTTTTTTAGCTCTGTATGTTTCCAATCGTTCACATACATTTTTTTTTCACAAATGTCACTGGATTTTGTGTTGTCTATGCAAACATCACAAAAACAAGAATATTTTCTTTTATCCAATGCAAACACATTTTTGGATAACTTTGTTTGAACTGAATGCAATTTTTGAGTCCCTTTTATTGTTTCAATGTCACTTCCAATTGATCTATCTACGTCTTCGATTCCAATATGCCAAAAAATCCTTTATATGGAAAATTAGAAGAATTTGTAAATATGATATCAAAATACAATCAAAGATAATCATTGCATGATAAATGTACAATGTTTAAAATTAGATTTCCAATATAAATTAAATTTAATGTACCTTCGCACTTCCCTTGATGGGTTAGTCTCATGGCTTAGAGCAGTGATGCACCATTGAACAACTTATTTAGCGTTCACAAGTTGGCTTGCAGAGTGGTTCATTTGATATCTTCGAAGTGCTCATTTTATGCATGCTCCTGCACTGTCATGTTCTCCTTTTCCATGGCCAGTCTCAAAGAAATTCCAACAATGTTTAATGCAGGTTTTCTTATAAATACAACACAACCAAAAGAATGATCATGAAGATTTGAATTGACCTACGCATCTGTCTGATCATATCCAATGTTCATTGAATGTTATTCCACAATTTTTCAATGAATCATAAATTTTTCCAAAACAATGTTGTACAAAACATGTATCATGTGTACGATCGTCACTGATATAAACGTGATATTCTTTAATGATATGTCGATTTTCACTCGTGCTTTCTATATGATCGACATTTTGTTCAACATTTCTATATAGAATATGGACGAGCATGGAGACTTGGTCAGAATGATAGTATTCACTCTGAATTTCTTTTTGTGGAACAAATGTGTAGTTTTCTGCAAAATCAATCACTGAAAAAATGGTCCATGGTGGAAAAACTTCACGAGATTTTTTGAATTACAATTCTTGCCATTGAGCTCTATGGGAATGCTTGGTGTATTTGTAAATTTCTACCTCAAACTTTCTCAAAAAGTCTATCAGAAAAATTTCGTCTTCTAGTAATTCAATTCTTTTAACACTATTTGCACCTTGAATCGATGTATCGATATATTCATATCTCTTCCATTTCACTTTCATGTTGGACAATGATTGATCATTTGTATCAATACGATATTTGTTTTGAAATTTAGTCAAATTTCCACAATCATCGCATTTTTTACCACCAACACATTTCTTTTTGTAAAATAGTTCATCGCTTTCTCTTTCACATAGAATTTGAGATATGAATTCACGGATAGTGGAAGGAGGAGGTGAATCCTTCCATAATGTTCTACCGAAATCAAGGAATGTATCATAATATAACTCAAATTCCACATGATAACGGCAACAACAAGTGTCGCGTACGGTGATAGGTTTTACATACCATGGTTTTTGTTGAACAAAAGCACTGAGTGAAACATGAATTTGACGATTCTCTTCTTTGAACTTGTTGAATAAATCTATTTGAGTGGTTTCCAAGAAATATTTTTCATGTTCTTCGTATTGGTTTCGTGCTATTCTTCTTCGCATCACATGCCTTGTAGTTGGTGAAACACACGAATTGTTCTTCCAATATTCATATATTATTTTTTTAACATTTTCTCCAAGTCTATCTTTGTATGGTTGCCTACAAATAGCTCTCCAACAAGCGAGTTCATCATTTACATCTATTTGCAGTCGAAATTTCCGATGTTTGTGCAAATTTTTTCGTGAGGTTCCCAGTGCTCGTGCCATAGATGTTACCAAACGATTCTCTTGAGTACTTGATGAAACCATTACCATCTGTATTCCTCTACGTACAATTGAAACATCTTTCTCTCTAGATCTCTTAATTGACTTTATAGCACTACTCATATTTTTTATCACATCTTCCTTCATTTTTTTTATCTTTGGTTGATTTTCGAATACCCAATAGTGTCGTAGCGTCTTTTAATTTCCTTAATGATAGGAGACCTTTCAACATTTGAGCCTGAACTGTCACCCGCTCATTTAAGAAATACTTTTCAAAAATGCAGTTAACACGATATCGTATAGCATGGTCAGGTTTTTTATCTCCATATGTGTGAGTGTCAACATTTTCTAACATCTCATTATCGATAGTGATTTCATCTGTACATATTCGAAAAAAATAGTACATATTCAATAAATAACTAAATTAATAAATATATCTATAATTTCAATGATATGTGCATGTGTTTAATATATATATGTGTGTGTGTGTGTGTGTGTGTGTGTGTGTGTACATACCTTGTGATTCAATTTCTTTATTTGGATTTATTTCAATATTTTCACCATCTTCAATCATTGGTTCAATATCTCTTTCACTTTCTCTTTCAAAATTTTGTATCTCATCATCAATGTTTTGAGGAATATCTCTATCTGTTTACATTAAACAAAGTATTTTTCAAATTAGTTCATCAAATAAAAATTAAGCTTCACATTTTACATTAGGAAAATTTTAAATATATCAATAGATCATAATATTTACATTTACATACCTGCTTCAATTTCTGCTTGAGGTTGATTTTCTTCTTCAATATTTTGAGAAATATCTCTGTCTGTTTACATTAAACAAAATATTTTTCAAACTAGTTCATCAAATAAAAATTAAGCTTCACATTTTACATTAGAAAAATTTTAAATATATCAATAGATCATAATATTTACATTTACATACCTGCTTCAATTTCTGCTTGAGGTTGATTTTCCTCTTCAATATTTGAGAGGGCTTCTAACTTTCTTTTGCGAGATTGTCTCGTCTCTTCTCTACGTTCCTCAGGGTCTCTTTTTCAATCATATTTTATCACACAAGTTCTTCGATTTCCCATGATAATAGGGTATGAAGTTCAAAAAAATTCCTTCAAAAATTTAGACAATAACTCGATTACAAAAAAAATCACAAAAGATTTAATTTAAAAAAAATCATTTTAAATTTTTTGCAAAAAATACATACTCCAATTCAAAAAATTTACTTTAAAAAATTCGAGAGAAAAATGACTTATAAAAATGAAACAAAGCTCAAAAGATTTACTTCAACTCAAAACATGTACATACCTCCAAGAAAATTCCTCTGAATGTACGTCCAAGAAAATTTCTTAAGTCCAAAACAATTTTTTGCAAAATCAGGCCGTCTCCAAGAAATTTCTTCCAAAAAAATTCTTTAAACCAAAACAATTCTTTGCAAAATTAGTTTTCTTCCAAGAAATGCTCTTAAATCCAAACTTTGAAGAAATTTTTTTAAACCCAAACCAAGATCTTTGTAAAATCAGATGAAAATTATAGATTCAATATAATTGACATAATTTCTCCAACTGACAACTATTGTTAAAAAATGTTCTCCCTATGTCTTCGATCAAAAGTAATGCATTTGCAAAATGTTTATTACAGTCGACATATTTAAAGTAGATATCAAATGGTGATATTTTCATAAGAAATCAAAGAAGTGAATAAAACACAGAAAAAAGCAAAGTATTCCAGAAGAAGGCGAGGACGGACTTTCTCCTTATTACGTTGTTCAATATTTTTGTCTTTCCAATAAAAATGATTACCTATAGTTTAAGGAGGGAACATTTTAACTGGAAAAATAAAGGAATTTGGGTAATATTTTCATGATTTTGGCTTCCGAAATTTTTTATATAGTACTAAATATTTTACACTATTAAAAAAAGACATAAGCATTCGCACATTTAAATTTTTTGAAAAAAGATTAGGCTATCACCTTCTGTAGACACCGCCAAACCCACTGCATCTACGTGTTCTAAAAAAATTTAGTCATATGTATCCCGTTGGCCTTGGATGCAAACCAGGAAGTGTCCAATTTCGTGGCCCCAACAACTGTGAAGTTAACACTGCTTGTGAATGTTGAATTTTTATTACAAAGATATGGTGCCAAAATTGTCATCTTGTTGGTTTGTGCTGTACAAAAAAAAAAGATAAAACAAATGAAATAATTTATGTCTAGAAATTTTGTTTTTTGAAGCCATGACAACACTCCTATAAAATTGTATATTTTCTAGAGTAATATTTTGCGTCAATTCCCTAAATTTACTCAATGTCTCTGTAAAACCAACTAGTTGACCTTGTAAATTATGTTGGAAATACTCCCAACCACTACCATGAATAAAGTGGTAGCAACCCTCAAATTCAATTGAATTTTTGTACAGGGAAGGATAAGTAGGAGCTTACAAATCTGAAGGCATTCACGTAAAATCTAAATAGAGTACCAAGCCACACTTAGCGTTTAAATTTCTTACTTGCTGCATTACTTGCCAATTTCCTGCAGCATCGTAGCCCCCAAATTTTCTTTTTTACCCTTAAGCCTTTTTGTTGAATGTTATTTCCCTACCGATGCGATATCAGCATGACCCACCTCAAAATTTACCACATTACGAAGACCCTCATAAACTTTTGCATTCTTCCTTATTCCTTTGATTTTCACAGTTCACACTTACCATGGTTTACCACATCGGCGCCAACACTTTGCAACACTTACCGTTTACCTCTTATGTCTTTGCAAATATTATATTTCCGACAATGCAATCTGGCAGGACCCACCAGCTGTTGGCGCATTTGAAATCCGCCACAAACCTTTGTTTCACTGTATTTCTGTATCTTTCTCATATTTTACACTTAACTCTTTTAATCCGCCACTAAATTGCACTTCAAAAAGTTTAATATTTACCTTTTGAATCCTCTTGCAAGTTATATTAATTTTTTTTCGATGCGATAGCGAAGGGGCACATGTCAAGCTGAGGAGGGTGATGCAAAGTGCACATCGCAAAGCTCAAGAGTTAATGGATGAGCACCCATGATCCAGGTGGATATTTGTGGCCACCCACCTATTCCACTTGGGCCCCCACCATTTTCTCTTTCAATTTTTCAGTTTCGGCATAACTTACTATTTTTAGCAGTTTTTCGGGTCCTGAACTTCCGAAGCCGTTTTGAGGCCCTAAACGATGTTTTTTGGGCATTGCGCCTCTAGCAAATATCATTCCATTTCGGAATGATATTCATGGCGAAATTTGTATTCCTCGGATAGAGATTAATACTGATGTATCATGTGCGTCAAACGGAGATAGTATGTCAAAGTTACGTCCCTGGAAAGTTGAAACACCAATTTACCCAAACGGGGCCCATAGTTTTGGCGCTTCATCTCCTAGGGTTAGGTTTTTGGATGTTTAGGGTTCTCCATTGTTTCTCAATAATAAATAGGCCCTAGAGCCTCATTGTAACTGAGTTCAGAGGCCTGTAGCCGCCACATGTCTTCTTAGAGATAGCTACCAGCGCCCTAGCTAGTTTTATTTCCATTCTGTCTGTAAGCAAATTTCAGTTCTTTGATATTAATGAAATGAAGTGTTATTTCCACTGCATCTCTGTATTTATGGTTATGTGTTTATTCTGTTGCGTTCCTGCATAAATCTGGATCAGTGGTATCAGAGCGGTATGCTTTTTCTCGATCCTTCTTTGCATGTCCCCAACGAGGTCGGGGTATAAGGAGCTAGGGCTTGATCTGGTGGAACCTTTGCAAGATCAGCCTCGCAAACCTCGACGGAAGCCCATGGGGGACGAAAAGAAAGATGAGGGAGCAGGAGATCCTATCAAAATATTGCTCGAGGAGGCCCTCGAAAAACAAAGGAACGCGATGATGGATAGCTTTGCTCGGATCCTTCAACGGCTGCCCACCGGCGGCGCATATGCATCCAGTAGCCACTCTGGAGTTGCGACTCCCTTTAAGGTACAAGTAAATTTTGACATTCCCATATTTGAGGGTCAAATAGACGCAGATGCCGTAGATAGATGGTTGAATCTATTAGAAGGATATTTCTATGTTCATGACTTTTCAGACCGGGAGAAGATTATTTTTGCACTCCTCAAAGCTACCCCCCATGTTAAGGACTGGTGGGAAACCTACTGTGAGAACAAGGACCAGACAGAACCCTCTCTGTTCTCGGCCGTACCAACTTGGAATTCTTTCCGAGACGCCGTCAAGGAACAGTACTATCCCGTGGGGAGCTATGAGGACAAGTACATACAATGGACCATGCTACGACAACAAAGGGATCAAGATGTGCATGAGCTGACGAATCTGTTCCATACCCTGCGCACAAAGTTGGGTATCAAAGATTCAGAGAAACATCTGGTGCTAAAGTATCGCAGTTGTCTACACAGATACATTCAGGAGGAAATGGAGTTCCTCGACATCTCCTCGCTTGGTACAACATACCGGTATGCTGCCAAGATTGAGCAGAAATTCAAGCAGAAGAAGCGAGACTTTGGATCTGCGAATCAAAAGCAAGGGAAAGGTGCTTCCAAACCACAGAAAAAAGGACAGAGCCAAGGCATGGTGGCTAAAGACAACTCATCGAAGCCACAACAAAAGAACAGCACCGCAAAGCCAAAGAAGGACACGGGAAAGTGGTGTGAGTTCCATAAGAGCTCCACTCACAACACAAGTGAGTGTCGGGCCAAGCGGTCGCTAGTGGCCGAGATGAGGGCTTCTGAGTCAGATGCATGCTCCGACTCCGAATCAGAACCTGAAAAGGGGAATGAAAAAGGGAAACAGATTATTGATGCGGAGCCCAACGCCACTGTTGCCACTACAAAGGTCCAGAAGGAGGAACCGGAAGATCCAGAGGAGGAGGAACGTCTCTTCCACTCCCAGATGTGGGTAAAAGGCTCCCCTGTACAGTTCATTGTCGACAATGGGAGCCAAAAGAACCTCATTTCAGCAGACGCCGTGAAGCGGTTGGGCTTGCCGACCACAGCTCACCCACATCCATACACCATCGGGTGGCTTCACCAAGGACGAGATCTCCGCGTCAGCCAGCAGTGTCGCCTTCCCTATAGCATCAAGCCCTTCACGGATGAGGCATTATGTGATGTTGCTCCTATTGATGTTTCTGATGTATTATTAGGACAACCATACTTGTGGAAGCGTCATGCTGTGTATGAGTCTCGACCTCGTGCTGTTATTGTTACTTTGGGAAATAAGTTGTACAGGATACTAGAGGTACCACCTCTTGCCGCTATCTCTTTGGTTACTGCAAAACAATGCAGTAAGCTCATTTCCCAAACCAGGAAATTCGTTTTCCTGATGATCCGCCCCCAGGGCAAGAAGAAGACTGTGGCCATGACCTCCAGACAGGGCCCCTCTGCACGACGACAACAAATGGATAAGGTCGTGGAGGAGTACGGGGACATCTTCATCTCACCCACCGGGGTTCCTCTGCACTGCCAGGTCAAGCACCCGATTGATCTGACCCCAGGTGCGCCACTACCCAATGGACCGATCTATCGACGCTCTGTTCTGGAAAATGATGAAATCAAGAGGCAGATTCAGGAGCTGTTGCGGAAAGGTCACATCAGACCAAGTTCATCGCCCTGTGGGAGCCCGATCGTGTTGGTACAGAAGAAGGATGGGACGTGGAGACTCTGTATTGACTATCGGGCGCTGAACAAGATCACTGTCCGGAATAGGTACCCAATCCCACGGATTGATGACCTTTTGGACCAACTCAAAGGTGCAAAATATTTCAGCAAGATTGACCTGAAGTCTGGGTATCACCAGGTACCAATTGAACCCTCTGATGTGTGGAAGACTACCTTCAAAGCCAAGGAAGGCCTTTTTGAATGGCTAGTCATGCCTTTCGGATTAACGAATGCTCCCGCAACCTTCATGAGAATGATGGATGACATCTTGCGGCCATTCACCAACTCATTTGTAGTGGTGTACTTGGATGACATTTTGATCTTCAGGAAGACTTGGGAAGAGCACCTTCACCACATCCGACAAGTCCTCCAAACACTGCGGCAACACAAGTTGTGTGCCAATTTGAAGAAGTGCATGTTTTCCATGACCCAGGTTCAATATCTAGGATACATTATCGATGAAAGGGGGGTGCATGTGGATCCAACCAAGATCCAAGTCATTCGGGATTGGCTAGCCCCAACCACTATAACAGAGCTTCGCAGCTTTCTGGGTCTTGGTAATTTCTACCGTAGATTCATGTTGGGATTCTCTCATATCACTTGGCCCTTGAGTCAAGTCACCAAGGGAGGTGCGAGAGAAAAAATTTTTTGGTCGGAACCTCAACAAAAGGCGTTCACAGAATTGAAAAATTGCCTCTGTTCTGCCCCAGTGCTCACATTACCAGACTTGCAACAACCATTTGAGATCAACACAGATGCTTCTGACTATGCTATTCGGGTAGTTCTTACTCATCAGGGACATCCAGTGGCATATCACAGTGAGACATTGTCTCAGACAGTTCGCAAGTATCCCACCTATGGCAAAGAAATGTATTTCGTTGTGCAAGCCTGTCGAAAATGGAAGCATTACATTTTGGGGAAGGAAACAATCATCCACACAGACCACCGGCCCCTGCAGTTCATACAGACACAAGGGAAGTTGTATAATGATAGCCATCAGAAGTGGTCCACATATCTGCAACAGTTTCACTTGAACATTAGGTACAAGAAGGGTAGCACCAATAATGTTGCAGACTGCCTCAGCCGACCACTGATCATGGTGCTCACCACTGTGCTCAAATCTTGTGGGCACGAGACTTCTGATTGGCCGCTTCTCTATGAGAGTGACCCAGAATTCGGCCACACTTACAAGGCACATTTGGGGGGTACGCAAGTTTCAAATTTTCACCTCCAAGATGCACTTTTATGTCACCTGGGACACCTTTGTGTTCCTTCAAGAGAGCGTGCCAAGATGATATGGGAAGCACACTACAGTCGAGTCGCTGGGCATTTTGGGGTCGAGAATATAGTAGAAATACTACAAAAGTATTTCTATTGGCCGAACCTTCGAAAGGATGTCAAGAATCACATCAGATCCTGCACTTCTCGTGCCATTGCCAAACTGACCATCAAGAAGCAAGGCCTATATACTCGACTACCTACCCCTAGTCGACCTTGGGAATCCATCTCCATGGATTACATGTTGGGCCTACCTTCTAATAAGAATGGAAATGACTGTGTTTTCGTGGTTGTTGACAGATTCTCGAAGATGGCCATTATGGCGGCCTGTAAGAAGAATATCACAGCAGAAGCCACTGCTAAACTCTTCTTCGAACGAGTGTGGGTGCACTTTGGGATACCACAGTCTATCATATCAGATCGAGATAGCGGGTTTATCAGCACATTTTTTTCCAGCCTCTGGTCAATGTTGGACACAAAGCTCACCAAGTCCACAGCTTTCCATCCCCAATAGATGGCCAGACAGAGGTCGTCAACAGAATTATTGTACACATTCTATGCATGCACAATTCAAAGCATCCACGCACATGGGACAAGAGCCTCCCCTATGTACAACATAGTTATAACAGGGCTCTCCACAGTTCAATTGGCCATAGCCCCTTTTAGGTTGGCTTGGGATTCCAGCCACTATGTCCCATTGACATAGCCATGCCATTTGCAACTGCTCAGGCCGATTCAGCTCATGTCCAGTCTGAAGTTGACAAAGCAAGTAGCTTCATCGAGCACATTCAACACATCCTCCAATAGGTTCATGATATATTAGATAGAGCCAATGCGAAGTACAAGAAGCGCCATGATCAACACCGGGTGCCACACAAATTCTAGGTGGGCGACAAAGTATGGATACATTTGCAGAAGGAGCACCTCACTAGACCCCACCGCAAGCTTCGCCCACTCTGATACGGGCCGTACACCATCACCAAGGCTATAGGGAAAAATTCCTTGGAGCTTAGTATTCCTCCATTCCTTGGTCTGCACCTAGTCTTCAATGTGGATCACCTTCGTCCTTACTTCCCACCTCTACTAGATACCTCAAACATTGCAAAACAACTCACACCAACAGAGTTAAACCCAGACTGCATGGAACAAGCCACCATAGATTGTATCATGGAAATGCAAATCAGGAACACTCGCCAAGAGAATATCCAACTGTATCGAGTTGTCAAAGCTGGCCAACTCCTGCACCGAGGAAAGTGGTTCACCAGGGACCAAGCTCAGCAGAAATTTCCTCATCTTATGGAGGAACTTAACGCAATGGGGACCATTGCTTCCTAAGGGGGGAGGAATGATCCAGGTGGATATTGGTGGCCACCCACCTATTCCACTTGGGCCCCCACCATTGTCTCTTTCAGTTTTTCAGTTTCGGCATAACTTACTATTTTTAGCAGTTTTTCGAGTCTTGAACTTCCAGAGCCGTTTTGAGGCCCTAAACGACATTTTTTGGGCATCGCACCTCCAACAAATATCATTCCATTTTGGAATGATATTCATGGTGAAAGTTGTAGTCCTCAGATAGAGCTTTCTAATGATGTATCATGTGTGTCAAACGGAGATATTATGCCAAATATACTTCCCTGGGAAGTTGAAACACCAATTTACCCAAACGGGGCCCATAGTTTTGGTGCTTCATCTCCTAGGGTTAGGTTTTTGGATGTTAGGGTTCTCCATTGTTTCTCAATAATAAATAGGCCCTCGAGCCTCATTGTAACATAGTTCAGAGGCCTGTAGCTGCCACATCTCTTCTAAGAGATAGCTACCAGCACCCTAGCTAGTTTTATTTTCATTCTGTAAGCATATTTTAGTTCTTTGATATTAATGAAATGAAGTGTTATTTCCACTGTATCTATGTATTTATGGTTATATGTTTATTTTTTTGCTTTCCTGCATAAATCTAGATCAACCCGCAGGTTAAGATGTTTACATTGTGATGCGATGTGCCACGTCACATCGCATATCACAAGAGTTAAGGTTTTCCCATATTCACGCCAGTTAAAACTTAAAATCATAAATGAGCGATTTGCAATGGAGGCCCTAGATGCGATGTGTTTTCAGAAGCGGAACCCATAATATTTGAGGTTTGCTATTATGTGTTATCAACGCATTTTGTATTCTTTTCTGTGTGTAAATATAAAATTATAATGGGAGGATGATTTTGTTGTTGAATGTCCATTCTAGCATTAAAATTCATTCAATCCTCAAGCTCTGACCAATTTTGTATAAACCTATGTAAGTTAAATTTTTTTCATAAAAGAAGGAATGAATCGAATTTCAGAAAAGATTTGAATAAATTTGAAAGAGTTCCTCTCTTGTGTAAAATCGATGTCTGTTTGTGAATTATATGACTTTTATTTCTACTTTCATTACATTGTCTGTGTTTTCGGGGGAAACACATATACATCTATCTGTCGTTTGTTTTATTCAGAATTCGCAACAAGGTAATGGAGCAAGTTTAAGCTCTTAGTGAAAGAACGGGTCTTTACTAAAGAAGCTGAATGGTTGTTTGAGAAACTGATTCTCCAGTAGTGAGAAGGTTATTGCTTACATAGTCAAGATGGCAGTAGCAGGCACAAGCTTGACTAATCCCAAACTACCACAGCTCAATGTGAAGAATTATTATTATTGGGCTATTAAAATGAAGGCCCTGTTCCCCACACATGATATTTGGGAGCTGGTGGAAAATTGTTTCCAAGAACTAGTAGATGTAGCAGCATATAATTCTTTGACACAAGCCCAAAGAGATTTGTTGAGAGAAAATAAGAAGAAGGACTTTAAAGCCCTCTTCTATATTTTCCAAGCAGTACATGAAAGTATTTTCCCAAGGATTGTAGCAGCAGAAAAGTCTGAGGAGGCATGGGATACCCTCGAGATAGCCTATCAATGCATGGAAAAGGTGAAGACAACAAAACTTCAAATGCCAAGAAGATATTTTGAAACTCTTTGTATGAAAGGGTCTGATAACATAGACTCATTATTCACACATGTGATTGGGTTGGTTACCCAAATCAGGTCTCATGGGGAGACACTTGAAGAAATGAGAATAATTGAGAAAGTCTTAAGAATCCTACCATCAAGGTTTGATGCTGTAGTAGTAGCCATAGAAGAGACAAATGATCTCTCACATTTTTTAGTGGATGAACTTCATGCATCATTGATGTCTCATGAGCACAGACTGAGCATAGAAACAAAATCATCATTGGAGCATGCATTGAAGACACAAATGTCTTTTGGTCACGATAGAGGTTGAGGAAGATCAAACTACCGAGGAAGAGGAAGAAACCCACACCAAGGTGGAAGAAGCAACGCTGCAAACACAAGTGGAAGGGGCAGCAATCAAAATCCAAGCCAAGGCTAAAGCCAAAATCAAGAAAAAAGGCAAAGGTATCATAAATCTCAAGTCCAATGTCATTATTGCAAAAAGTATGGCCATTATAAAAATGAATGTAGAAAGAAGAAAAATGACGTGGGTAATAAACCTAGTGTAAATTTTACAAAAGAAAATTAGAACCAAAGTAATGTGCTTTTAACTTGTAATGTAGCACAAGAAAAAAATAACATGTATGGTTCTTAGATTTATGGTGTAGTAACCATATGGCTGGAAACATAACAATATTTTCCATTACAGATGACAGTGTAAAATATGAAGTGACAACAGGAAATGATATCAAAGTCTCTGTCATGGAAAAAGGAGGAGTAAACAAATTGACAAAGAAGGGAGAGAAGAAGTTTGTGCCAGATGTCTATTATGTACCTCACTTGAAATGTAACTTTCTAAGAATTTGATAGCGCGTGCATGAGGGATACAATGTGTTTTTTAAGAATGATGTGTGCACAATCATGGATATACCTCCAAGTAGATAAGTTATTTAAAAAGTGCATATGACAAGAAATAGGATGTTTCCTCTCAAGATGATATCATACTTGAAGGAAGGAGGTTTTGTAGCAGCTGTCACATAAGAATTCTTTCAAGAAGAAGTGAAAGATGAGAAGTGGTTATGACATTTGATATTTGGACATCTCAATTTCGGAGGTTTTAATTTGTTGCACAAAAAAGGCATGGTAAGTATTACCACTCATAGAGAAACTAGACAACCTATGTGAAGGTTGCATCTTGGGAAAACAACACAGAGAATCACTTCCAGTAGGAAAGAGTATAGGGAAAAGGCCTCTTTGGAGATTTTCCACTCATATTTATGTGGACCAGTGCAAACGCCATCATTAGATGGAAGTCATTATGTTTTGATATTTATAGATGATTACACAAGGAAGACATGGGTCTATTTCCTAAAACATAAAAGTGAAGTTTTTGAATAGTTCTATCACTTCAAATCTCTTGCTGAAAATCAAAGTGGACACTACATAAAAGTGTTAATAACTGACAGAGGTGGAGAATATATCTCCAAAGAATTCCTATGTTTCTACAGCGAGTATGGGATTCACAAGTAGTTTACCACAAGGTATCCACCTCAACAAAATGGTGTAGCAGAAAGAAAGAATAGGACCATCATGGACATGGTAAGAAGTATGTTGAAAGCAAAGAATTTTCCAAATGAGTATTGGGTAGAAGGTGTCAATTTTCCAACTTATATTTTTAATAGATGTCCAACCAAAGCTGTTATGAACAGAGTTCCAGAAGAAGCATGGAGTGAAACAAAGCAGTTTGTCACTCACATGAGAGTGTTTGGATGTGTGGCATATGCACTTGTCCTAGATCAGTTAAGGAATAAGTTGGATAGAAAGAGGGAGAAATGTATATTTCTTGGATACAATGATGAATCCAAGGCTTACAATCTCTATACTCAATCTACGAGGAATGTAATAATTAGCAGATATGTTCAGTTCATAGAAGAAG
The DNA here is from genome assembly GCA_034641835.2 of Pinus albicaulis. NCBI lineage: Eukaryota > Viridiplantae > Streptophyta > Pinopsida > Pinales > Pinaceae > Pinus > Pinus albicaulis. The sequence continues at coordinate 29,119,870 of CM076572.1, read as the reverse complement.
AAGCTTGGGATGGAATTTTAGAGAATACTGTCAATCTGAAGAGATGTATTTCACATGAAGACAAAGAGGAATTGATTGCAGAAAATAATTCCTCAACGGTGGCTCCTCCTCCACCTACATAAGCTCAACAGAGCACACCACAAGAAAGAAATAGAACACCATTGAGAAATTAAGGAAGTGCTTCTCCAAGCACACCACAGGGATCAAAAACTCCCTCGAGTTCAAGTGCAACTCCAATCACATCTTTAGCAAATACAAGAAGATCAATATTTAGAAATTTAAGTGAAATTTATGAGCAAGAAGAAGCTGATAATAATGGTGGCATGAATTATTTATTGGCAATATTTTGTCGCGTTGATGACCCAATCCATTTTCAAGATGAAATCAAAGAGGGGAAGTGGATTGAAGAAATGAATGAAGATATATTAGCAATAGAAAAGAATAGCACATGGGAGTTAGTGGACCTCCCAAAAGGAAAACAAGTTATTGGAGTGAAACGGATCTATAAGACCAAGAGCAACATTGAAGGCAAGATAGAAATACACAAAGTAAGGCTAGTTGCTAAAGGCTACAAGCAGCAACAAGGAAGAGACTATGAGGAAACATTTTCACTAGTTGCAAGGCTGGAGACAATGCGGATAGTGTTGACCATAGCAGCAAAACAAAAGTTGAAAGTTTATCAAATGGACGTGAAGTAAGCATTCTTGAATAAGTGCTGAAAGAGGAGGTGTATGTTGAAAAACATCCTGGCTATGAGATAGAAGTCGAATAAAACAAAGTGTTTAAGTTGAAGAAAGCTAATTATGGGCTGAAGCAAGCACCACAAGCATGGTACATTAGGATTGATGCTTACCTGGTGTACAATGGTTTTGGCAAGTTTGATGGTGAACCCACACTCTACATCAAATAAAATTATGATAAAATTCTTATTGTTGTTTTATGTAGATGATTTGATTTTGACAGGAAATTATGTTTCTCTCATTGTTGATTTTAAATAAGTCATGAAAAGTGAATTTGAAATGACTAACTTGGGTTTGCTGAGATATTTTTTGGGCATAGAATTAAAGAAAACAGAAAAGGGGATTTTTATGTCCCAAGAAAAGTATGTTGAAGAAGTGTTAAAGAGGTTCAATATGCAGAACAACAAGCCATCATCAAATCCAATTGTCATGGGGTTGAAGTTGAGCAAGGAATATTGCAGCAAGAATGTTGATTCAACATTGTACAAGAGCATGGTTGGCTGTCTAATGTATTTGACTATAACTAGGCCTGATATAATGTATGAAGTAAGCTTGATATCCAGATTTATGGAGACACCCAAAGAGACACATTGGAAAGCAGGAAAGAGAATTTTGAGGCATGTGAATGGAAAAATGGAGTATGGTGTTCTATACTCCTCAACTGATGATTTTAATTTGATTGGTTACATTTAAAGTGATTGGGTTGAAAGTTTTGATGACAGAAAGAGCACATCGGGGTATCTTTTTCATTTGGGATTGGGAACCATTTCATGGGTTTCCATGAACTAGCCAGTAGTTTCATTATCAACATCAGAAGTTCAATATGCAGCAGCAACAATAGCAACATGCCAATAAACTTGGATGACAAGGATTTTGAGAGATTTATTTCATGAACAAGACAAAGGGACCACAATTATTTGTGATAATAGCTCAGCAATTGCATTGTCAAAGAATTCTGTTTTCCACAAGAAAAAAAATCATATTGATACCAAATACCATTTTATAAGGGAATTAGTTAACAATGGTGAATTTTTTTGCAGCATTGCAGGTTAGAGGAACAGTTTGCTGATATCCTCACAAAGCCATTGGGATAGAAAAGTTTTGCTTATCTCAGGCAATGCCTGGGAATGATTGATGGCGATAGCTTTGATTAAGGGGAAGTGTTGGAAATACTCCCAACCACCGCCATCAATAAAGTGGCAGCAGACCACAACTTCAATTGAATTTTTGTGCAAGGAAGGACAAGTAGAAGGTTTCAAATGCAAAGGCGTTCACACAAAATTGAAACAGAGTACTGAGCCCACACTCTACATTTAAATTCATTACCGGCCGCATTACTTACCAGTTTCCCACAGCATCACAACCTGCAAATTTTTTTGTTTACCCTTAAGCCTTTCCATTGAATTTTATTTCCCCATTGATGTGATATCGACAGGACCCACCTCAAACTTTACTGCATTACAAAGACCACCGCAAACCTTTGCATTCCATCTTCTTCCTTTGATTTTTACACTTCGCACTTACCATGGTTTACCGCATTGCCACCTGCACTTCACAACACTTATCGTTTACCTCTTGAGCCTTCAGAAATTTTAAATTTCCACCGATGTGATTTGGCGGGACCCACCAACCATTGGAACATTTAAAATCAACCACAAACCTTTGTTTCAACATATTTCCTTGCCTTTCCTGTATTTTTCACTTACTTCTTTTAAGCCGCTTGCAACCCACACTTTCCAAAGTTTAAGTTTTACCTTTTAAAACTGCTCGCAAGTTATCATATTTTGTTTGTGATGCGATCACAAAGGGGTATGTGTCAAGCTCAGGAGGGTGGCACAAAACGCACGTCGCAAAGCTCAGGAGTTAACGGATAAGCGCCCACAGGTTAATATGTTTACATTGTGATGCGATGTGCCACGTCACATCGCATATTGCAAGACATAAGGTTTTCCCGTGTTCACGCCAGTTAAAAGTGAAAATCGCCAATGAGTGATTTGCGATGGAGGCCCCAGACACGATGTGTTTTCAGAAGCAGAACCCATAATATTTGAGGTACATCGTTATGTGTTATGAACGTGTTTTGTATGTTGTTTCGTGCGTTGTAATGTCCCCTCTTTATACCACAAATTATTTTTTTCTATATCAGTCACTAATTTACTTCTGACTTATACAATGGTCACAGTGTAATCTAACTACCTTCAACCATTGAAGTCAAATTAGTAAATTTATTTACCCCTATTCATAAGAGGTAACTTTCATATATATATACATATACAACTTGAAAACTCTTTTTCTATAACTCTTTATGTAATGATTTTTCATACCCCTTATAATTTGCTCCTAGGATCTGGTGACACTTTTATAAATATATATATATAGGATGCCTCCACCTACTATTCAACTAACTTTATAATCCTTATTAAGTATTTACATACAATTACCTTTTCATATGTATTGAATCTATCTAGGCATGTTAATAACTGATACACTACCTTACAATTCCGCCCTATATGATGTAAAGTTATTCGCCATGTATGTTTACGTTAACTTGATCATAATTTTCATTATCATTTCATATCTCTCATATGCTTGCTATTGATATTAACCTTACTATATAGTTTCATTATCGTTATATATCACGCATTGCCAGATGGTAGGTTTGTATTAACGTTGGATACGACTACTACTCTGTATCATGGAATTTATGAGGTTGGATCGTATTAGTAACCTCAATTCACATCTTGTCCTTTCGTCTTAACTGCAAACCTATGCGTTAAACCATAAAATGGTACTATCGCCTTCATACGTTGATTCCACAGAGATTTAGTACCAGCTCTTTATATATTTTATATTAGCTTATATGCAATAGAGGTACCATTGAATTTAATAGGGGATTTCTTCAGATTTTTACGCCGGCTATGTTGTATTAATTCCGAGGAATTTCATCGTTTGCACCCTTGGTTATAGATTTATCGACAGATGTAGGATAGCAATGCTTCAATTTGAATTAGGGTTCATACCCGACCGTTCTTATTTAATTCGTCTATCTTGTGTTTCATTTATTTTTACCCGGTCATTTCTGCATTACGTTTCATTGCATCAGGGCCTAGCCTTATCTTCCAAGCTTGAGGATTCTAGTGTTCTATCCAGACTTTCTTGACATCTTCCATCGAGAATTTACCAGGTATGAATGGGTATCATTTTCTATCCAGTTAACCATATATTCATTAAGGGTTTCAATGAGGATTTTTGAGCTATCTCCCTCACGTATTCCTTGTTGTTTATTATCTTCTCTCGCCTCTAGTTACCTCGGCTCGGTGATATCAGTGAGCTCGTTTAGGTCTTGAGGAAATTCTCAACATCAATGGCTGTGATTTTTCTACATAAAAATGGTCCTCGTCTGTTGTGAATTTGTTTTAATTATAATTATGACTTAGTTCTTCTTGCAGAGGGTTTTATTGACATTTCCTGACACCGTTTTCTGAGAAACTTCTGATATCATTACCAATAGCAAATCATTTTTGTTCTCTATCTTCTCTATTCGAATTAAAATTTCGTTTGAAAATTTTTAAATAGAGGGTATATCTCTCCCTAGTTCGTATGACATTTCCAGTATGCTTTGGATGGTTCGACCCTCCCATACTTGGTAAGGACTATGAGGATTTAACTCCTTAAGGTTTATAATCACTACTGGTTTAACTTGAATATTGTATTTCTTCATACATATAATGCGGGTTCATCCTTCACAAATTTCTCTTTGTTTTTCTCGAGAGAGATAATGTTACACTCAGGTACCCATTTCGATTTTGGGTATCATTATTGAACATTTTCATGTTAACGAAATGTCTGAGAATTTACGAGACTAACTCTATTTCATATGTTGGCATTTACAGGTAACGAATTGTTAATTGGGGTATTGTCGAGGTTCCACTTAACACATAGTTCATTTCTATTTAAGGTTTTAACAACTCTTTCGCTACTGTTCCAGGTCGGTTATTTCGTTCATCTGGATTGACTCAAAAGATTTTTCCTCCATACTGAGTCTATAGGTGGTCTCAGAATTTATGCTTGAATTTTAAACCACGTTAGTTTTTTTTTGTATAATATACTTTGGATCCCATAGCGGTCCGAACAGTGGATACTCAACATAATAGTTTTTTATTTTACTCATATTCAAAGACTATACATATACCTGTGTATACAAATATAATTATTCTGGAAGTACTGGATTTCCTAACAAAAAAAAAAATCTATTTAATTATGTAATTATATTGACACTTATTTATTTATTACAGGCTTCCAATATATATATATATATAAGCCGTTATCAAAATTTTTATTGAACATGTGTAAGTCTTTGGATTTCCTCTTCTCTATATCAGCATAATGACAGAGTTTGCTCAATAAAACCTTTCTACTTGTGTTAAGATAATTTATAGAACTAGTATAGCATTTGAAATTGCTATCTTATTTTAACTGATGACATATAGTGTTGTGTAGAAGTTGATTTTTATAATTTTATTTCTCTCATTTCTGGTCAACATAGTCAACCAAATTATACCAAAATAATTATCTGTATCTCTAGACAGTGAATGAATATCATGGTAATAGTTAGATACATATTGCTCAAAGTAAATTATCTTGGTTTATTTTTACCGCTATGCCCCCTGTCTTATACTTAGGCATATGGTTCAGCTTTAATAACCTCTGAAATTTTCTTTTGTTTTGAAGCTATTCATGTAATTGAATACATACTATACACTTTCCATTACATGAGATCTATATGTATTTTTGGAATGTCACACTTTTAATTCTCTTATAATTTCCATTACATTCCAGCATGATAGAAAGATATAGTTGAAATTTTCTATACCATACATACATAGTAAGGTTGTCTTTGTTCACTACAATGGACATTGGTAATTAATTTATATCCCATTTTTTTATGATAGAAGTTAGATCTAATTCTCCAACTCAATGGTTTTCTCCTATTTCTAATAATACTATCTAAGCAATTAACATTATGCTTTCTGTAGTATAGAAGAAATTTAAAATGTATACATTGGCATAGTCCTTGGGAATAAAATATCTTTCGATTTCAATCAGTATTGATTTAGAGATTCAGATTGATACTTCTCAAGAGATTTATCCTACTACTATACAGATTTTTAAAGAGTATATCCTCAATTAAATCTTTTAAAAGTAAGGACTCATCTAACTATAGCAGATCCTAAATAGCTAAACAATACTATTCAATAGATAATTCACAACAAGTCCCTGTGCTAGGATTTATAGATTAGGTGTGCCTACCACTTCTGTGATGACCAGTCCACCCAACCTTAGAGTTCCTCTGTCTCCATAACTCACCCCCAAGCTGAGATCCCTCTCTAGAACAGACCCACCTCAATCTATTCTGGAATAGCTTATTTAAGCTTATGTTGTCCCCAAAGCCTGTTTCTAATTCTGTGTCCAGAATTACAGGATGTTTTTATTCATGTTTGCCTAGGATTCCCTTATTTAGGGACTTTAAAGCTGCTTTCTGCTTTTCTAGCTTTTTACCTCTTCCCAACTACTCTCCACATCATTGGGGAAATTTAGATTTTTCCTCAAAAATCTAAATTAGAAATAAGTTCTTTTAAGGCTTTTTGAAATATTTTTGGGGAAAGTCTTAGCCTCTTTCCATACCTCATGGATTAGGCAAGTGATCTCAAAAATCTCATTTGGTCGTAATGCATAGAAATATTTTATTTATTTATCATAATTAAATAATTAATTACATCCACACAATAATTATCCATTGGGGTCCACTCCCCTTTGGACTAAAGTTCACATGTCTAACTTGAAAAAGTAAAACTAGGGGTGTTACATGTGTAAACAGAAAATTAGAATAGAAGGATGATTTTGTTGTTGAACGTCCATTCCCGCATTAAAATCCATTCAATCATCAAGCTCCAACCAATTTTATATAAACCTATCTAATTTCATTTTGTTTCGGAAAAGGAGGAATGAATCAAATTTCAGAGACGAGTTGAATAAATTTGAAAGAGTTCCTCTCTTGTGTAAAATCGTTGTATGTCTGTGAATTGTATGATTGTTATTTCCACTTGAATTGAATTCTTTGTGTTTTTGGGGGAAACACATATCCCTATGTCTGTTGTTTGTTATATTCATAATTTCCAACAAATTATTCATAAATAAACTAAGCAAACGAAGAAACTATAGACGACAATGCCCAGCATAGGTCCAAGGAAAATAAATGAACAATGTAGTGATTTTTATGGTGATTTACATGATATAATGATCATGAAAGCATATCATCCCAGTCATAGGTAAGCTTTGCAATAGAGGAAAGACCTTAAGGCATAACTACTAGAATTAACTGATGAAAATGCCACCTTAGATGCAGAGAGTTGATCCATTGTTCTTATGTGTGACAAATTTGGCATTTGAAATTAAAAATGAAAAACCAAAGCTGATTCCCTAGAATTATTTATGAGAGTTGGGCTTCAATTCAATTTAAGAAAGGAACTTGATTTTAATCCTCTATAAATCCCACCCTTTTAAACAACTATTGTTTGAAAAAAAAATTAAGAAAATTTAACTGTTTTAAATAAAAAATGAGAAGAGACTTTCACCATTTTAATTTGTTAGAGGGTGTATGGTATTTAAGATCTCACTCGTAAGAAGGCCCAAGCACATTATAGGATTATTTGTTTCATCATATATTTTTGGGTTCAAAAAGTTCATTAACTTGGCTATTTAAAACTTGTCTACCGAATAAGGTTAATATGCGTTCTCGACTTCCATTTAGATTAATAGGTTTTAAAGTTATTCTAAACATAATTCTAGCAAAGCAAAGACAGGCCCTGCGTTGTTCACCTTCACATGCGATTTGGAAAGAGTTCGTGCATGAACTTGACCGAAACTATTTAACAACTCCTGGTTGATCGGATGGTTGGAGTTTTGCTTTCAAGGTGTTTCTTGTTCATTTTGTATTGTCTAACTGAAGATGCCCATGTTAAGATGTCGCACTTGTTCATTTTGTGTTGTCTAATGTAATATGCTCATGTTAAAGATCTCGCACATATTTTTTTTCATACGTCTATCGAACTCCATCAATTTTCGCACTGTAGCTAGCGAAACGTTCTCGTTTATTATGTTTTTATAATCTTTACATCAAATTTGAAGCTACCCTCCAAATTATTCACTAGGATCATAAGTTGAATTAGGGATCACAGACATTTCGTTATTATTAATATTAGCCATCGCAGCTATTTGCTATCATTTAACATAAAATATCATTGTGGACTATGGTGTGTTTTTTAATTTTTTAATTTTAATTTTAAATTTGGATACAATTTTTATTAACTAAAAATCATTCTCAAAATATAGAAGAGATTGAGTATGGTGTGATGTTGTAGTAGTGTGAATGTTTGTAAACATTTATGTATACACAATTAAAAAATAATAAAAAATTAGAAGTAATATAGAGGCCAATATAACTAAAAAGTTGTGATGTCCATAACATGGGTATAAACATTCAAATGTTTTTCCAAATAATAATAAAATGTTAAATGTAATAAAAATAACCAAATTTAATTTATTATATCTTATCATCTTGTACCTTTTTTTAATAAAATTAAAAATTATTTTTTGATTAAAAAACATATTATATATATCAAATTGAAATATATAACATATAAAGAATAAGTATAAATTAAAACTCATTTTATCATAAAAAATTAAAACAATGATTTTGTAGCCACACGAAAGATTTACACTCACAATAAGCTTACAATATAACCAAATTATTAACCATGTATACTCACTCCACTTTCCTCTTAATATTAGTAACTTGTAAATAAAATTTGTTACAATATTAAGGCCAATACCATTGCTTATCTACATCACATACCCGAAAACCATAAAAAATTTTCCAATCAAAATATTTTATAAATATTTAAATTAATTTTAGTTTAGTTTATAATAATTTTAAATTTAAATTTAAAAAATAAAACATTATAATTTCTTTGGAGATATATATATCTAGCTATATTTCATAGAAATTAAATCAATCTTTTAATACAATTAAAAAGGGAAATAATTTTATATATAAATATCTCAAATCTCAAATTTATACGAGCTTAGATTTATCTTAACTCTAAATCTATACTTAATCCCTCTTAATACTTGATATATTGAGAATTAACAAAACTCTTTTATATAAAACCATATTAATAATAACTTTGACTTCTTTTTTATACAGGGTATAAAGTATCTCATTTACTATATATAAAGTTTACCATGTTATTAATAGTTTAAACTTTTTTTGTATGGTAGGGAAATATTCTAATTTTTATTGTTAATTTATTAAACACAAATATAATAATTGAAACTTTTATAGATTTTCATTAAATTTATTTAAAATTTCATCAATTATTAAAATATAAAGATAGATTGAACTAAATTAAAATGTTATCCATTGTTTTTAGCTTTACATTATTAAAATTATCTTATTCTATTTTTATAATTTTTTACTATATTTTTTATTTTTAAATTATTTAGTTAATAAATTAGAGATACAAAATTATTTTTTTCCACATTTATTTTCATTTAATTAAATTTTAAATCATAATTCTTACGAGATATAATTATATATATAGACTCAATTTAGAACATTGTTTTTATAAATTTTTAAAAATTTATGCTTCACTACATTTGAGTTAGTAATTATAATACAATAACTAAAAAGAATAATGATATAGTATTGAAATTGAATATTTAGTACTATATCTTAATATGCTATAACACTCGAACTCTTTACATGTTTAGTGTAAACTTTCAACTACTAGTATTAGCTTATGATGTTATCCACTTATAAAATTTACACATATTAAGAGTTTGGGAGTTGTTAAAGATAACTAATTTTATTTTATCATTCTTATAAGAAAATTAGACATATTTATGAAAAATTTATATCTTTAAAAAGAAAAAGATTTAAAATGAGTTTTAATATTTAAATGATAAAATTTCTTTATAAATTTTCTTTAAAATAAATTATACAAATGTAAAACTCGATTTATCCTTTAACTGTTAAGTTTTCAAAAATTTATTATTTAATTAATATATTTATAAAATCAATAAAATTGAGCATAATCATAAAGTTATAAAATCAAACATTGTGTTTCTTATTTTTTTTTTAAACAATAAAGAAATAAAATCTTATTGGAAAAAATATAATCTATATTAAATAAAAAATGAAAAGTAATAAACAATATTCTTTTAAAACCCATATGTTTTGGAAATCTATAAACCTATATGGTTTCTGAGAGACCAAGTGATACAGCATGCATAAAAATAATATGAAAAAGCAAACGTATGAAAGGGATTATAAATATGAAGGTAGTTTAATTTTTTATTTTTACGGGCTAAGTGATCGAGATTACTATGCTTAAGCGGAATGCAAACCAAAATAAATAAATATTTAAAAACATGCACATAACACTTGAAATCACGAAGAAATAAAAATATTCCACCTGTTATGAAACTGGTCTTTTAAAGATGGCATATTCGAAATAAAAAGAAGAGACATTTTATGAATTTGGTCCTTTTGATTTTCCTATTTTTTAATAATTTCATTGTGAAATATGAAAAGATGACAGATTTTCCATAACATTTTATCTTGGCCTTCATATTTTTTAATAATTGCGTTGTGAAATCTCAAAGAGATCTGCATCACAGATATTTACATAGTCGTATTTATAATTTTTCCCGTTTAATTTTTAATGGGAAATGCCTAATACATTTACATATACATAGTTTTTAGTATAATGTTATTATTGGCAAGGACACTGTGTTTTTAGTTTAACTCATATTAGTTTGGATTTCAAAAAAAAATAAAAAATAAATAAATAAAGTTTTTAAAATTTAATATTGAACATTGAAAATTAAGTGTCTTTTAATAATATTTTAATTTATTTTTTTTAATTTGATGATAAAACCTAAATTGAATTGAAAGGGCAGCTCTCAACATGTGGAGACTGCACACAAATTGGGAATACACTCTACTTTCATTAATCAAATGATACAACTATAAGTACATCACAAAGGAGTAGGAAGTTGTAAACAAACTCCTATATAATTGGAACTAATCCTAACCTAGGGAGCTACATTACAATAGTGTAACCATATCTCCATTCATTTAAAATAATATTAATTATTTTCAACTCTCCCCCTTAATGGAGAAAGGGCTGTCGTGAATTTCTAACATCCCTCTAAACAATTAAAAATTAATTTTTCCAAGGGGCTTAGTAAAAATGTCTGCCATATTGTCACAAGTTTTACAATATTTAATAAATATTTCTTTTCACTGGACCTTTTCTCGATCAAAGTGAAACTGAGTATCTATCTGTTTCATATTCTTGTGGAATAATGGATTGTATGATAGCTTGATGGTACTCTGGTTGTCATATTTGATGATAGTCTATTATTTATGCTTTTCTCCTTCATCATGGAGAAGTATTCTCAACCAGATAGCTTCACATGTAGCTGCACACAATTCTTGATACTCCGGTTCAGTTGAAGATAAAGCCATAGTACTCTGCTTTTTACTGCTCCATGCTATGACCCCACATCCAATACTAAATGCATAACCTGTGATGAAACTTTGGTCATCCAAATTACTTACCCAATCTGAGTCTGAAATACCTACTAAAATAACATGAAATGTGTCAGTGTATAAAATACCATAATCACTAGTACCACGAATATACCTCAACACACATTTTTCTGTCGTCCAATGACTTTCGAGTGGATTAAATGTGAACTGGCTCATCACACTAACAGAGTATGCTAAGTCTAGTCTAGTTGTAGTTAGATATATCAGACTACCAACTATTTTTCTTTACAACGTGGCATCCACCTCATTAGAGCCATCGTCACTTCCTAAATTCATATTCCGCTGCAAAGGTGTTGATGTTGTCTTACACTGTTCCATCCTGAACCTTCTGAGAAAACTTCTGGCATACTTCCCTTGAGTAATAAAATGATTTCATGAGTCTCTCCATACCTCAAGACCCAAGCAATAATGTAGACTTCCGAGATGTTTCATCTCAAAAACTTTTGACATCTACAATTTGATTTCTTTGATCAAAGTATCTGAATTACAAGTTATAGTCATGCCATCCACATACAAAGAAACCAAAATAATCTGCCTCTATTTATTATACATGATATATAGATTTGGATCACTCATGCTCCTATGAAAACTATGTTGTAAGAATAATCAATCAATCTTCTCATACCAAGACTTGCGTGCTTGTTTCAAACCATATAATGCCTTTTTCAAACTACATAGTAGATGTTCCTGCCCTTATTTGACAAGCCCTTCAGGTTGAACTAAATAAATCTCTTCCTTTAAATCACCATTCAGAAGTGTAGACTTAACATCTAGATGGTGTATCTTCCGCTGAGATTTTTTTTCTAATGAAAGTAACATTCTAATGGTATCTATTTTGGCTACAGTAGCGAAGGTTTCTTCAAAGTCTATTCCCTTTTGGTACGAATAACCCTTTGCTACTAGTCTAGATTTAAATTTTTCTATATTCACTTCTGCAATAACTTTAGGTTTGTAAAGCCGCTTATAACCTATAGGTGTTTTTTCCTTCAGGCAGTTCTACTACATCCCATGTATGGTTTCTAATAATTGATTATATTTCATCATTCATTGCAGCCCTCCATTCATGAGATTGACTTGCTTCTTTATAGTTTGTGGGATCTATAAAATTTAAAATGTTTTACATTAAAGCATAGTTTTTTAATCTGGTTGGTAATTGAGTCTGCCTACCTGATCTTCTCGATAGAGGACTCAACTCAAATCTGTCTGCTTCAGACCTGTGCAGGCTTGCCTTCTTGACTACATCACTTGTTTCTTTATCTTTCTGCTCGTGCTACTGATTATCCTCACTGCTTTCTTCCATCAATAATGGAGTGTGTCATTCTTTATGGTTGTCTTCTTTTCCTTCCTCAACCTGCTCATGAAATATAACATCTCGACTTGTAAATATTCTATGAGTCATGGGATTAAATAGCTTGTAGGCTTTAAACTCAGTGCAATATCCTACAAAGATACATTTCATGGCCTTAGGTTCTAACTTATTTCTATCCTCCTTGGGTATGTGGGCAAAGGATTTTGACCCAAAAACTCTTAGATGACTCACTATCATTTTAAATCCATAAACTGCTTCAAACAGAGTCCTAAAGTTAAGACATTTAGTAGGACTCCTATTATTTAAATCAACAATAGTGTTGATAGCTTCAACCCAAAAACCATTTGATAGACCCTTACCTTGAAGCATACTTCATACGCACTCCACTAGGGTTCTGTTCGTTCGTTCTGCAACTCCATTTTGCAATGGACTGTGTCACACAATCATCTGTTTAACAATCCCATGATATCTGAAAAATTCATGAACTCACCCAACTTGTATTCTCCCCCTTGATCAGAGCGTAGAATTTTTATGAATTTCCCTGTCTATTTTTCCACCAAAGTCTTAAATTATTTGAAACATTGAAAGGTCTAACTCTTTTTACTTAAAAAATATATCCAAGAGAATCTAGTTCAGTCGTTAGTAAATAGTAGAAATTAATATACACCGCGTAGCGACCTAGTCTGCATAATTCCACATATGTTTGTATGCACCAGCTCTAGAATATCTCTTTCTTTCCTATCAGCATGCAAATGCAATTATTCTCTATTCATTTTCCTAATGCACATCAATCACAATGTAACTGAGCACTATGAAAAGCAGGGAGTCCATCGACCATAACTTTTTTTTGAAGTAGCATGAGGTCTTCTAAGTTAAGGCTACTGAATCTCTGGTTCCATAGATTTTCAGTTGTTAATCCTGTAGAATGGAAAGCTTGGTGTGGCATGCTCTTAACATTCGTTCTGTATAGGCTCCCCACACGCACTCATAATACAATTGGTTCCATCTTGCTGTCCTTTATGACACAGTATGTCTTGAAGAATTCAACTTGCAGGTCCTGATCATGTATCATTGATATAGAGATTAAGTTCTTATTAATCTCGGGTAGATACATCACATTCTTAATATGTCTGAGGTTACCGCTAGGCAACATTGTCAGAATATCACTATACCCTTTGATCTCATAACCACTGTTATCTCCTACATAAATTTTAGATTCACAAGAGGTTTCTTCAAACAACCCAAACCAATTTCTCTTACCTATCATATGTGAGGATGCACCAGAATCAACATAGCATATGTCGTCCTCATCCTCCTCAAAAGATTAAAAGCATAATCAACTATAAAGAGTTGAAGATCATGACTGTGACCTTCATTAGAAAAATATCCCATGTGCTTACTCTGCTTATTCCCGGCCTCATTTGTCTACCTCTTAAAGCAGAAATTATCTCAATGACCATTTTTTCCAAAGTAAAAGCATTTAATGCCAAGAAAATTATTTTCAGACATACCTCTAAATGGTCTCTTTTGAAAAGTGCTTCTGCCTTTCTCTTGCTGCTGTGGCTAAGGCTAATTCCTTTTCTACGACTTTTTCTTTGCCATTAGAGCAAGATCCGTACTCTGAGGTCTTAAATTTTGTCGTCACTCTTATTATTGTAGCAAAATTCCTCTCAATTCTTCAAATGTAGGGGCTTTATCCCTTGCTTCCAAGCCTGTGATGAACATATGATATTCATCCTTCATTCTATTCAATGTGATTATGACTAGATTAGAATCAGACACCTTCTCCCCCATGTCACCTAATCTGTCCTTCAGGTCTTCAAACTTTGCAGTTAATCCAACAACAAATTCATTCTCCTCCAACCTCATTGAAAACAATTTTCCATTTAATGACAAGATATGATTTGTGTTTTGTGTCTCGTATAAGTTCTTGAGATTCCTCTAGATCTCAATGGACGATTTTTCATATCTGGTGTGCAGGACTATATTGTCTTTAACATACATCTTTAGTAAGACTTTTACCTTATTCTCCTTTTTATCTCAGACTTTTCTAAGTGCGTTTGTCCCTGTTACAATATTTCATTTCTTCTCATCACCGCTGATAATCGATTACAAATTTTCTCCCTTAAGAAGTGTCTATAGCATGAATTTCCAATCGGTATAATTGGACCCATCTAGTTTGCTAGACTTGTTGAGATATGTTTTTTTAAATTTATTCATACTGGACTGATTAGATTGTTGATCCTTCAATACTAATTCAAACCAATTTAATAATTAAATATACGCTGAAAAAAAATGCTCATTACATACAAGAACCTAATCACAGATCTGTCACCATTCCAACACGATATTTGTGACTACAACTCAGATCCACCATCGATCTAAAGATTCGATGTACCTGCAACTCAGATCCACCAAAAATGGGTTAATCCCATGTGTAGAACAAAAAAACATGTGTTTGTGACTCACATCCACCACAAACGGGTAAATCCCATGTCCAAAACCAACAAAAGGAGTCAGTGCCCTTCTGTGTACAAAATAAACACACGTAAATAATTCTATAAGCAAACCCCAATCAGTGTGGGTATTTCCCAAAAAACCGTGTTGATATCCCAAAGGCAAGCGTTGATTGCGCTGATCGATGTGACTGTCGTGTAAAAAACCATGCCGTCGAATCTTATGCTTAGAAAAAATAAACTGAGACCTTATGAGGAACTGTGTTCCTCCTATGAGTGAGGTGTTTGCTACAGTCCACCTACTCCTGCGTGAGCGTCGAAGTTCCTGTGGGCACGATAGCCACGAAGGCTATGTAGCCGTGAAGGCTCTGTAGCCGCGAGGGCTATGTAGCCGCTTAGGGCTCTAAAGGAAATCAGGCTCACTGAGTCTGAGCTCAGATACCATGATAAAAGATGAATCGAATAGAAAGGGCAGCTCTCAGGTGAGTACTGCACCTGGAGACTACACACAAATGGAGAGTACACTTTACTTTTATTAATCAAATGATACAACTATAAGTACATCACAAAGGAGTAGGAAGTAGTAAAAAAACTCCTATATCCTAAGAACTAATCTTAACTTAAGGATCTATGTTATAAAAATTTAACCATTTCTTGATTAATATAAGATAATAATAACTATTTTCAATTCTTGATTGGCCATTAAAATTAACATGTTATTTCTCATTGGCTCATTTAACAAGAATACAAAATTCACATCATATGTAGCTAGTTGGTAGTCCTAGGCTGACATCATTAAATCAAGGTGGTGGGTTTGCTAAAAATCTGAAAATATATTTGAAACTTTTATCAAATATCTCTTTGTAATTGTTAGCATGCTAATTTGTTTAATAAATTTTCAAATACATCTTAAAAAAAAACAAAAAGGTTCTAGACTAGAATGAAATCTATGTCAACTGGGCTATACATATTTCCTCAGCTATAGGATAATAAATGTAGTTGACAAGTATATGCCTACCAATATATTTTTTAGACCGTTCATGATTGTGAAAACATTGACCCCACTATTCAAAACTCTTTCCATGAGCCGAAAGTTCCGAAAACCAGATCCCTCTTTTCATGAGCCGAAAGTTCCTAAAGCCAGATTCTGTTGCATTGAACTCAAACTAGACTGAAACATGGTATACACCTTTACGATAGGTACTCACCACCATCATTTAATCATTAAATGTGAATTCCAATCGAATAAATTTGTTGATTGGAGGCTAGTGGGTACAAGTACTTTCCCAAGATTGAAGATATGTATTGATTCTCTATAATTACGCTGAAAGCGTTCCCTTTATGGGATTTTCGAATGCGATTTTTCGCTCGGCCAATGAGAACGCATTCTCATCGTTCTTACGGCCACTCAGAATTTGACAGTTGTCGTCAGTGTATTTGCCACGCAGCCCACAAACTGGGCCGTGCTGCTGTCAAGTCGCAGGTCCGCCTGTGCTCCACCACAATCTCTCTCACGTTCACAACAACAGGGTGTGACCATTTCATCGGTGGAATTTGCATCGGCTGTTTCGATTCAGATCGAAGTGCCCAGCCTATGCGTTAGATTCTGGCTATTCCTTGGGGTTTTATGCAATTAGATACCTGGCTAGCGACCAAAATAATACGAATCAGACGAAAAAGCGATGGCATCATTGATCCGTGGCTATGCTTGGGACTCAGCTCGCACATCTCGATGAAGAAACTATACTTCTGAATGCTCCTTTCACGTGCAATCGGTGCTTCTCCTGGTTATGGAACAGGTAGGGAATGTTACCACTAGCTCAAATGCCGATCAGCACCTCCATCCCGCTCGTCTGTTTTTTTGGGTCTGGGTTGGACGGTCTTCATTTCCCATTCATTAAGCCCAAGGGATAAATTATGAAAACAATTGGTGACAGCGAAGCCAAGCGGAGAAAGCAACCAGAGTAAAAAAAAAAAGAGATATCAAACCAAAAATCGGCATGGCCGTGCTCAAAATTCAGAAGAGAATAACCAGAGAGCCAACAATACCAAAATCGATGGAAACAGTAAGCCAAAAATAAAATTATAAAAAACAAAAACATCACAGCAGACACCATAAACAACCAAGAAAGCCGCCATCAACAACACAGCAGCCGCCACAAACAATCAAGAAGGCCGCCATCACATCGCCTGAACTCTCCAGTCGAACTTTGCTCTGTTCTGCATCCATGGCCACCGAAGAGACCACCACATTACATGAACTCCCTATGCATCCGAATTGGAGCTACTAGTGTAGGGTCATCGGAAGCTCATGTGGCTAAACTCTGACATCAAATCATCATCATTATCTTCAGTCACTGTTTCTGCCTAATTAATCTCGCATTCGCATTCTGAATCTGAACTTAATGCTACTGTTTTTAATGCAAATGTCACAATTCTTGATCATCATCTCGACACTAATTTTCTCTGCATCGCTTAATATCATCTCTGCTGTTGGACTTCGCGTCATCCTGCTCACTTTTGCTTTCATATGAGTTTTCCGTTCGCATCATCCGGCTCGCCTCTGCTTTCATTTTAGTTTTGTGTTGTTGCAGGAAGAAAAACGGCGTGAATTGCCATTATTTTTGGCTAGAAGGAAAGGTGGTGGACTCAAGGGCGGAATTATCTCATGATCAGCCAATTCCTCTTTGGTATAACAGCTTCCCACCAAGTTAGGTTTGCCCGGAGGGATTCTTCCCAGAGCTGGAGCTTTGTAATAAATGCCAATGGAATCCCCTGTCTGGAGCTCTGCAGTAAATGCGAGTGGAATACCCTGTCTGGAGCTCTGCAGTATATATGCGAGTGGAATACCCTCTCTGGAGATCTGTAACAAATGAGAGAGGAATACCTGTTGTTTCTTCTCCGATTAAAAGTCCATTGCAAAAACTACCTAAGACATTAGCCACTGCTCTGCTTGGTGTCCAGGCCGACCAGGGACGCATCACTACTCTCCCGCTCCCGCCAGGCATCCAAACTCGAGTCGCATTTAATGACGGCGGTTATTATATTTGTTTCATTATTTTTTATTTTTGCTTTTTTTCAAAAACAACCGTTTGCCCTATTAACCATGCCTTATAATCATGACATTTACATTTCTTTTGTGATTTATGCTTTTTTTCAAAACAGCCGTTTGGCCTTTTTAACCATGTCTTCCAATCATGACATGAATTCAAATTTTGAAAATGATGCTCCACTTGGCACCAACACGAAAAACCTAATTTATTACGCTGAAAGCGTTCCCTTTATGGGATTGTCGAATGCGATTTTTCGCTAGGCCAATGAGAACGCATTCTCATCGTTCTTACGGCCATTCAGAATTTGACAGTTGTCGTCAGGGTATTTGCCACGCAGCCCACAAACTGGGCCGTGCTGCTGTCAAGTCGCAGGTCCGCCTGTGCTCCACCACAATCTCTCTCACGTTCACAACAGCCGAACCCTCGCGCTCTTTAATTCCCATCTTCGTGCATCTCTCGAACAGGCGGCGCACCAGAGTCCCTGGGTAACTTGGCGCTCCTTCAAAGCATAAAGCTCTGTTGCGAGAGTTTACAGAGACTGCCAGAGTCCCTCGGTAACTTGGCGCTCCTTCAAAGCATAGAGCTCTGTTGCAAGAGTTTACAGAGACTGCCAGAGTCCCTCGGTAACCTGACGAACCTCACAAGCATGGAGCTCTCTCACTTTGGAAGTTTGGTGCAGCTGCCAGAGTCCCTCGGTAACTTGATGAACCTCACAAGCATGGAGCTCTCTCACTGTGGGAGTTTGGTGCGGCTGCCAGAGTCTCTCGGTAACCTGACGAACCTCACAAGCATCAAATTCTCTTCGTCTGGGAGTTTGGTGGGGCTGCCAGAGTGTGTCGGTAACCTGACGAACCTCACAAGCATCGAAATCTCTGGGTTTGGAGAGAGTTTGGTGCGGCTGCCAGAGTCTCTCGGTAACCTGCCGAACCTCACAAGCATCAAAATCTCTTGGTCTAGGAGTTTGGTAAGGCTGGCAGAGTGTCTTTGTAACCTGACGAACCTCACAAGCATCGAAATCGCTGGGTGTGGAGAGAGTTTGGTCCGGATGCCAGAGTCTTTCGGTAACTTGACAAACCTCACAAGCATCAGTTTCACTAGCTGTTTGAATTTGGTGGGGCTGCCAGAGTCTCTAGGTAACTTGATGAGTCTCCAAATGATGAGTCTGTATGGCTGCAGGAGTTTGGAGAGGCTACCAGAGTCCCTGGGTAATTTGACAAATCTCCAGTGCATGTACCTGACTGACTGCTTCCGTTTGGAGATTTTGCCAGAGTCGTTGGGTAGGTTGACGAACCTTCAAAAAATGGGGTTGTGGGGGTGCAAGAGTTTGGAGAGTCTACCGAGTATGAAGACATTGGTATCGTTGAAAGAGTTGATAGTATCAGATTGTTCCAAGTTGAAGAGCATACCGGGTTTGGCCCACATAACACGCCTTCGAAGACTGCACGTCGATCACTGTGTTGAACTGGAAGACTTGAATGGTGTTGAAGATTGTATATCATTAAACTATTTCAGGTCGACACGTTGCCCAAAGCTGAAGTGCAGCGAAATTGTTCTAGAGAAGCTCGGTCAACGAAAGTATAAGGGGTTGTCTATCGAAGGGCTTATGGAGTTGTTAATCAAAGAAAGAGAATTGGCCGAATACAATTATGCGTGTCAGTTGGATAAAATTTCAGACGAGAGGGAAGAAGAGAGGGAACGTGACTGTGAACGTCAAAGACTTTCAATTTTTTAGTGGAAACATCTCCAGAGGTTAAGGAGATGTCATATGTGCAGCATCGCCTAAATATGAAATGGGTGGATTGCTGAATGGATGCAGAGCGATCAGAATTTGAAGAGGAACTGTGAGTGTGAAAAACGGCAGATACAGATGAGGAGTTAGAATTCTCCTTCAGCGTCCTTATCACGATGCTTCATCTTCGTGGAGTTCATGAGTGTTTGGGGCCGTATGTGTGAGGTTTCTTGACTTCTTAGAGGCCGTGCGATCATTGACCACGAAACATCAGAGAGGGCGCAGCTTATTTTTTTAGTCTATTCATCTATAAATGTAAACAAGAAACCAGGTGTGGGGGATTATACGTCTGTGCAGAAAACCACATAATCAAACTTTGAATTTTAAATTTTAAATATTTATATTTATTTTAATAAAAATATTTATTTTTAATTTTAATATTATTCATTTGTTATTTATGTAATTTTATTTTTATTTCATTTTATTTATTTGTTTGTTTATTTATTTATTTATTGATTTTTATTTTATTTTATTTCTATTTATTTATTTATTATATTCTTGTTTTTGTAATTAAGAATTTAATTTTTATTTAATTTTATTTATTTATTTATTTTTATCTATTTTATTTTTTATTTTAATTATATCTTTATTTTATTTTATTTCTATCTATTTATTTATTTATTTAATTTTTACTTTCCTTTTTCTCTTTTTTTATTGGTTTTGAAATCTTTTCTTATCATAGCATGTAATTATTAAAAATAAAATAAATATATAAATTCAAAATTTAATTATTATTTAATTACTTTTAACATTTAATTTATTCGATAATAATAATAAAAACAATTGAATATCCTTTGAATAATGCACAAAGGCTATCTCTCTCTTTTATAAAGTGCTTGAATATTAATAGAAATCCTCCCCTTGTAAACTGTATTAAAAGGCAATATCCTCTCATTATATTTTGATGTTCGAACGTCTTAGACCATAACCCCACGCAATAACAAGTATACGCCCTCCCGAAAGCCTGCATTCCATTGCTATGTTACTAGAGACGCCATGATAGTGAATTCGGTTGATTTCAGTGCCTTGAGGCCATTTATTCTTCTCCCTCTGTTCTCCTAGGACGAGTTGGAGAAGAATTAACTCAACATCTGCCTTCTTTTCCCCCCTTGCATCATTGGGACGTCTCCTTTCAGCGTTCCTTTGCACCTCCCGGTGCAATTGCTAGTTTGTATATGTATCTTCTTGTACTTCCGAGTTCCCATCAATATTAATATCAATATCAAATATATATATAAAATAAGACGATATTTTATTCAAACTATTTATTGTTACTTTAATTATTTAATTATTAATGTGTATTTTATTTCCAATATAATTATATTTTTCATTAAAATTTTTAGCAAAATACTTGGTCTTTACCAAAAGCACAAGTCTCTTATAATACCAAAATTATATATTATTACAACACATCTTTTTAATTACATAATATAATATTGAAACATTAATAGAAAAATGATAAAAACTATTTTTATATAATATAATATTTAAAATTAATAATTAAATTTCAATTTTTTTTTTTAATAAAATAGTTTTTATTAAAATGATAATAGAAAAATAAAGTATGTACTTATCACTTTAATTCTAAGTGTGATAAATATAAATGTTTGACATTTCTTTGCATCATTAAATTGAGTAAAACATTAATGGGATTTTTAATAATATTTTTATGTTAAAATTATTTATCATTTTATGATAATTGATTAACTTATATTTTTAATAATATTTTTATGTTTAAATTGTTTATCTTTTTTATAATGATGATTGATTAGGTTTTTTCTAAGTTTAACTAATGGTTAAGTTAATATTAGTTTGAATAAGTAATTATTTTGAACATTAACTAATTTTTTTTGTTTCAGATTTGTATTGATGTATTTTACTTTAAATTTTTATTTTTCTTTTATTTAATATATATATTTGAAGGAGTTGTCTACAAAGGTGGAGAAATTGTCTAAATGACTAAAAGTTGAATCTGGGCAAAAGAAAAGCTAGCTAGATTATGGCCATATTTTAATAATTTTCATGTTTATATTTTAATATTTTCTATTTTAATTTAACTATATTTAAAGTAAGTAAGAGGGATTACCTACTATATAGCACTTGTTACTTTTAGTTTATATCTATTTATTTTTATTTTTTTAAAGTAAAAAATATATTGTGAAATAAAAGAAAAAAATCTAGATAATTGTTATTATAAATTTTGTATTTAAGTATATTTGTTTAGTTAATAATTGGAATTACTAGTTTTACTTTTAAAACCATCCATAAGGCCTTGATTGCTGAAATATCAATTGATGACAACTTTTGCATAACATTTTACTTAATGTTCATATTATTTAATAATTTCATTGTGAAATATGTCAAATAGATCTACATAATTGTCATTATAAATTTTCACATTTATTTATATTTGTTTTTTATTTTTAAAATAAAATAGATTATTTAATAATTGGAACTAAAGCCTTAATATCTATCCTTAGTTCAAAAAAATTTAAAATAAAAGTAATAAAACAAACATTCATATTTTTGATACATCCCTGGGGGAAAGAAAAAAAATATTGAAATAAAATGAAAATGTTATTTATAATATATAAATTCAAATTTTAATCCCCGTAAAACCTTAAAATAAGACCCATATTTACGCCGGAGGCGTTTTCCATCGCAATCTTGGGGTGAGCAAACATTGTTCACCCCAGCCAATGAGAAAGCATTCCCTATGCGCATGGAACCAATTCAAATTTGCCACGTGTGATCTTCGTAATGGCTCATAAACGGGTTTCTTGTAAACGGGTTTCACCATGAAAAGAAGCACACTGCCTATCAGAAGCGTGGCAATGGAGTGCCTGATGACCGCGCTGGACGCAGTAGACACCCAAGAGAAGAAGGAGCCAGAGATCTCGAACGCGCCAAAAACCAAGAGGAATCTGGCAGACATATGGAGTGAAATCCAAGGCGCCAACAAGTGGGATGGGCTTCTTGATCCCATGGGCGACATATTGTGAAAGGAGATCATCAGATACGGAGAATTCGCCTAGGCCTGTTATGATGCTTCCGATTTCGATCCCTTCTCCAAGTACTGTGGTAGCTGCAAGTATCATCGCAGGCAGCTCTTCCATGGCGTTGGGATGTCGGATTACGGCTATGAAGTGACGAAATATTTATACGCAACTTCGAATATCAATCTGCCGGGTCTTTTCCAGAAGCCTCGCATACAGAAGCTGTGGAGCACTCACGCCAACTGGATGGGCTTCATAGCCGTGGCCACCGACGAGGACGAGATCAAGAGGTTCGGACAGCGAGATATCGTAATAGCGTGGAGAGGAACACTGACGAATCTAGAGTGGATCGCGGACCTCATGGATTATCTGAGGCCTGCGGAGTTGAACACCATGCATCCCCATCCTGACGTGAAGGTTGAGGCAGGATTCCGGAATCTCTATACGGCCAGGGAACACGACTGCCGGTTCTGTAAAAATAGTGCACGGGATCAAGTCTTGTCGGAGTTGAGGCGTCTATTGCAGAAATACAGAGGTGAGAAGTTGAGCATAATGATCACGGGCCACAGACTGGGGAGCGCTCTGGCGATGCTTAGCGCATACGATATCGCAGAGTTGGGGTTGAACCGACTAGGTAGTAAATGGGCACCCAAGTCCCGTGAACTGTAACTTTGCCTGTCTTGGTGTGAAAAAGCAGTGACTCTTGAATTAATTGTTGGATACATAACTAGAGATAGCAGAGACTCACTGGATTTATGGCACTGAAAATCTCCACTAAAAGATGACATTCGACCAAGAGATGCCAAACTATATGAAGGTGAAAGCACAGATGATTGCAAGAATGAGTGGCCAGGGCTTTGAGGATCTGTTGCACCTTGCTGCATTTGTGTTGTCGCCTGAAGTAGCTGAGTATTGATTGACAATTTCTTTTGATTTTGAAGATGAGAATGACCTTGCACTGAATTATTAGTCGGCATCTGGGTGCCCATGTGTGGAAGAACAAAGGGCTCCGAATCTACCACCCCTGGCAATGAGATCTCAGAAACAAAAAAATCCTCAAGATTCGCTGGGGTAACACTGTTAAGACCATAACTTATATATTTTTCAGAGGTACTCCCATCCCCAGATAGGGCAGCTAGAGTAGCATTCATCCTAGCTTGGTTAGACATAGGTGAAAACTCATCAATTATTTGGCCATCATTGTCAGAGCCTCTAATCAAATCATCCAAAGGAAGGTCTCTAGCACTTAGTGTTGCTCGGAGACGACTGGTTTGAATTAACCCACCAGGAAGATGAAGCATTGGTAAGCTAGACTGTGACCAAGCACCAGACAAAGATGAATGGCCAGCCTTAGGAGATGAGGGCGACAATGGAGGAGGAGTGAACAAAGTACTCTTTGATGGGTTTGTTGGAGAGAAGGGAGATATCATTAGAACAGAAGATGGAGATCCTGGTGCAAGAGAAGCCATGTCCATTGAAGCTGAAATTCTTGGTGACGGCACTGCTGAGCCAGTAGAGAGATAAAGGGGGCGTAATTCCTCAGGTTTGTGGGCAAAGAAACACACTCTTCGTGCACAATTTGTCCCATATTTACAAAGCCGAGTACGATATTGTGTAGCATGCAGCCAACTCTCAAATACACCATGTGCATACTCACAGGAATCATTTCGTCTGCAAGTCCCCTTGCAAAATTCTGGGCAAGGAACACAGCTATAGTGATACCGTCTTTGATAGCTCTATGGAATTTGGAGACAATGATGGAGAAGTGGTAAAAGAGGTTTCCGGTGATGAAGATAAAGGAGGTGAAGTAAATGGAGATACCGACTGCGAACAATTATATTCCCCTCCACATGAGTTGGTAGGTTCGTCATGTACGAATTCAGGTAAATAGAAGCTAGAATCTGACATGTCTCCTACGGCTGTAGCGCCCGAGAAGAAGCTTACTATAGTTGCCCTCAGGCTTGCCATTCTGGAGAAAGCCACCACCGGGCTCGGAACCCTGGCCTTCGCGTGAGCCACAGTATGTTTGCAATGCGCTGAGACGGACTATAAGTGATGCCAAGGAATACGAGGCATTGTGGCAGATGATCGTTCGTGGGTTGGAAGGTTTCTATGATAATCCGATGTGCAACAGGCAACTTTGTAGAACCCGGACGAGGCTCGGTAATTGTAAGGAATTCATGGTGACAAAAGAGGCGCAGAATCTGCAGGCCTCTTCCACAAAGCAGTCTAGACTGGACAAGTGCATCTCTATGCTGAGGCAAATAGGTGAGAAGCTTCTAGCGACTCCAGTGAGTGGGAATTCAAACAAGGCCCAGTTCCTGGAAATTTTATATGGAACAACGGCCACTACGGTATCCGTCTGCAGTGTTCTCGTAGCTGCCATGTCTTTCAAACAAAAACGGTCCCTTCCAACTCCTCCTCACATGGGCCATTCTTCATCGGCGTTGGCGCTTCAGTCCCTGCATCATAAAGTGAAGGAAGATATCGATAGGAGAAGAAGCAAAGGCACCCGGGCTCCATTAAAGGAGGTTGACAGCGTCGACACGGCAATCCGGCACTGGAATTAAAGCAATCCGTTGAGTCATTGAAGAAATGCCTCGTAGATATGGAAGCAAGCATCGCTCCCTTTGAGAAGCAACTCGACAAATTGTTCAGAGTGCTGATCAGCAATAGGATGGCTCTCTTGGATACCATCACTTATTCCTAGCAATTTGTAAAGTCAAATGTCATGGAATTGAACCGGCACTGATCCTTGAGGACCTTTAACTATAAGTATGTCAACCTGCCTGCACAGTTTTGATCTTCCAGATTCTCGACCTGAAGTTGTATTTAGCAGAGAAATTCCACTGCGCCAGAATCTTGGATGCATCCTTTTTCACAATAATACATTATATTTTTGTAATTAAATCGTTTTACTTTAAATTTGTGTAAAACTCATTATAGTTAAGACTTTTGTGATGTGATCTATAATGTTAATAAATGTGTTTAAGATTAATCATAATGTGTTTTGGATTAATCTTTGATAAAAAAAATTAATTATTTGATTAATGTAGTTTATTTTTATCACAAAATTTATTATCTAACCAAATTTAAATCAGCATATCATGAATTAAGATTTAGTAAACTTTTCTAATCAATTAGTGTAGTTTATCTTCATCGCAAACTTTATTACCCAAACAAGTTTAAATGGGCATGTCATGGATATGTGGTAGGTGGTAGGTGATACACAAGTGTTTGAGTAAAACTCTCCTTTACACGCAAAATGTTTGACTTTTGTTTTGA
This sequence comes from Pinus albicaulis, assembly GCA_034641835.2. NCBI lineage: Eukaryota > Viridiplantae > Streptophyta > Pinopsida > Pinales > Pinaceae > Pinus > Pinus albicaulis. Next base: position 29,093,564 of record CM076572.1, on the reverse strand, counting down.
AATTAGTAAAAAAATAAATATTAACTCTACTAGTTAAAAAAAATCTAAAATATAACTTACAGTATAATAAAGTTTGGTCAAATTTTTAGGAGACTTACAGATCTGTCACAATCACTGTAGAAAACTTATGATACAGAGCTTTCACAAGGAAAATAACTTCCTTTCGTTTGCTACGAAGGAACTTACAAGTTACAGATCTGTCACAATTACTTCCAAATTCAACATGTCCAGTGTTATATAAATATTATAATGGGAAAATTTTAAGTAGAAGTTTTTATTAAAAAAATTATTTCCAAATTTCAAATAAAAATCTTTTTGATAACTTTTCTGATTTATTTAATAAAGGCTTCTTCAAAATTTTTGATTTATTTTCCAATTTTTTTAATTTTTTTTTTTTTTACTTATTTTCTGCTCAAAAGTTTTATGATTTAGAATTTTTTTTTATTTATATTCCAACTTTCTGAAATTTTTTTTTTTTGATTTATTTTCTGCTCAAAAATTTATGATTTAGAATATTTTCAGATTCTTTGATTTAGAATATTTTCAGATCTAGAGTCTGATCATTTTCATTCATTTATCTTTCATGGATTTTTATTGATTTTCTGATCTGGATTTGCTTCATTTTCATTTTTCATTCATTCATTAATTTTATTTTTTTTCCCTAATATATTTTTTAATCTAGAATCTGATCAATTTCATTTTTCCAAAATCCTCATATTCACATAATTTTATTCCAAACTCATTTTCATATTTACATAGACACAAATTCAAGACATCCTCATATTTACATAGACAGTTTATATTACCTAGCTAGGGATAACACAAAACAAAAAATATGTTTGACAGTTTAAAATCCAATATTCCATATCGTCACAAACTTTTTATTCTGATTAAATTACTTCCCTTGCATATCTACCGCCCCGGCGTTCCTTTGCGCCTCTTGGTGCAATTTCTAGTATATAATTATTGTGATAAGTGTTCCCTTTAAAATTCTTTATGTACTCGTCTACGACTTATGATGAGGCTCAATGAGTCTTATCTCACAAAAACCGCAAAGAGTACCTCCAAAAGAATAATTGAAAACAAGTACAAAATAGAACTCATAGTAAAGAATTTTCTTTATTCACGACGGTAAGAGATTTATATAGTAGTGCACATTCACGAAAGGTGTCCCTATAGGTGCATCTTCATCGGACGCATCCCTTAAGGATTCCTGCAATTGGGGATATGCATCTTCTTGTTCCGCATAAATTCTTTCCAATTTATATAAAAATTGTCTCTTCTTTTATTTTTGTTTTAGAATGAAACTATACAATGTAAGAACGTTGTAGCTATTGTGTAATGTATGTAGCTATGAATTTTTTTCATAATTGTGAAGCACAAATTATTCATAATTTTTGAGGGAGGATAGGAAAGAAAATTTAAATATCTTAAAGGAATGTGGTTATTGGAAATGTTGTTACAATAACATGGGTACTTTGTGTTACTATTGTAATATAGGATCCGAGTGTTGATGTTGTCATTATAGTGTATGAATTTGAGCCATCTAATGGTTTCTCTTGAACATATATCCACTTAAAGTGTTCCATGTTATTCATAGTGGGAAATATATACAATACCTAAGGAGAATGTTTCCTCAGATTTCCGCTGCTACAACACCCTCCAAATTTTTCCTACATTCAAATTTTGGAGGTTCCTTATGATCATGATATATTTTGTTTCCGGAAATTAAGCTCATAGTTGGTCATGTTCTCTAAGTGATCAAGTCTCTGTTTAGGAAACCTAAGTGTCGATCTAATTATTTTCAGACACCCAGTTTTTATGTCTTTACAAGCACACTTCTTCCAAGCATGAAAGATAATGCATCCCTAGTTGAGAGACAGTGATTGCGCAGTCCTTAGAGATAGTGACTCTAGTTGAGAGGCAGTGATTGCGTAGTCCCAACAATGATTATGCAGATGCCAATGACAGTGACTACACAGTTCCTCTCAACAGTGATTTTGGAGTTCTCATCTATAATGTATGGTTATCCTCTATAGATAATGATTGTGTACTCTTTGCTGACAATAAGAGTGTTCCCCTTCAACTGAGTACTCTCACACCTCTTAATGGTAGTTAATTCAATATTGAATCTTAGTTTCCCCACATGCATGTATCATAATGATAAACATTAACACTAATTGCATGTCTTCTCTCCCTATGTAAAGAGTTTAATACATAGTTTATTTTCACGTTCATCATTTTTAACTTTGTGCATTCATAGAGCATAAGGGACATTCATGTTACAAATCCGCCATCTCCTAAGTGAGTTTCTTAACTTTGGCTTTTGATTTTGTAAGTGTTTCTATTTCTCTCTTACTCTTGCAAGTGTTAATGTTTCTTTCTCTATCTCTTGTAAGTGTCACTTTTTCTTGCTTTAATTCTTAAATGAATCGCTTGCACTTTATTTATTTTTTATACGTGTCACTTTCACTATTGCATGTGTTTCCTTTGCTTGTTTTCACATATCCTAAAGGAAGATATGGCACACCTTCTAGATGCAGCTCCAAAACTCTCTCTTGTGCTAGTTGCTCCTATCTATTGTTGAAGTACGAAATTGTCCTATTTTTGAAAACCCTTTTCCCTTCATTTTAATTATTTTACATAGGAATTATTTGTAAAATGATTCTCTCAATATAGAAATAAAAATAAGCCCTTAATTGGAACATATAAATCTAGAGAAAGATCTGAATCTCTAGGGAAATTTGTAAAGGTATATTTGAGATGTGGAAAATGAGGACATTACAAAAAAAAATATAAAGCGAAAATGTGTTGAGAGGGAGAGAAGGGATTTGATGATCTTTCTTATACAAAAAGAATTAAAATACTCATATGGAGGATGGCATGTGTGCCTAGTATTTTCAACCACACATAAGCATGTTTGGTCGCCTCAAGTGCATACTTTCATATGATTCCACATAAAGAGTATTTGTGTGAATATGAAAAGTTTGTTGATGGCGATGTTCTAGGAGATGACTAGAAACCTAGAACCATTAGATGGGTAAAATTCAAGTTGAAGGGCATGGATGAAATTATTAGAAGAGTCCCTAGAGTTTTATACATCCTAGGATTAATTATAAATTTTATCTATTTAAGCAATATGAGCGATACTACTGTAAAAAAAATATTTTACAAGAAAACCTATATGATGGTTCAAGGAGAAATGGTATTGTTGAAAGGAGTTTGAATTAGAAATGTATATAAGTTACTGGGAATAAATTTTAATTATGGGTTCAACAATTCCATTGTTATTGAGAGTGGAGTCGAAGAAGGAAACATTCCTATAGTCTTTGGAAAGAATATTGTAACGCCTTTCTATTTTCATAATTCTGAAGTATACATATATAATTATATATACATTCACTGTTTTTTTTTTAAAATCCTTAATTTAAACTTTACAAATATATCTTTTAAATAAATTTAATTACAAGGTTGAATTTATTTCATATCCATTTAACGAGAATCCCAATTAACCATTAAGGTATCTTTCCATAAAATACTACCCATAAAAATCTTTCCTAATTAAATCAAAACACTTGAAATTAAATCCCTCACCTCCTCTTGATAAAGTATCTCCTCTAAATCGGTTGTTAAAATTTTCCATTTAAATTTTCAACCATCCAATTATAACCCAACTTTACATATAGATTTTCATTGAAATCTTCTGACTACCATTTATGAATAAGTCTACAACTTACCTATAATATATATATAAGTACTCTTTAACCCAAATGCCATTATAATATATATAAGTATTAACCGAAATTTAATTTCTAATATGTACACCCTACTTTTACTTATATTTATATAAGTTGTTCTCCATTAAATATACACCACTTTACTTTTTTTCCACTTAATTCACTATCTCTAAATGTTAGGGTTCGAATTAATTTATTTACCTTATTGCAATACCTTTATCCCTTAAGCATCTTGGATTTATTATTGTTTTACAACATCACATCATTTCTTTTTGTTCTATATAAGAATGGAGTTAAAGCCTATGCTCCACTAATGTTATGAAATCATACCACTAAAAAAAATTATATGCATACGTTTCGATGTCACATGTAAACCACTCTTCAGTTACTACACTCTTTAATCAAGTAGTGGTTATCGGTTACACGTAGTTTACATTAATATTACATTTAATTCGTCCAACCCACCTCCTCACCTACCATGATACTCTACAGGGATTTTATAATGTAACATTTATGTCATTGAATTTTTAATTATGAAAGCCTTCCTTGTTTTTCAAGCTAGCTACCATATGTGAGATACAAATCATGTTTTTGTCACCTCGAGCCATTAAAACGCATAAAATAAGAGTTTTACTTACAAATCTGTCACTCAAATTAAATTTATCACGTACTCCGGTATATTTATTATCCACCACAGAGGTACACATGTCCCTTCATTTGTTGGTATTCTTGATAAGCGATGTAAGGCGTTGGATTTCTTCCAAGTGTAAGGTTCAATTCATTTAGGGTTTTGGATTTTCAACCTCCATTAAATTCATTCATTTCAGTTCCACTACTTTTCTATTGTTCCGTCTACATGGAGAGGTCACGTTGTAGTTTGGAATTACAGGTGTGGAGCTCATGTGTTCCTCCCCAAATTCGTTCAAGGTCTAATAGTTTCCCCCAACCTGCCTTAACGTCTTGGTAAGCATTCAATACTGCATTACCCTTTCAACATTTCTCTTTGAAAAATCTATATAGATTTAACTAACTCAATAAACTCACAAAATATAACTAACGAATACTATAACTATATCTTGACCTGTAACTTTTGTTATTTTGTCATATCTTCATATATGCTTATGACATAAATGAAAGTCCATCTTGGTCTTATCGTTTTTGTTTTATTTTTATTTTTCTTGAGTATCTATTATTACTACCAGTCTTCTATTGCGAGTCGGAGACAGTCTAAGATGAAAACCCCAACGACGTTCTCTCCTTCGACTTCCTCATATCATGGGTAAAAAATTTTATTTTCTTTCGAATCAATCAATTCTGATTTTTAGCACAGAGCTTTTGATAACATTTCATTACCTATAATTTTTTTTCTTTGCGTCAGGTGCTTAGGAGATTTCATTTTCCTTGTTACCTATATAAATGTCAAAATTCTTTGGTTAATCACTCGTGAAATTTGGAGTTATATTTATTTATGACTATTGCCTTATTTTACTCCAATCAATTTTACTGTCTCATACGAATATATATATATATATATATATATAGACACACACACACTCTCATCCTTACGAAGTCATTTCGCCTTAACTTGCAGTGAAAATTCCGTTACTATTTTTCTACTTTTGTTTTACTATTGTGTTCTATTTAATCTCGTATTTCAGGGATTTAAAATTTTCTTTTCCTTTTTTCACTGTATACCAAAATTTTGACTTAACCTCCATCTCGAACCTCTCCTAGTTAAGTGCGTCTTCCCTATACACAGGTATCAAATGAGATTTTCCAGATAATAATGGGGAACTGAGTCACCTGCGAATAATTCCTCCATCAACCTCGCATCTACAGGTTTTCTTTTCGTTCTTCCTTCCAATTTCGCACTAGTTCTTTGTATTTTTGTGTTATTAAAATATACATTAACTCCTAAATTTTCTCTTGTAGATGCAGGTAAGAAAACGACCTTTCTTTCCCCCTTAGAATCATTTTGTTAGTTACACATTGGAATAGCTACCCTTTACATATGGGACTTCTCGTTTTCTCAGGGTTGGTATTCCGCCCACAAGAGACTTTCCAACGAAAAAAAAATTGGGAAGAATCTTTCTCCTTGGATTAGAGAAATGTTTATAGTTAAATCTGCTTTGAGACTTGATTGAAAGTTTTAAGTCTGTAATAATTCCCATAATTTTGACATTCTCAACTTTACGTTTTCTCATGATCTGGTTACTATTTCTTATAAATAATTTTTTTGAATGGGGTCATAGGGTCAACGATACTTATTTCTTTTGGTATATTGAGAAAATTTCCTTATTTTTTTCTATTTTCAATTTGTTCAATATATAGGCTTGCCTGTGATTATGGGCATTACGGTTGTTGCAATATTCTTCTTTGTACACTCGTTAAATTTCCATCTCGGATAAATAGACAGTGTTTATGAAATCTGCTAAATATGTATATATGTGTGTCCCCAGTATCAATTCTTCATAGGTATATTTATATACACGCGCAGGTTAAATATAGAAATAATTCTAGTTCTTACTGTCAACTACATCTATATACCTCGAATAATTACTGTGTAACAAATTCTTCGTTAACAATTTTAATTCAATTCAGGATAACTCTTTGCATCAAATAAAATTTCATGCTCTAATACATTTGTAACCACTGTTTTTGCCTTTCAAGTACTTATTGAATTAGTAGGTTTACTGAATTGAAAATATGTCACAAAAAATTAAATAAAATTAAATAAAATTGTATAGAAATTTTGAGTTTTCTATAAAATTGCCCAATTTTCTTCAGCTAGAAAATATGGAAGTAAATATTTATTTTATATTACATAGGGTAATTGTTTAACAGAAAACATTCTCGTAACCACTTGGATTTTAATTTTCATATTATCTGTTATAGTTTCCACATTCACAGATTTGTACCTATTAATTATAAGAATATACCATATCAGATAGATTTATAAATGCTGAAATATGTCCTGCTTTCCTGACAGAACTAACTTCTCTTACAATTCTGCAGAAACTAAAAGGAGGATTTGTTGCAAGAAAATTTGATTTGAAACTATCAAACTATAAAAATGCTGGAAAATACCCATCCCCAGATTTAAATCCGTCACCAGTTTAGACAATCTGGGAGATGGTTCTTCCTAGCCTTTTTCCATGCAACTATACAGAGCTCAAAATTTCTTCTAAAAAAATTCTATCAAAGGTATTGGATACATATTCAATTAAACATTCAAAACTCATTCAATTAAAACATTAGTTTGTTATAGTTAAAATATACAGCAATTTGATAATTAAATTCAGGTGTGCATACCAATTGCCATGACAAGTCCTCCCAACCATAGAGTCATTTTATTGGATACATATTCAATTAAACATTCAAAACTCATTCAATTAAAACATTAGTTTGTTATAGTTAAAATATACAGCAATTTGATAATTAAATTCAGGTGTGCATACCAATTGCCATGACAAGTCCTCCCAACCATAGAGTCATTTTCTCTCCATAACTCACCCCTGAGTGGAGATATTCCAAGGATAGACTCCCCTCAGTCTGTTATGGAGTAGCTTACTTAAGCTATGCTTTCCCCAAGCCTGTTTCTAAATTCTACATCCAGAATTTCAGGATGCTTTCTTCCTGTTTTGCCTAGGCTTCCCTCAATGAGGTACTTTAAAGCTGCTTTATCTACTTTTCCAACTTTTCCACCTCTTCCCAATTACTTTCCTCTTCATTGGGGAATTTTAGATTTTTCCTCTTAAATCTAATTTAGCATTATTTCTTTCAAGGATTTTTTAAAGCTTTTGGGAAAGCCTTAATCTTATCCATATCTTCATGGATCAGGCTTATGATCTCTAATCTCACCTGGTCATAGTGAACATAACTTTTCCATTTATTTTTAGTAATTAAAAATTAATTCATGCTCTAGTTCTCCATTTGTGGTCTGCTAACCCTTTCACACTTATTTACATGTAAATTAAAAAGTGTAGAACTAGGGGTGTTACATATTCCCCCCCTAACACTGAACACCATCCTCTGTGTTACTCTTTGAGATTGATTTCTCAACTCAAGACGAAGATTCCTCCTTCATCTTTGCTCCCATATTTCAACAGTTTTCTGTAGAGTATCATTCCTTCCTCGACTTACTGATACCCTCTAGAGGTTGATTTTATTCGTACTTCATTGCAAGAAGTGTATCTGGAAGAATACTTTTCTACCGTCCTCTCTGTTCACAATTCATATCAATTCATACAAGTAATATCATATACATATTTTGATAATCACAACAACATTCTGAACTTTAAAATTTTCAATAAGTTTAGCTGTTAGCTAAAACATTCAGTTTCATAGTAGTTTAGTGCACTTTTAGCACAACTACATATCATTCCTTGTCTTTTGGGGAGATTTCCTCCTCACGTAAACCTGGTCTAGCTCGGCTTTCTTGGTTTTCTTGGTGAATTCTCTGCACTTATTTTCACCTTTGACTCCTTTTCTCGGAGCATACAATTCTTGTTACACACTTGGCTACACAAAATATATAACTTTTCATTAGTATTTCATGAATTTAGAAAACCAACTTTATCATATGTAGATGTTCTGCTTTACCTTTTCTCAGTGAATTTCTGTACTTCAAGTATCTTCTCACTGTTTGATTTTTTTTTCAAACAATTAATTTAAATTGTAATAACGAGGCTCAATAACAAGGTCTAAAATTCAATTTCTATTGTACACTTGAATTCTTTTCTTATCAAGTATCTCAGTTAGTACCATAGATCTTTGACTTGCATCTCAGTCTGTAGTTTCAGCCTTACACTAATTGATTGATTTTCCAACTTCCTAATTTTTTATATAGGATCTACATTTCATTGTCTCTTAACAATCCTTTCACATAGGATTTTTCATTATTCTTTCTTCCTAACCATGCAAACATGTCTTGTTTTAATTATAAAACTCGATTGGAGTTATCTATATGTCCGAACTAAGGACATATTATGATTTTTTTTTTCCTACCAAATATGTTGTGTTAGGGTCACATGATTTATGTACTCTCAATTTTTATATTTATAAGTTCTTTCTCATTTGAGATATTTATCAACCTTTTATAAATTTGTACACTTAATAAGTAGTCATCACTGATTTACCTCACTAAAGGAAATTCATTTGGATGTCTATACTCCACTGTTGAATTTATGTAATCACTTGAGATATTCCTTTAGAAATTAGTAGAGGTAATTTAATACTTTATTACTTAAGCATTATTAAAAATTTAGGGATATTCGTCCTTTATAGTCATCCCAACATGTTTTTTTTTTCTGTTCCTTTCAACTTATTAAGAAATTGCAAACACCCTGTTTGCTTATCATTTTCGTTATTTTTGCGGAATTTTTTTTCTTTCATTATTTTGTTCCTGATTCAACCCTTCTCATTTTTATCAAGCATACATTTCAATAGAACCTTTACTACCAACTCAGAGGATATATCCATACTTCAACTAATTTCATTCTTCTTGAGCTTTAGTACTACTCTAGGCTTGTACAATTTTATATCCCAATTCTTCATTTTTCTTATATCATGATTTAATTGACTGGTAAAACAGGACCAATTGTCTTGTAGAATTTCAATTCAATTTTTTTTTGTTTTTTCAACAACAATCTATGGTTTTCTTTGAGGTTCCATCTCCCCTTTGAACCAACATGACCTAGCAGGGATCTACTTGATCTTACATAGGTTCCAAATCAGTGGTACCTCTTGTGGCTTCTATTTTAACTCCTACCAATTTTTAATATAACATGTGGTTTAATCTTCATTTTATAACTAACTTCATTATTTGGAAATTAATCTGGAATTTCATCTAGAACTATCCTCTTACTATCCTTGGGGTCTGGAATTTTTTTCTACTAGTTTATTTTTCATTTTGTTAAAATTGGCAGCACTTTTCTAGTTGACTTTTGCAGTTCTATTGCTACATTTCCATGGAATGTTTTCTTTCAACGAGTTGGTAGGTATTTTATGTTATCCTACCTAATTTATTCATGTTTTCTCTTCATCGAAACAGATAATGGAAATTATTGAGCTCTATACAATTTCTGTGTATACTTGGTATACTGTTGAATGATTTGAAAACTCGCTATGCCAATTTTGTAGCAATTTTTTGCCAGTCGAATTTCTCTTATATTTTGTCAAAACCTATCTGAGTTCACAGAATCATGTCTTTTATATCACATATCTGGAAAATTATTTTAACTTTTCTCTAACCTCTTTTATGAAATTCATATTCCTACTGACAATATGTCTAAAATGTGCAATAATGTACAACTTTCTGGTTCATTAGTCAGCACAAAGCATATTTTTCCTATTGCATATATGAAAATTTCTTTCATTCTACCACAAAATTCATGGCATGTCTAATGTGTGCAATTAAGTATAAATCTATGTTTAAGTTTTGCCTTCCTATTGATTTCATGCAGGTAGCGTTGAATCCATTTCATAGTGAGATGGTATATTGTTTTTTTCTTCTGTTCACATCAATTTTGAGAATAACATCGCCTAATATCTTCTTAACTAGGTGGGTCCTCCACATATGCATTATTGACACAATTTTTTCTTTTTTGTGCATATCACTAACAAGATCAGTTTTGTTCGATTTTTCTTTAGTTGTTACAAACTTATAGAACACTAATACTTCAGAAATATCCATTCAGTATGATATATCTGACTTATTATAATTTTTCAATGATATGTCGCATTCACATGCACTTTTGTCGCCTACCTCCTTAATTACCTCAATACACTTATATACTGATAATAACATATTCAACCTTCAATTACAACTATCCTCTAAGACTTGATTCATTCCCTTTAATTTATATGGATCTGGTGGTTTCAACATTCCCCATTTTTTCTATTTATGGAATTAATGGTTTGGAAATTCTTACATCTTTCTCCTATTACAATGATTAAATCTTATATAGCTATTTAATCATGGATTGTAATACCCAGACTATCAAATTTGGAATAGTATTTAACTTTGAATTCCACTCTATATTTTAATATGTCTCTCATTTTATACCTTTTTTCACAACCAATTGTAGTATAATCCTTCATTTTCCATCATAGGAGAAAGGTGAACCAGAATTCCTCTGAACTTCTTTCTTCCTCCTGGACTGCTCTCTAGAGGCATCCTCTCTTTCAGAAGCTTCTATGATATTCTTATCAAGATATGTTCTCTGATTTATACATGTCTATACATGTACAAGTTGGTACTACAACACCAAAGATATATTCAGTATCTAATGGCTATAACTATTTTATATTGATTTGAACTATTAGCAGATCTCATAGGGTTTTCCCCTACCTTTAATCACAATTTCTATTGTAATCATCATAACTCAGAATTTTGGGAATTTCTCCTAACAAAGCTGTTATAATTTAATTAATTACACTCCGCTTATGCAATATACAGTACTATTGAGTCTCATATACCGAATTTTAAGTAATCTTTGTTGCTACTTATGTCACATTATATATATTTTTATAAATAATAATATAATTAATTGTACTAGGAACCTTCGCCTCTTCGCTATTCTATGAAGTAAATTTTCTTATCAATCTGTCTTGTTCCTTACTGGCTACAGATAGCCTGTCATTGTGGCTTTCAAGCTATGTCAATACTTTTTGCAACATAGCCATCAATGGAACATTTGAATCTGGCGTGTTTCCCCCACCACCCATATTTACATACAGCTCGTCCCCTTCCGTTAGGTTTTGGAGTTGTACCTTTCAATACTTTTTAGCGATCCATAACTTTAATATTAGCAACTATTTTTTTTTCAACATCATATATTTCTATGAGCACATGATTTGCCCAGTGTTTTAGCTAAAGCTCATCCTCTTCAGTCATGGTTTTGTAGTTGTTAATTTCAATACCTTTTCACTGTACAACAATACAACATTAATAATATATATATATATATATATATAATTTTACTCATAACAGTGAACACATAAACAACCCAGTTTTCAAACTAGGGATCTGATACCATTTTTAATGCCTCGGGTTTTGGAGTTGTACCTTTCAATACTTTTTAGCGATCCATAACTTTAATATTAGCAACTATTTTTTTTTCAACATCATATATTTCTATGAGCACATGATTTGCCCAGTGTTTTAGCTAAAGCTCATCCTCTTCAGTCATGGTTTTGTAGTTGTTAATTTCAATACCTTTTCACTGTACAACAATACAACATTAATAATATATATATATATATATATATATATATATATATATAATTTTACTCATAACAGTGAACACATAAACAACCCAGTTTTCAAACTAGGGATCTGATACCATTTTTAATGCCTCTCATCCACAATTTTTTTCTTTTTTTTTTATACCTTTTCTTTTTTCATAATTCTGAAGTATACATATATAATTATATATAAACTCGCTGTTTTCTTTTAAATCCTTAATTAAACTTTACAAATATATCTTTTAAATAAATTTAACTACAAGGTTAAATTTATTTCATCTCCACTTAATGGGAGTCTCAATTAACCATTGAGGTATCTTTCCATAAAAGACTACCCATAAAAATCTTTCTTAATTAAATCAAAACACTTGACTTTAAATCCCTCACTTCCTCTTGATAAAATATCTCCTCCAAATCGGTTGTTAAAATTTTCCATTTAAATTTTCAACCATCCAATTATAACCCAACTTTACATATGGATTTTCATTAAAATCTTCTAACAACCATTTATGAATAGGTCCACAACTTACATATAATATATATATATATATATATATATATATATATATAAAAAAGTATTCATTAACCCATATATTATATATATATATATATTCATTAAGCCAAATGCCATTATAATATATATGTAATTATTAACCCAAATTCAATTTCTAATACGTACACCCTACTTTTACTTATATTTATATAAGTTGTTCTCCATTAAATATACACCACATTAATTTTTTTCCACTTAATTCACTATCTCTAAATGTTAGGGTTCGACTTAATTTATTTACCTTATTGCAATACATTTATCCCTTAAGCATATTGGATTTCTTATTGTTTTACAACATCACATCATTTTTTTTCGTTCTATATAAGAATGGAGTTAAAACCTATGCTCCACTAATGTTATGAAATCATACCACTAAAAAAAATTATATGCATACGTTTCAATGTCACATGTAAACCACTCTTCAGTTACTACACTCTTTGATCAACTAGTGGTTATTGGTTACACGTAGTTTACATTAGTATTACATTTAATTCATCCAACCCACCTCCTCACCTACCATGATACTATACATGGATTTTATAATGTAACATTTATGTCATTGAATTTTTAATTATGAAAGCCTTCCTCGTTTTTCAAGCTAGCAACCGTATGTGAGATACAAATCATGTTTTTGTCACCTCGAGCCATTAAAAAGCATAAAATAAGAGTTTTCCTTACAACTCTGTCATTCAAATTAAATTTATGTCCTACTCCAGTACATTTACTATCCACCACAAAGGTACTCCTGTCCCTTCATTTGTTGGTATTGTCGATAAGTGGTGTAAGGCATTGGATTCCTGCCAAGTGTAAGGTTCGATTCATTTAAGGTTTTGGATTTTCAACCTCCATTAAATTCATTCATTTCAGTTCCATTTCTTTTCTATTGTTCTGTCGACTTGGAGAGGTCACGTTGTAGTTTGGAATTGTAGGTGTGGGGCTCATGTGTTCCTCCCCAAATTCGTTCAAGGTCTAATAGTTTCCCCCAACCCGCCTTAATGTCTTGGTAAGCATTCCATACTGCATTACCCTTTCAACATATCGCTTTGAACAATCTGTATAGATTTAACTAACTCAATAAGCTCACAAAATATAACTAATGCATACTATAACTATATCTTGACCAGTAACTTCGGTTATTTCGTCATATCTACATATATGATTATGACAGAAATGAAAGTCCATCTTGGTCTTATGTTTTTTTTTCTTCTTGAGTATGTATTGTTACTACTAGTCTTCTGTTGCGAGAGGGATACCGTCTGAGATGAAAACCCCAGCGACCTTCTCTCCTTCAACTTCATTATCTCGTGGGTAAAATTTTTTATTTTCTTTTGAATCAATCAATTCCGATTTTTAGAACAGATATTTTGATAACATTTAGTTACCTATAATTTTTTTTTTGCATTGGGAAATTAGGAGATTTCATTTTCCTTGTTACCTGTATAAATGTTGAGCTTCTTTGGTTAATCATTCATGAAATTTGGAGTTATATTTATTTATGACTATTGCCTTATTTTACTCCAATCAATTTTACTGTCTCATATATATATATATACTCTCATCCTTACCAAGTCATTTCTCCTTAACTTCCAGTGAGAATTCCATTACTATTTTTCTACTTTCATTTTACTATTGTGTACTATTTAATCTCGTATTTTAGGGATTTAAAATTTTCTTTTCCCTTTTTCACTGTATGCCAAAATTTTGACTTAACCTCTGTCTTGAACCTCTCCTAGTTAAGTGCCTCTTACCTATACACAGGTATCAAATGAGATTTTCCAGATAATAACAGGGAACCGAGTCACCTGCGAATAATTCCTCCATCAACCTCGCATCTACAGGTTTCTTTTCGGTCTTCCTTCCAATTTCGCACTAGTTATTTGTATTTTTGTGTTATTAAAATATACATTAACTCCTAAATTTTCTCTTATAGATGCAGGTAACAAAATGACCTTCCTTTCCCCCTTACAATCATTTTGTTAGTTATGCATTTGAATAGCCACCCTTTACATATGGGACTTGTTGTTTTCTCCGGGTTGGTATTCTACCCACGGGAGACTTTCCAGCAAAAAAAAAATTGGGAAGAATCTTTCTCCCTGGATTGGAGAAATGTTTATAGTCAAATCTCCTTCGAGACTTGATTGAAAGTTTCAAGTCTGTAATAATTCCCATAATTTCGACATTCTCAACTTTACGGTTTCTCATTGTAAATAATTTTTTGAATGAGGTCATAGGGTCAACGATACTTATTGCTTTTGGTATATTGAGAAAATTTCCTTCTTTTTTTTTCTATTTTCAATTTATTCAATATATAGGCTTGCCTGTGATTATCGGCATTACATTTGTTGTAGTATGCTTCTTTGTACACTAATTAAATTTCCATCTCGGATAAATAGACAGTGTTATGAAATCCGCTAAATATGTATATATGTACATCCCCAGTATCAATTCTTCATAGTATATTTATATACATGCGCGGGTTAAGTATATAAATAATTCTAGTTCTTACTGTCAACTACATATATATACCTCGAATAATTACTGTGTAAAAAATTCTTCGTTAACAATTTTAATTCAATTTAGGATACCTCTTTACATGAAATAAAATTTCATGCTCTAATACATTTGTAACCACTATTTATTCCTTTCAAGTACTTATTGAATTAGTAGGTTTACTGAATTGAAAAGATGTCATAGAAAATTAAATAAAGTTGAATAGAAAATTTGAGTTTTCCATAAAATTGCCAAATTTTCTTTAGTTAGAAAATATGGAAGTAAATATTTTCAACTATTTAATATATTAATTTTATTTGCCATAGGGTACTTGTTTAACAGAAAACATTCTCTTAACCACTTGGATTTTAATTTTCATATTATCCATTATATTTTCCACATTCATAGATTTGTACCTATTAATTATAAGAATATACTATAGCAGATAGATTTATAAATGTTGAAATATGTCCTACTTTCCTGACAGAACTAACTTCTCTTCCAATTCTTCAGAAACTAAAAAGAGGATTTGTTTCGAGAAAATTTTATTTGAAACTATCAAACTATAAAAATGCTGTAAAATACCCATCCCCAAATTTAAATCCATCACCGATTTAGACAATATGGGCGCTGGTTCTTCCCAGCCTTTTCCCATGCAACTATATAGAATTCAAAATTTCTACTAAAACAATTTTTTCAAAGGTATGGGATACATATTCAATTAAACATTCAAAACTCCATCAATTAAAACATTAGTCAGTTATAGTTAAAATATACAACAATTTGATAATTAAATTTAGGTGTGCATACCAATTTCCATGATCAATCCTCCCAACCTTAGAGCCCTTTTCTCTCTAGAACTCAACCTTGAGCTGAGATCCTCCAAGGACATACTCCTCTTAGTCCATTCTAGAGCAGCGTACTTAAGCTATGCTTTCCCCAAGCCTATTTCTAAATTCTGCGTCCAGAATTTTAGGATGCCTTCTTCTTGTTTTTCTTAGGCTTCCCTCAATGAGGTACTTTAAAGCTGCTTTCTCTACTTTTCCATCTTTTCCACCTCTTCCCAATTACTTTCCTCTTCATTGGGGAATTTTAAATTTTTCTTCTTAAATCTAATTTAGCATTATTCCTTTCAAGGATTTTTGAAAGGTTTTGGGAAAGTCTTAACCTTATCCATATCTTCATGGATAAGGCTTATGATCTCCAATCTCACCTGGTCATAGTGAACATAAATTTTCCATTTTTTTTTATTAATTAAAAATTAATCCATGCTCTAGTTCTCCATTTGGGGTCCGATTCTGTTTCAAACTTATTTACATGTAAATTAAAAACCCTAGAACTAGGGGTGTTACAAATACTATGACGTGGCATCAAATATTGGGACATATTAAAGAGAATGGCTTGAGTATTGCATGGAAAAGTTATTGTAGAAAGTATATCTATTTATCTTTCAATTTTTTATTTTTGTGAACATTGTTTATATGGGAAGTAGATTTAGCTAGGATTCTCCTCTGGATATAAGGGAAAGGGAATATGAAAATTGGTGCATAGAGATGTATTCAGACTTGTGTCAACTCTATCACTGGAAAAATCTATGTACTGTTTTTCATTTATATATGAATTTTTAAGGAATACATAGATTTATTTCCTTAGGTATAAATATGAAGTATTTGAAAATTTGAACGAATATAAGGATCTTATGGAAAATCAAATTGAGAAAAAAAAGAACTAAGGATGGATAATGGTGGAGGAGTTTATGGGAATAAATTCAGGAAATCCTATAAGAAGTGTTGCATAGCAAGGTAAAATATGAATCCATACAAACCTCAACAAAATGATGTTATAGAAAATACAAACAAGGCACTGATGAAAAAACAAGGAGCATGATAGTTGGTCCCATATTAAGAAAAATATTTTGAATAGGCAGTGGATATGACATGTTACTTGGTAAATCAACTATCATCATCAGCATGTGATAAAAATACTCCACGTGACGTATGGGATGATAAAAAACTATTTGTTAAACATCTCAAAGTATTTGGCTATTATGCTTATGTACATGTCCCAAGGTAGAATATGAGTAATATAGATAATAAAATTGAAAAGTGTATCTTTATCGGATATAAATATAGTTCAAAAGGTTACATTATTTGAAACCTATAAATAAGGAGTGTTGTATATAGTATGTGTCATTTAGAAAAATCAAAGATGTTTTCAAACAAGAAGTCCTATGAAGGGAAAAAAAAATAGTGGAGATATAGGTTGAGTTAAAGGATGTTCAATCAATCTCTATAGGAGAATATGAATTAGAAGAGGAACAACACACTCTAGTAATAACGATATTTTTCAGGAAAGAAGGAAAACAAAAAGGCATACTCCACTTGATTTTTTTCCTAATTTTTCTTTCTTTATTACTACTGATGATACTATAATGTGTAGGGAGGAAATGGATTCAAAGAACGGAAATATTTGGAAAAAAGTCAGAGTCGAAGAAATAATAGCCTTGGATAAGAATGAGGCTTGGTATCTAATGGATTTTTTTGATGGAAGAAAGACTATTGTCATAAAATGGGTGTTTCAGAAGAATTTGAATGCAAAAGGAAAAATGAGAAATAAAATGCTTCATTAGTAGCAAAAGGTTATTCACAAGTAGAAGGAATTAGATTTGGTGACACTTTTATTCTTGTTACCAATTTAAATTATATTATATTTATTTTTTATGTTGATGCTTCTTTTGATTTGAAGTAGAAAAAATAGATGTGAAAAAAATGTTCCTATCTGGGGATTTGGAAGAATAAATATACATGAAGCTACCTTGCGCTTGAGGGGTCGAATGGGTCATGGTGATTAGTTGATATTGGTATTGTACCATAGGAGAGGTGTGCTAGCCTAGATGATGGTACCTAGTGGATATTGATGATGTACAATAGGTTAAGTGTGCTAACCTGAATAAAGGTAAGAGTAGATTCTATGATTGTTATAGGTTAGGAGTGTTGAAATGGATTATGTTGACGCTGATGATGTTGTGAAACCTTATTTTTAGATAAAATGCATTAACATAGAACATCTGGATAGTCATTATGAATACTTCCCTACCTAAGAGGGTGTGTTGAATTTTGTAGTTATGGCCAGTCTTCATAATGTGAAATTTCTATTTTTAATGGTAAAATTTAAATAATATTTGTGATTAAAGAAAAACTATTTGAAGCATGTTCTTCATGCTCATTAGTAAAGGAAAATATTTATTCATTTCATATTCAAAATAAAATATTATAAGGGTTGTTCGTCATGATCATATCAAAGGTATATTTTTGAATTTTAAAATTTGGAATATGGACACCACAAGATGTCAAGTTGGCCTCCCATGTTTTCAAGTTGTCTCAACCAATTATGGCACCCATTCAAAATCATTGATGACTATATAAAGGAGACATTCATCCTCCTTACACAGAAACTCACATCCATGATCTCAAGTTTCATATCTTTGTAATCTATGAAGACAAGGAGGCCAAGATTAAGGATAAGAAAGGTAGCTCGAGATTCCTATGAAATAATAGTTTGTGAGAGCATCCAAATTCTATGATGGTTATATTCCTCCTGATGATCCAATTTTTTTGAGAAAATATGAGTTCTATAATGGTTATATCTCTATTCTAATATGATATGATTTTTGTGAGAGGATCACAATTCTTTGATGGCCATGTCTCTGATTATGATACGATCCTCATTTTGGATCATGATGTGAGCTTATTATTTTATGATGATCCAAGCCTGCTCTATGATTATGATATGAGTTTCTTTGTAGTGACTAGAATAAATTTTTCTGTGATGGGTTAGACTGAGCTGTTGTGAAGAAGGACTTGTAATCTACCCTTAATGAATTCTGATGAAGCTACTCGACATGAATGTTGGTGGAAAAATGAAGAGGTTAGACTTGACATCTTGTTGGTAGGCTTATAAAAGAATCTTGTTGAGTAGTGGACCATAATAATGGAAATTAACATATATCTTGTTCATATAAACACTTATCTAAGAAGAAGGTTGGTGGGCTTCCCCCCTAGTGGGTTTTCCTAGGGTAAACATTATGTCTCTCTAGTGCCTTGTGATATCTACTTCTTGATTGTCTTCATGGTTGAATTTCAGAATGTGTATTTTGTTACCGATACAATTGAAGTGCTAAATAATTATCTATATCATTAGAAGTAATTATCAAGTTTCATAAATAAGTGTTTGTGTAAATTACACTCGAAAAAAATAAACACTTCCACTCCTTCCTTACAAATTCATTTCTTTCCCATTGATCTATTGAATTATGTAAAATGATCCATTAGGGCTTCATTAGAGTCACTGTTAGTACATAAGAATTTTTTTCTCCCTTTGGAATATTTTCTTAGTGACACATTTTCGTACGATTGTGATATGATTTTTCCCCATTAGATAGCACGTTTCTTTCTTTGCATGGGTGGGATTAGGTCTTAAGAACATAGTTTCATTTTGCTAATGTTGTTATTTGTAAGGCAAGGGTTTTCATTTATGGAACTGATGGATTATGTTAAACCATAACTATATTTACTTAAGAAAATGATTATTGCATTTTCAGTTGTTTTAAGAATCACTATTGCATCATATCCATTGCAAACTGGTCCATGTGTCATGTGGAATTCATTTCTTAGATTTAACCACAATAGTGAAAATGTGTCCATCAAGAATAAATTTTTTCATTAATTATGATCTCGCCATGAAAACAAAAATAAAGGGAATGTCCAAAATGATAACATCAACAATAGCGAAATACTCTACATGTCATGCCAACATAGGATCATTAAATTTTTCTCATCATATATTTTTGGAAGCCCTTTTGAGTGAATCCTATATGTGATTACTGGAAATTGGGTTATGTATTATTTAATGTAGAAATGGATTAATGCCTTAAGAAAATCTTGCAGCACTTGGATTATGTATATTTCATAACTGGAATATGTTAGTCCCACAAATCTCTGCCAAATTCTAGATAAAATTGACAAAAAATATTCTAAAACCCCAAAAATAAAAAAAATTGTGTGGTATTTGAGCATCATCTATGTTATTTATGCTATTATTGTGTCATACAGTGTTAGCTCTAAACATTACCAATGATTATGATGTTAATATTTTTTGCAACTTTTCATTAATCTAATAGGAACAAGGTGGTGGCACACTTTGTAGTGTGGTTAGTTTGATTGACATTGTTTGTTGTCCACATTATAAACCATGGACATAGTCTACATGTCGAAGCAGCATCAAAATATCCTCCCTACCTCACTTCCTAAACTGTATTTTTCATAATAGAACATATCATAAGCCCCTTAAGGCTTAATGTTTGCTTTGCAGATTTAAATCAAGGTTCGCAATGTCAACCATAAATTGTATTGAAGTGTCATTGCGGTGTTATTATTTCTCAGTGAATTGGACTAACTATTCACCATTATTATTAAACAATAAATATAATTTTCATCATTCAATTTAAAAATATATATTAAATTTTTATTAAAATTAAAAAACATATCATAATAGTTAATTATTTTAAATAAAAATATATAATAACATATATTTACCAATAAGACAGAAGGGGTTGGGGTTCCTCGAAGGGATGCTACTGCGCAGTAGAAGGCTATAGATGTCTTAAAGCCATTCTCACTTTCCCGTGCAACCCTGTGATTTGGAAAGGGATCTCGCAAGTTAAAATCATTCCGAGGATTGGTATTTTCATCTGGAAGCTGCGGCACAACAGTACCCTCACAGCTAAAAATTTGCAGCGTCACGGCCTCCATGGCCCCTCTCGGTGCCCACTTTTTCAACAGCAGGAGGAAAATACGATTCACATATTTCTTGAGTACCGCTGCGCCCGAGACATATGGAACGAAACTTTGTTTATTTAGAACAACAGCCCCACACTTCCATCCAACATCACGAGTTTGTTGTCCTTTTGGGCAAACCTGCTCCCTAAATCCTTCCTTGGGAGAGGCTTTCCTTTCGAGGGGTGGATGATTATTCCTAAGCTCATTTGCTGTAAGGTTTGGCTTATAATAAACAATCGTATATTTCAAGAAAATACCCTTAACCAGCAGCAAATCAGTGTGAAAATAAAAATCCTATTCAAAGAAATAATGTAGGCTAAGGTGAAAGAGAAGCAGGCTTGTAGCTTAAGTCATTAAGTCATGGAGTGGTGTCAGCAGGTGGGGTTAAATCTCCGCACGAGGAAAAATATGGAGAAAAACAGAGAATAATGGAAAATTAGGTTGCAGGATGTGGACTTCGACAAATGGAGAAGAAACACAAATATCCACACTATTTTTTTTGATGGCACAACAAAGGGGAATCTAGGGAAGGCCAGAGGCGGAGGAATTATCTGCTGCCCTTCAGACCAAATCATTTCCCGCTTTGCGTGGTGTTTGGGGCTTACGTCGAACAACAAAGCGGAAGCCGTGGCTCTTCCCCAATGCTTGAAACAACTGCAAAAACATGGAATCAAAGAGTCTCGCATTATTGGAGACTCAAAAAATGTCATTGGCTTGATTGTGACAAAATCACTCCCCAAAGATCCCTGCTTGCAATGGTTGTTCGATCTTATTAATAAACTAATCGTGTGTTTTGACAGACTTTAGTTATTTCATGTCCTTCAGAAAAATAATATATAAGCTGATCTTGTGGCCAACATCGTTGTTTCTTTACATGTGGGATCTCTCCTCTACAATGAGGGGGATTCATGGGACCCTCTGCCTTAGCCAACCTCTCCCCCTCTCACGTATTTTTGTTTTTTTCTACAAAAATTTGTTTATATTAGAAGGTATTCTAGTTAATGTTAAATTTCTATATTGATTGTAAGAAGGAGAGTAGACGAACTTTGCTAGTTCGGAAACCCCTTAGAATTTGGGTCTTCAGATGTAAAAGCACCGAGCATAAGCCTCAAAATTTTTGAAGCAATATAATCATACCCATTTCTGTAAAAAAAAAAAAAAAAACATAGATTTACCAATCCCCTTAAATATAGAATACAAATCTATATATTCCGCATAAAAGGTACTTGAATGTGCTTATGATTTTTAATATTAAAGTCTTGACAAAGTGTGGATTATTTGAAACAAATAGATAAGGATGATATTTGCTTTTGTAATTGGTACTGAGTGGATGAGGCTAACTTCCAGTAGATCGATTTGAAAGTCGTATTATGTTGTATTGGAGTAACTACATATCTAAAACACAATAGAATAATTTGGAAATTGTTTAATATTGTATATGATACCATATGTCATTCTCTCTTTTAAAATTTTCACAAGGATTTGAAAATGATAATGGTATAGAACATACAGGTTGCCTCCCTTCCATTGCTTTTAGAGTGGTCTTATCAATATAGAACAAGGCAAGGTTTTTGTTGTACTGCTAATTGATATCGTGAAAAAAAAACCAGATAATAGGTTTTTCTTTGTGTATTTGTTCAATCCCCCTCATTAATAGAGAAAAATATCCTTAAATATCAGTTTCTAGGCAGGTTTTCCTCTAGCGCATTCGATCCCTTTTCCTTGGAAGCATGGGATCCTTTTCCTGTATTCACATATTTCTCCTTTTGGGGGTATCCAGGAAATTTGTAAGGGAATGTTGGAACACCAAATCCTCCATGGGTAGGTGTGGAATGTGAAAAGTCACAATGGAGTCCAAGTCCTTGGAATGGGAAACCAAGAGTCACACCATTGTACTATAAATGTACATATTTGTATAATGGAAAAGAAGAGCTACACACTTATCCATCATTGTGTTCAGTTTCTTATTGTGTGTGTGTGTGTTTATCTTTCCCCACACCATGGGTGTGTTTAATGTGGTATGAGAGCTCCATGTTTAGAAGTCCCATTAAGCTTGTGAATAGCAATGGCCTATGTTGCATTGTGTATTTTCTGCTTATACTCTATTCAGGTCGAAACTCCTAGTGTTGTTGGTGCCTCTATATATTGTAAAATACTGGTGGCGCACAGTTCTGAAAATAAATTCAAAAACAATCCGTGCTCTGTAATTTGTCCCCCAGCATTCTGTCTCTCATGTTATTATGTCTTCTGTGTAAATTTTAATCCACAATCAATTCTCATAGTTTCTGTCTCCTTTGATGAAACTGTAGGATTTGGGATGTGAAAACGGGGAAATGCCTAAAGTTTTTGCCTACCCATTCGGACCCTGTGACGACCGTCCATTTCAACCAGGATGGATCTTTGATAGTTTGCAACAGTTATGATGGTCTATGCAGGATTTGGGATTCTGCCACTGGTCATTTCTTGAAGATGCTCATCAACGGCGAGAATCCCCCAGTTTCATTTGTCAATTTTTTTCCCAATGACAAGTTTATTCTGGCTGGAACCCTAGACAATACATTGAGGCTCTGGAAATTTGGAACAAACAAGTTTTTGAAAGCATACACTGGTCATGCTAATATCAGATATTGTATATCCTCTACATTTTTTGTGACCAATGGAAAATACATTGTTAGCGGCTCAGAGGAAAATTGTGTATATTTGTGGGATCTTCAAGCTAGAAATATTGTTCAAAAGTTGGAAGGTCATATAGATAATATGATTTCTGTCTCTTTCCATCCGACAGAGAAAAAATTTGCTTCTGGTGCATTGGAAAATGACAAAACTCTAAGGATTTGGGTTCAGGAAAATTAATCGAACTTCCCTTTAACATTACTAGTTTGACTCTATGCCTTCTACATTCTGATAGATGTATTGTAACTGACCCAAGGCACCACTGTGTATATTTATTGGTTTTGTGGAAGAAACATTAGATAGAAATTGGTATCATATATTTCTATGTTGCAAAATCTGGAGGAGCCATATATTTCTATTGAGAAGCCAAGTGAATCCTCACGCATTCGAGCTTGGCATCGCTACCTCAACCGTTCAAGCTTGGCATTGTTGTCTCACACGTCTTGGTGTATATGGTTGGCGTAATTGGTCGTACATCCCAGGTATATATATTACCTATGAGTTAAACCTTTTTCACCAAGTTAAAAAGTTTTAAAGACTGTTAATCTGTGTGAATTCATGTGGAGAATCGGTCCTGAAATTGCATAAGAGAACAAATATATTTTGGGTGGTTTTAAAAAAAAAGGGTAGTAATATGCAATTTTTTGGTGTAGTCCCTCACTAGTAGGCTCATATATATGAGTAATATGTATGAATACTAAGAGTCTGGATTGTCCGTATATCCATTGGACATTGGTTTTCTGGTGCACATTGAGTGAGTTTATAGTTGCAATCAGTATTTGAAGTGAAAATTTGAGTTGTTGGAAAATTGTTGATGTAAGTCGTTGTTGCTTGCCGGTTAGACAACCAAGTCTATACCTTGAGGTCCTCCATTTGAGTAGAAGAGTTTGTATTTTTGGAATTCCATAATTGGAAGTTCTTTGGAGTCATTTGTATTTCTTGAAATTAAGTTGCATCACATTGTAAACGGGTGCATTTTCGGTTGAAGCCGACACCATTTATTTTTTAGCCTAAATTGTTGAGAAAAATGGCTAAAATCAATGAGGCATTAGAGTTGTTGAATAACCTCATTCATTCCAATGTTGATGACATGATAAAAAATGAGTAAAAATGCTCTTTGTAACATTCAAAGTTGTTTGCAAGATGCACAAGAAAATATTGAGTTTTTGCAGTTGGAATCTCAGCTCCAACAAGATGAACTTCAGCAAAAGAGTCACCATTTTGAACCTGTTTATGTTCAGAGGATTGTGAAGGACTCTCATTAGAAGAAAGAAGATAAAGTTGCAGTTGATCCTCATTAAGTTCCTTGTACAAGAGCAGATTTACATGCAGATGCAGCCACTCAGCCTGCACTTCTCAAGCCCATCATTAGACCTTGAGAAGAGCATGTCCAAAACAAGCACATAACTGGTCTTGGATATGACAAGGATGTGTCCTTTCATATTCCAGAATACACAAAGCCCATCATATTTCAGAGTGTCAAATTCCTGTATGATAGTTCACCTGCAGCAGTTTCAGATCTTGCTCCACTTCCACAACAACAACATATTTTAAAAAGCCAACACTGTGATCGAGTTGGCCATATGAAAGATCACTATTTTGATCTTCATCCATGCAAGAAGTATGGTCGGCACACCCATTCTTCAGACAAATGTTTCAGAAACAAGCCTCCTGGAAGAGCAAAGATTCATCTTGGATGGATCGCATCTTGGAAATGGGCATCAACAGCCAAGAAGATGTTTAAGTCGCATGTCAGAACATGTTCACGGATATTGAACAAACTTGCAGTTGATTTTTTGCCATCATCTCACCTTGTCCCTGATAGGGGGGAAAATGGTGGTCATGTATAAGCTTTGACTTCAGATCAAGCAAGCCTGGGCCACAATCTCTCATTTGATGTTCAGAGGGGTAGCTAGAGACACATCAGTTCAAGCGAGCCTGAGCCACAATTTGTCATTTCAGATTCAGAGATGTAGCCAAAGACACGGAGGCCCATGACCATACCTTTAGTTGGTGGACAACCTTAAACCATCATCTTTGGTTGGTGGATAACCTAAAACCATCACAGGTAGTAGACCTCCCTTCTTTTAGGTTGAAGGTCTCCCTTTCATATGAGGAACATTCTTGCCAGAAGCCAAATTTTCAACTTTGGCTGTATAGG
Source organism: Pinus albicaulis (assembly GCA_034641835.2). NCBI lineage: Eukaryota > Viridiplantae > Streptophyta > Pinopsida > Pinales > Pinaceae > Pinus > Pinus albicaulis. Next base: position 29,067,866 of record CM076572.1, on the reverse strand, counting down.
AAATGGCTTCAAGAATTCCAAGGCTGATGTTAACTCTAAACTTATCAAGTGTAGTGACTTCCTTTCTTTAGGTCATACCCCTTTATGAGGAAATTTTCATGGCCGCCTTCTCAGCTTGAAGAGTTCCAGAACCGCAACAAGTATTGCATTCCAAGCAGCAGGGCTATCCTTAAACCACCTCTTTTCCAACATTTCAGAGTTGATTCCCAAGGTTCTAGCGTATACTTTGGGTGGCCGGTTACAACTCTCTTTCGACTCACACATGTTCTGACAAGGGGAATGTTGGAACACCTAATCCTCCATGGGTAGGTGTGGAATGTGAAAAGTCACAATGGAGTCCAAGTGAGCTTGGAATGTGAAACCAAGAGTCACACCATTGTACTATAAATGCACATCTTTGTATAATGGAAAATAAGAGGTACAAGCTTATCCTTCATTGTGTTGAGTTTCTTATTGTGTGCGTGTATTTATCTTTCCCCACACCATGTGTGTGTTTAATAGGGAAGAATCTGACGTAGCCAATACTTAGATCAAATGGAAGGAAACACCATCGAAACACATTTTCAAGGATGATCTTCCCGGTCTGAAGAAAAAAGCAGTGAAAATGGAGTTGCAAGGACGCCAAATAATTCTCCAAATAACTGGGGAGCACATCAAAGAAGAAGCGCAAAAGGACAAAAAATGGCATCACATCGAGCTATCCCATGGAAAATTATTTCAGGGCTTCCATATACTTGATAATGTGAAGGTGGAAGAGATCAACGCTAGCATGGAAAATAGGGTGCTGACTATGACACTACTGAACCAACCGGAGCCGGATCCTCAACCAAAATCTGTCGAAATCTTTGGTTGAAATTTTGCTGGTATGATAATGTCAGAGTGGGCCTACAACTACTGCTATCACGAGCCTCATCCTTAAATACTTTCCCATTTCCCTCCCTCATAGACTTGAAACTCCATGGATGAAACCGATTCAATCATTAATAAATTTTAAAAACTTCATGGGTGAAACTGACTCAACCATTCCCAAATCTTAAATTCAAACCTCTAGAGTTTGGGCGAGTGTTTTCATGTGTTTTCAAAATTAAAATGAGTATCCAATTAATGCATGTAATATATATGATCGTATATATCTAATCGAAATTTTATTCATGACATCAAAGTGTAGTTGCTACATTAATTACAATGAATATAAATGCACTACCTACATTAATTACAAGGACCATGGAACTGCCAAAAGTTGGAGTGATGGAGCTATCGAAAAATTCATGGATATGTATAATGATGTGACTATACATACTCTTTGACATCTGAAATCTTCATAAAATTAATGAAATGGCTCTCCAGGTGAGAACCTGGAGAGTGTACAAACGCACTCACCCACTCTGACACTGAATCAAGAGAACAACCTAGTACATATAGGCTTTCTCACAATTGGGTGGTTTGAATCACTCCCTGAACATTAGGATATGAGATCTAGAACTAGAATCTCAATCCTATCCTAGCTAAACTTTTTCCATTAATTTCTAACACTCCCCCTTAATGGAGAAAGGGTACAAAACAATAACATATGATAACATATGCCTGTTGGTCTAGTCTCAGCTAGGCTTAGAATGGCAGAAAGACATAAAAAACTTGGTAACAGAGTTTTCATCTTGGTCTTTATGGTAGTGAGACCATATTTGTTCATTCGTGGATGAAATTTCATCTTCACTTTCTTTTTCATGATATAGTGATGTATCTTCACCTCATTTCTTCCCCAATGATGGAAAGCTTGAGCGCTTATCCTTGCCCTTTTGAAATTTATGACAGGCTTAATAGGAAACTATTTTCTCTCACCATTTTTGGTGTCATGCATGTAAATTTCAGCAATGTTTTCATCTGCACACACATAAATATTCATGATATTATCACATTTTAAATTCTCTCCAGCTCTGTCTTCTTCTGCCACGTCTTCACCATCAGCTTTATGTGGCTCGTAGAATTGATCTTCAACACTTTGTTCCTCTTTACATTATTCCTAAAGATCAACTGGTGACTCTTTAATATCAGGATCTTGCACAACATATTGTGTCTCTTGTTTCTCGTGGTCATCAACAGAACCACATTGTTTTTCTGAAAAAATTCCAGACTTAAAAATACTACTCATGCTAATGACTTCAAATTCGAACATGAGAATATCATCATCATCATCATCAGAATAAAAAATATCTAAAAATATAGACATATTATTAAAAGGTCTAGCTTATCTATTTTTGTATTGCTTCCAGATTTCGACTCCACTCGGTCCTCTAATGAGCTCCAACAACCCCGTTACCACGCAGGCGGGAATCCTCCCTTTCGAACCTCTTCAATAGTAGAGCCTTGTAGACTGTGGCTTCTATGCCACACAGGGCTTAGTGCCCTCAGCTCTTGTGATGAGCAATAGACTACCTCTCAACAAGTTGGCAACACTATTAGATATTAATGTTGCTTCCATTCTATATGAAGTGCAAGTTTTTTAGAGATGCATTGCTTATATTTTGGTATTATTAGTGCTCCATCAATTTTCATGAATTCATCTGTATTGACTTTTTAAACTTTTTTATGTAGATATTCTTGTTCATACATCCTTGAGGGCAGAAGAGGACAAGATGAAATGAAGAGAATATACTCATTTGTGAAAAAGAGAGGATGCCAATGCCATTTCATTGTAAAAATTATGGTTCAAATCCCTAGGATAATGATAATAACATATAACATGTATGAGAATGTGGATAGCGAAGGACAGGTTTGTCATGGGCAACAATACCCCTCAAGTAATGCTAGGGTGCTTCATCAACCAAAGTTATCAAGGGACACAACTTCCTATGTAGAGAGTTTTTCCTTCTTGGAAGTGGCAGTTGACTCGGTTTGCAAAATGCCTGTAAAAAAATATATTGACATGGATGTTGCAACTAGAGATAGGGATTTGTTTTTTTGTACAAAATATGTTTTCTGAAGAAATTCCCATATTATCCACAGTATCACGAAACATTTGTCAAATGTTTCATGACACTATGGATAATCATGGAAGTTCTTCAGAAAATGATAACCACGGGAACATGAAAACTAGAAAATATGTTGTTAACATGTATAATCATCTAATGAAAGGAAAGTATTAATTGCATAAGAATGATGAAATGAGTGTGAAAAACAAGATGATTTTTTTGTTTTCAAAATCCCAATGGGGGAGATATCCCTTTTATAGATGGAATTCATATGAAACGTATGTTGGAGACCGTGGTGAAGCTATTGAATAATAGCCTAATAGCCTATAATAAACATTCAACACGAATAAGTATGGGGTTAGTGTATTGAGAATGATTGATATAGTAAAATAATTTGATTAATAATGATTAATAATGATTGATGAGTTAAGGTTCACTTCATATGTTTTTTGAATTTGATAGTATTAATTGTACATACTCTTGGTGTTTCATGAGAAACAAAGTGGGGTTCCAATTCCATGGGTGGTGGCATCACAAAATACATCATAGGACATTTCACTATGGTTGGAGCAACTCATTCATAGGTGTTACCAAGTTGATCATAGTTAGAAATTTAATGATTTCATGGTTGATGATGCATTGGCTGAAATCTGTGCTTTAAGGTAACTTCAATCTTCTTCAAATATAACAAGATGCAATGTTATATTTTGTGTTATGAATGTATGTCGAGCATGGCTAAAAAATGTGAATTGATTGGCTAGTAGTACAGAAATAGAAAAAGAAATGTTTAGTGATTTGGGTTTAATTATGATTTATTGTTCCATTGTTGAAGTCAACAATGCAATTAATGCTTTTTTCAACAAATTTTCTAATGAGGAGAAGTTGCTAGACTATTTCCACAAGAATTTGGTTGCTTGTGACAAGATTTGTAAGTTGACAGACTCTTTCTTACATTCCTATTTTTGGTTTTCATATGGACAAAATATGTTCATTAACCCAACTTTTATGAAATTAGGGATGTGGGTAAAAGGTTGTTGGGATTTCCTCCATGAAAATCAGGAGTCAAAAAATATTGTGGAGTCATATATCTTTACTTAAAGACAAACTTTGTATCTAATGTGTTGTCGCTCCTAGAGACAGTCTAGAGTTGTGATAGACCAGTGCCTAGGACATCTTAGCATAGCAAGGAGCATATAATATAACGTAGGAAGTTGTCAGCTTCAGCTCACATGCTATCTCCTGTAAACAGGGAAATGAAATATAATGGGACCAAAATCTCAGAAACTGACACAGGAAAAGAGATACTGCTGACGCAAGATGCAGAACTGTAATACAAAAGCAATAGACAATTCAGAGGAAGTTCACTGCAAAGCAGGCCGATTCAGAAATACTTCACAGACATAAATTATTAGAAGGTATATGTAGTGAAAGAAGTATTAAGAAGATACTAGTTAACATTGAGCTGATACCCAGATATACAATACCACCATGCATAGGCTTACCAATCTAAGAATCCATACATGATATTAGCATTTTAAAAACACCCTCCCAAAGCAAATAATATAGCATATGTATGGTTTAGATGAGTAATGGAACATAATATCATGCATGAGACATATTTAAAACACTTGACTGATCTGAGCATGGGCATAAACTAGGATGAATCCATACCAGAAATTAGTGAGCCACTCGCATTCCAAAACATGATACAAGAAATATGGATAAAATGAAATGTTCTATTAATCTAACACAATAAAGAGAGTTACAGACTGTGAAATACCAAAGACCAGAATCCTCTTTGACAGATAGAAATCCTCCTCACTGAGACCCTATGGGCTCTGAGCCTTCATACAAGAATTTTATTAAATGTATGAAAAAAGCCTTTCACTGCCTAATTTTCTGGTGAAAATCTGGAACCCTTACAATGCGTTTCTTCATGGTTTTTATAGGAGAAACCAAAACCTAGTGAGAGAGGTAGGTGATGAACATTTAATTTGCATAATTAAAACAAAATGGTGGAAACATTTGTGCCCATACTGCTGAATGACTTATGTTGTGTTGTATGTACTCTGTGGCCTGCTAACTAAAATAAATGTTCTGGGTGAAAATATCTTCAGGAACATGGTATAGGGATGACCATATCAACATTATGTCCTTTTCTGAAGGTAAATCCTGCTGAAATAAAACCTGGAGGGTATTGTTTTTTGTGCATCGTACCTTCTGCCTTCCCAAACCTGAATTAAGCTTTAAATTCTTCAACGTCGAATGCTGAATTCCTCAATCCTCCACTCATCTTACCCCTGCTGCTCCATTGATGTTCTCATCTTTGTAATCGGCGCCTTTAATGTCCCTGCAGGATTCGAAAAATTTGAACCCTGCCTCTTAATTTGGAGTCTTGTCAATTTGGCTTCCGAGGACTTTCTTCATAATTCTGCTCTGAAAAATGGTCTTGTGACGTGTGCTTGGCTCCTGTAATGGATGCTAAAAATTATGATAATTCTCTGTCGTTGTGAACCTGCAAAACACACAAAGCTGTGAAGAAAAAAAATGCATGGGGGACGGAAATGCAATGGAAGCGACTGTGTAACAGAGCGACGTGATGAAGTGGCAGAAACATGCAGGGTGGTGACGAAGAAAATGTAGTGGAAATAATGGCGGAAGGGCCAGCCAGATTTTATAATGTGGAACATTAAGATATAACGTATGAATGAAATATATAAATGGCAGGGGAAGAAGTGTGATGACACGTGAGATGATGACGTGGAGGAAGAACAGGTCAACGGCGAGGATGATGAAATCTTGGTCGTCCGATCTTAGGAGGAGATCGAAGGTTGAAAGAGCGTCGGGGATGATGGACAGTGGGCTCGAGGTGCGATTTTCCTGAATTAAATCCCGAGCAGCTTCGGAGCACGATGACCGTCGGATGAAGGCTCTCATATCGGACGACTGTGATGAATATCATTGCACATCTTTGTCCAAACAATAACACGCGATGGAGGGCGGTATTCAAGCCGTACGTGAGGACATGTGGTGAGCGCTGTATGGAATCGCTGGCCCAAGGAAAAGTACCACCTACCATCGAAAGGAGGTGTTATACATACCACCCAGTTTTGAACAGTGTTTTGGGTGCGGGGACCACCAAGATCGGTGGGCTGCGAACCGTAGATTTATGATTTGATTAGACGGTGAATAGGTGGGCTATGGGCGCAGCAGAGATGAGCAAACATCATTCGATTTGCCCAGATCGATGGCTCAGGATGCGCCTGATACATATTGGATAAGCACTCGTCGGACTAGCGCCTAGTCTAGCATCCAGGTTACATGGAGGAAAAGACAGAAGGGCTAGGGCCGAAGGAGCTACGCTTTAAATATTTCAAATATGGATTTTGAGCCTTTTATGAGGTTTTTTGGAGGCAGGAAATGGTAACGATAGGCTTGAGAATGGTTTTCCAAGGCTATAAGGGGGAATTTGAGAGATTTTATGCCTGATTGTCTATGAAAATCTTATGGGAAAATGATTATGATCAACATTGGCTCCACCTGGGGATGGCACGTTCATCCCTGGATGTGTCGAGAACTCGCAGACCCTCTGATCATCCTATATACAGAATATTCTTGTTTAGCACCTCCATTTTTGACTTTATAATTCATAATGACACCCACATTATTCTAACGAAAACAAAAAGGAAACTATCATACAATATAATACATCAAGCTATCTTTGCCTGAATCAGAACTGAAAGTAGGGCTTAAGGAATTGACCGTTTACAGGGGCGTCCAGCAAGTCACCCTGTAAATTCTCCAGCATCAAAGTATTATTTCCCCCTTGTTCCACAATTTTGAAAGGACCAAACCAGAGGGGGTCGAATTTACCATGTTTTCCCTTCTCAACCCTCTGGATATCCCATCTGAGCACCAAATCACCAATCTGCAGTTTCCTATCTTTTGCGTGCTAATAAAAAATGTGTTTCATTTTCTCTTGATATTCTATTAACCTCTGATTCACCTGGCCCCATGTTTCTTATAATTCCACTAATTGATTGATTCTCCTGATCATATCATCAGGTTCCTCCTGGCTTTCTTGCATGAAGCGGGCCACTGGTAAAGCCAGCTGTACAGGAAAAATTGCTGCTCCTCCATATAACAATTCATACAGAGATTTTCCAGTTGCTCTCTTGTTGGTGATTGTATTAGCCCATAGAGAAAATTTCAATTGGGAATCCCAGTTCTTTTGATCTTCATTGATAGTCTTCTTCAAGTCCCTCACCAGAGTTTTATTTGAAGACTCTTCCAAGCCATTTCCTTGTGGATAGTAAGCAGTAGAGTGAGTCAGCATGATATTGTATTGCTGGCAGAAATTCATAAATTTTGTAGACTTGAAGGCCTGTGCATTATCAGTCACTATCCTAGAAAGACAGCCAAACCTGGATATGATGTTTTCCTCCACGAACTTTATGATCAAATTATCTGTAGCATTCCTTGCAGGTATGGCTTCCACCCATTTAGTGAAATAATCAGTGGCCATTAAAATCCACTTATGTTGTCCACTTGATGGAGGATTTATCTCACCTATAAAATCAATACCCCATTGTTTGAATGGTTCATCCACATGCACTGGAATTAGGGGAAATGGCGCTGATTTCTGTCTCTCAGCAAATTTCTGACATTTATCACATGCTCTTACCCTGGCAAAAACATCTCCAAAAAATTTTGGCCAATAGAAGCCAGCTTTTAGAACTTTATGAGCTGTGGCCCTCTAGCTGTAATGACCTCCACAGATCCCTTCATGAAATTCTGCAATAATGCTCTCTACTTCATTTTCTGTGAGACACAGGAGCAAGATGCCTGAGGGATCTTGCCAGTATAGCTGGTCATTTGCGACTATGTACTTCTGTGATTTCAATCGCAATGCTCTGTATTTAGCTTTATCACAACTTGGGGGGCAGCTGAGTGTAAGGATATATTCCACTACCTCTTTATACCATTGACTGGTAAGGTACATTATATGTGTTTCTGGAGTAGCTACTCCAATTCCATGTCGTTCTTCTTTCTCCTCAGATTCTTCGCCTGCTATAATGGACCAATTTATGCCTAGAGCTTGATAGTTTGATTTAGATAACATTTTGGCAAGCCCCTGTCCTTTGATCAGCTTAGTAGGGCGGATGTCCGGGTCATATTCCTGTATTTTAGCAATCCACTTGCCCCTTTTTCCTTCACTATCCCCCTGAATAAGGATATATTTTACAACAGCTGCGGGCACAAAAGCAGTGATGTGGGACTGTAAGATATATACATGGAATGCTTTGAGGGATTTCACTAGGGCGTATGCTTGCTTTTCCAATATGTTGTATTTTAACTCTGCATCATGAAGCACCTGACTGAAAAAGGCAATAGGCTGGTCATACCCTTCTTCATTTTTCTGCAATAAAACTCTTGCTATTGTATGAGGTGATGCAAAAGAAAAAATCATGAAAGGTTTATCATAATCTGGTCCAGCCAGCATAGGGGCTTCCATAAAAGCATTCTTTATCCTGGTAAATGCCTCCCGTGATTCTTGTGACCACTTTACCTCATTATTATTCTTCAGCATATCTGTTATATGCCTAACTATCTCAGCATAGTTAGGGATAAACCTTCTCAAGAAATTAATGCGCCTTAGGAATACTTGTACTTCTTTCTTATTCCTGGGAAAAGCAATACCGTTTATAACCTCTACCATCTTAGGATATACCTTCAACCCATCTTTAGTCACGATATGGCCCAAAAGATTTCCCTCTTCTAATGCAAATAAGGACTTCTGAGGATTCAGAGAGAGACCATACCTTCTGCATTTCTCAAAATTTCTTCGTAGATGTTCAATGTGCTCAACATAATTTTTGGAAAATACAGTGATATCATCGAGGTAGACCACCAGGAATTTATCTTGCTCCCCAACAAAAGCAATGTCCATTGCCCTTTGGAAAGTGGCCCCTGCATTAATCAGCCCAAAAGGCATCCTGGCATACATAAATGTTCCCCATGGTGTGGTGAAAGCAGTCTTCTTTTGATCCTCTGGAAGTACAGCCACTTGGTTATAACCAGAGAATCCATCCATCATTAACATCATAGAAGATACAACCACTTTTTGCGGGATGTAATCCATTTTGGGAAGTGGATAATTATCCTTTAAGGATGTTCTGTTTAAATTTCTGAAATCCACACACAGCCTTATTTCTCCATTCTTCTTGCGTACAGGGATAATATTTGCCACTCAGTCAGAGTACCTCAATGGCACAATTATTTTAGCCTTCAGCAGCTTTTTAATTTATTTCTCAATAGAAGGCAACAACAGGGGGTTTATTTGTCTGAGATTCTGCTTATGGGGCTTTGCATATGTTTTCAGTGGAATTTTGTGCCGCATAACATTGATATCAAAAGTCTTCAAGTCTTGATAGGACCATACAAATACATCTCTATAAGACTGAAATAATTTCTGATATATATTTCTATATTCTCCAGGGATCTTCTTAGACAGTTTTACAATTTTGGGATCAGCCTCAGTACCCAAATTCAGGTCTTCTACTTGATTTTCCTCCACCACTTTGCCTGGCTGCAATGGGACATCATTCTTGACAAATAATATTTCTAAAGGCACTAGTCCTCTAGGTATTATGTTTCCCTTTAACTGCAACACTTTGTTACCTGCCACTTTTTCCTCCCAATTTCTTTTTGAAATATCTTCAGATTCTACCTCTTCTTCATCATCAATCTCCATATTGGAGAATTCTCCAACTGTTTCCAGGAATCTCTTCATCTGTTCTTCATCTTCAAATACCTGCCAGTGCTTGATGTTATCTGGGATTGAAGGCCGATAACGCACCTCTACTTCATATTGTTAAAAAAGGGTTCTGAGATGGTCGAAATGTGCTAGCAGCCACAACAAGGGAATCAGCCATCCTATTCTATTCTTGGGGCATGAACTGGATATTGAATGCCAAGAAGAAATTATCTACCATATCCCAAACTTCATTCCTATAAGCCCTCAACCGAGGATGTTTGGTTTGACATTGATTTCTGACTTGTCTAACCACCAACTCAGAATATCCCAGTACTTTTAAACTTTGTATACCCATGCTCTTGGCTATTTTTAATCCTAACATGATTTCCTCATATTCAGCCACATTATTGGTAGCTTCATATTCTAATTTGAAAGACAGTAGGATCCATTTGCCTGCAGGAGAAATAAATAGCACTCCAACTCTGTTTCCTTCTTTTTAATTTTCTCCATCAAAATGTAGTGTCCATATTCCTGCTTCCATGTTCTCTGAGGGCTGATCACTCTTGATCTGGTAGAAGGATGGTTCATGATAATAATCTTGATCTTCTTCCAGCATCAAGCATGAAAAATCTCCTTCCTTACTGTAGACTGGTAAATTTACAGAATTGTCAGCCTTAGTCACCATCTTGACAAATCTAGTCTCCCTGTATAACCTCCTCTCTTGACCACTGAAAACTGGGATAGTGGCATATGTTAAATCCAACTTGATTGACCCGCCAATATTCGTTCCCCAAGACCTTGACAGCAACATACCAAAGCGAGCTGGGATGTTAGCCACCACAATATCCATGACCACACTTTTTGTTGGGATTTGGGCCAAATTAACCACCAAATCTTTGATCATCCCCAAGAATTTAACTGTTTTGGAGTCAAATGAGTAGAGGTCCTTGTATGGACGTGTGATTTGTAAACCTAGTTGTTCCATGACTGATAGAGGCATAAGATTGTGGGAAGCTCCAGAATCTAGCATACAGCTATGTAACAGTAGGTCATAGATCACTAAAGACACATAGAAGGGAGGAGTAGAGGGATCTATCTCCTCAACATGTGGGCCAAAAACTACCACGGGTCTCTCTTCCTGAAGGTTGAGACCATCTGGGATGATTGGTGCTTCTGGAGGGAGCATGAAAGAGGTGACTTGAGATTGATATGCTGGCTGTTTCAACAGTTCAGTCAAGGGGACTGGGATTTTGACCTTTTCGAGTTCTTTTTGCAGACTGAAAGCAGGAGGGGATTTTTCTTTTACAACCTCTTTGAGCTCTTTATTTTTGACTGGGGGTTTGACTACTTTTGACACTGGTTTGTCATTAGGGGGAGTAACCACTTTTGTAGAAGAAGGAATTTGATCATTAGACTGCAAAAGTTTGTTTAGAGGCTGCTTACCTTTGTCTGTAGCTTTCTGCATTGTAGTCTCCTTCTAAGCAGGCGCTTCCTTTTGGGGTAGCTCTTCTCCTTGCTCTTGGGTACGATTCCTCTTCCTAGAAGATCTGAGATCATATATTCTATTGAAATGTGCTTGCATAAAATCATCAAATTGTTTACAGTAATGATGAAATTCTACTTCTTCAGCGTCTCTGATCTTTTCTTATTTTTGAAATGAACACCCAACTTCGTTATTTCCTTGCAAGGGGAATTCCTCTCCATAACTATTTGAGAAGGCAATATTTTCATCCTCCAGACCATAGGCAGCATCTTCAGTGGAGTCACCTACTGGACCTTCCAGGTACAATGGGTGTGGTACTTGATCCTGTTGCTCCTTTTCTTCCCTTGGCAATATTTGCAAGGGTGGTTTCCTATATTGAGGATTGTAACCTCTGTTTGGAGCATTCTGAAAATTCCTGAAGGCTGAATTCTTGGCTTCCAGTTCAAGCTTGACCATTTTCTTAATCAATTTGCCCATTTCTTCCATTTTGTCGTTGCCTGAGTCTTTGTCTTGGTTAGAAGTAGATGCCTCCTCTTTGTCCCTTATTCTGCTATCTTGTTCGGGCCTTCCTTTTGATTTGCCAGTGGAGACATAGTTTGCCTCCAACTCTAGTGCATCTGCTTGAGCATCATCCAAAGTAGCAGGCTTTCTTTCTCTAAGAGAGAAACCAAAATCTGAATCAAAGGCTGCTACAAAAACAACTTTAGCAGCAGTTTGATGGGGTTTCATATCAGCAGGGAGACTAAGATATAATTTATTAAATTTCTTGATAAATTCTGACACTCCTTCATTATGTCTTTTCTTTAGTGTATTGAACTCAATGAGACAATTTCCATGATCTTTTTTCTCTCCTCACTTCCTGAGAAAAGTATCTTCCATGTTATCCCACGTGGTAATAGAACGGCCAGCCAATGTTCTAAACCACTTTCGAGCTTCACCATCAAGAGATTGCACAAAAAGTCTTAAGACCACATCTAAATGTTCAACATTGAAGTTCTTTGCAAAGGAGCAGAAAGTCTCAAGATGTTTTTGGGCATCAATCTCATTTTCCCCATTGAATCTGGGCAAGATCTTCAGATAATATTGGGGCATATCATTCAACACTTGGGGTAATGCCAGGGGAGCATATTTATTCATCAATAAGGCTGGAACATTAGCCATTGGAGGAGGTGGAGGTGGCGCAATAGTTTGATGAGTAAGAGGAGGAAGAGCAGGAGGAAGTGGAGTATGAATAATAATAGGAATATATTCAACTGTAGCTTAAGGGGTTGAGGGGAACAAAGGTCTGTTAACTATTGATACTTCGGTTACTTCCTTGACCTCTTCAACCTCAGGAGGAGGATGAAGACTGTTTTTTTTTCTGATACCCTCTCGAGGTGGACTGTCTGAGTAATAATAATCAGTATCTCCCACAGTGGTGTCGGGATTTGGCACTTGAGTTTCATGAGAAGAAGAGGATGGAAAGTCTTCTGTAGACACTTTAGGAATTTGGGAACAGGCTAATTTCCTCTCCCTTCAATTTCTTCTATGTATAATCTGGTCAGGGTCAGACACTGAAGGTGTCTTTGGCTTAGACGTATCTGACCTCAGGTGTGGCTTACGAGGAGCGAGGACTGCAAATGGATATATCAATAACAAATGTGGAGTCACCAAGGTGAGGGATCTACAATTCTCAACTCTCCATGCTCACCTACTTGAAGAGTGAATAAAATTTTGTCGAGGCCCAGGGATTCTGATTTTCTTAAATTCGTCCCTGGAAATGGTGCCAGAAATATGTTGTCGATCTTAGAGACAGTTTAGAGTTGTGATAGACCAGTGCCTAGGACATCTTAGCATAGCAAGGAACATATAATATAACGTAGGAATTTGTCAGCTTCAACTCACATGCTATCTCTTGTAAATAGGGAAATGAAATAGAATGGGACCAAACTCTCAGAAACTTACACAGGAAAAGAGATACTGCAGAGGCAAGATGTAGAACTGTAATACAAAAGCAACAGACAATTCAGAGGCAGTTCACTACAAAGTGGGCCGATTCAGAAAAACTTCACAGACATAAATTATTAGAAGGTATATGTAGTGAAAGAAGTATTAAGAAGATACTAGTTAACATTGAGCTGATACCCAGATATACAATACCACCATGCATAGGCTTACCAATCTAAGAATCCATACATGATAATAGCATTTTAAAAGCACCCTCCCAAAGCAACTAATATAGCAGAAGTATGGTTTAGATGAGTAATGGAACAGAATATCATGCATGAGCCATATTTAAAGCGCTTGACTGATCCGAGCATGGGCATGAACTAGGATGAATCCATTCCAGAAATCAATGAGCCACTCGCATTTCAAAACATGATACAAGAAAGATGGATGAAATGAAATGTTCTATTAATCTAACAAAATAAAGAGAGTTACAGACTGTGAAATACCAAAGACCAGAATCCTCTTTGACAGATAGAACTCCTATGGGCTCTGAGCCTTCATACAATAATTTTACAAAATGTATGCAAAAATCCTTTCATTGCCTAATTTTCTGATAAAAATCTGGAACCCTTACAAAGCGTTTCTTCATGGTTTTTATAGGAGAAACCAAAACCTAGTGAGAGAGGTAGGTGATGAACATTTAATTTGCATAATTAAAACAAAATGGCGGAAACATTTGCGCCCATAATATTGAATGACTTATGTTGTGCTGTATGTACTCTATGGCCTGCTAACTGAAATAAATGTTCTGGGTGAAAATCTCTTCAGGAACATGGTATAGGGATGACCATATCAACATTATGTCCTTTTCTGAAGGTAAATCTTGCTGAAATAAAACCTGGAGGGTATTTTTTTTTGTGCATCGTACCTTCTGCCTTCCCAACCCTGAATTAAGCTTTAAATTCTTCAACGCCGAATGCTGAATTCCTCAATCCTCCACTCATCTTCCCCCTGCTGCTTCATTAATGTTCTCAACTGTGTAATCAATGCCTTGAATGTCCCTGCAGGATTCGAAAAATTTGAACCCTGCCTCTTAATTTGGAGTCTTGTCGATTTGGCTTCCGAGGACTTTCTTCATAATTATGCTATGAAAAATGGTCTTGTGACGTGTGCTCGGCTCTTGTAATGGATGTTGCAAATTATGATAATTCTCTATCGTTGTGAACCTGCAAAAGACACAAAGCAATGAAGAAAACAAATGCATGGGGGACGACAATGCAATGGAAGCGACTATGTAACATAGCAACGTGATGAAGCGGCGGAAACATGCAGGTTGGTGATGAAGAAAATGTAGTGGAAATAATGGTAGAAGGGTTGGCCAGATTTTATAATGCGGACCATTAAGATATAACGTACGAATGAAATATATAAATGGCGGGGGAAGAAGTGCGATGACACGTGAGATGATGATGTGGAGGAAGACCCGGTCAATGGCGGGGATGATGAAATCTTGGCCGTCTGATCTCAGGAGGAGATCGACGGTTGAAAGAGCATTGGGGACGATGGATGGTGGGGCCGGGGTGTGATTTGCTTGCATTAAAGCCTGTGCAGCTTCGGAGCACGATGACCGTCAGATGAAGGCTCTTAGATCAGACGACTGTGATGAATATCGCTACGTGTCTTTGTCTGAACAATAACGCGCGATGGAGGGTGGTATCTGGGCCATACACAAGGACACGTGGTGAGCGCTGTATGGAATTGCTGGCCCAAGGAGAATTACCACCTACCGCCAAAAGGCGGTGCGATACATACCACCCGGTTCTGAACAGTGTTTTGGGTGCGGGGACCACCAGGACTGGCGGGCTGCGAACCATAGATTTATGATTTGATCGGACGGCGAATAGGTGGGCTACAGGCGCGACAAAGATGAGAAAACGTTGTTCGATCTACATAGATCGATGGCTCAGGATGCGCCCGATATATATTGGATAAGCGCCCATTGGAGTAGTGCATGGTCTAGCGTCCAGGTTACATGGAGGAAAAGACAGAAGGGCTAGGGCCGAAGGAGCTACGCTTTAAATATTTCAAATATGGATTTTCAGCCTTTTATTAGGTGTTTTGGAGGCGGGAAATGGTAACGATAGGCTTGAGAATGGTTTTCCAAGGCTGCAAGGGGGAATTTGAGAGCTTTTATGCCTGATTGTCTATGAAAATCTTATATGGAAATGATTATGATCAACATAATGGAAGAAAGAAATGTTCTCGTACGATGGATTGGTTCATATATGTTCTTCTATCAAATGTTGAACCATGTTACAAGTTTAAGGAATTATAATAAAGGGAGGATTTTTGAATAATTACAAGAAAGAGAAACAATTGGAATCATCAATAGGAAAAATAAAAATAATTCCAGATAGTGATTGCACCCCTCATGAGAAAATGTCTCATGATTTTCTGATGAGGAGTTAATGTAAAATTAACAAGCAATACATTGTCTCTTGTCATCGCACAAATTTCATAACTTGTGATTTCCCATTGTCTACTCATGGGAACATATGCAAGAATGCCATAAAGGTGGGTTGGTTGCATTCCCTTTCAATGCCTTCCAACCGATTTCAAAATTATAAAATCACAATATTTTCGTACAATGAACCTCCTAAGATAAATATAGAAGCAATATCAGATCTTGGTAAAGTTGCAAACACATCTTCCATGGATAGTCACAATATTGATGTAAATGTTGAAGGAATTGAGTTGGCCAAGGAGGATTTATTTGGCTACATAAAACTCATTCAAAAACTTCCTTCTACTACTTTGACCAAGATTGAATAGTTGATTGCTTTCTTTAAAAAAATGTTGGATTACACCAACAATATTCATATTATGGATTTCGAATTCACGTGTGGGTTGAGTGCTTTTGAGTCATATTTGAAGTGGAAGAAGATTTTACTAAGCACCAAAAAGAGAAGAAAAATAAGCAAACAAAATGAAAGATTGGAAATTGACTTGAATATCTCGAAATATGAAGATGAGCCATTTGAGTTTCAAGAACACAATAAGCGAGGCCGCCCTCCCTCCAACAATGAATTGTTTTCCAAGTTTCTTGTGCATGATTTTGTTTTCAATTTGATTTTAATAGGTATTCGTGTGTGAAATTTTTATTTGATGTATTACTGTTTTGTTGATTATGTTCGTGTATGTTTGATAGATGGTGAGGATATGTTTGGTGATTTTTCCAATTTGATGGAATTTTCATTTAAGGTGAGTAAATAAATGTATCTATTTACTCTCAGTACAATACATTGACTATTTTGTAAGCTATGGAAGATAGCTTTTGTAATATACCTCAATTTTTTTATTTATTATTATCTAGCAATACCACTCATGAATTCCTAATATTTCCACTTCTACTTTATATTTATTAAACCCACATTCATATAAAATAATTATAATAAAATCATAGCATTTTATTATCATTATTTTAATTGCACACATACCTTTTTCATATGGCCTTAATCATTTTACTTATTTATTAGACCTTTATTATAACAAGGAATATAATAGTAAGAACTTGCTTTTTTTTTAAAATCCATATTATGATATTTAAATGTCAGTACTATTAATCACACTTTTATTTAGAACCCCTTCTTCCAACATGGTTCTCGTTTGAAATTATATATGTTTCTGTTCATTGCGTTTAAGTTCAGTTTAACCCTAAAGTTTCCATATCAAAACTCTTTTTCAACATGTTTTCAATTTCTATTTATTATGAGTATAATTTGACCTTTTTAAATGCTTATACATACATGTACTGCTAATTGTATTATATCTATACACCTACTATCCTACCCTCTAACCTCACGCTACACTCAACCCTAAGTGTAACCTAACACATTTATGTCTGACTGACATCTATTAAATGATAGAATTGAATCATTTATCCAAGACAATACTTATCGGTTTGGAATCCAGCTCATAAGTTTGATTTATTGAGCCATGAAAACTCAACGTATGGATCCATACCACAGATCGGTCTTTCATCTTTATGGCTCAGTTACGCAGGTACGTTTCCGATTTAATAGCTGTGTATACATGTCATTTCAACCAAGAGTATCCTCATGATGAGGGAAGATGGATAGATGTATGCCACATGTAAGGTGAGATCTATCTAGGGTTTTTTTTTTGGAATCACGACTGCTATTAAACCTATTCTTTTAACACTTATCATTTCTCTGCTCGATTTCCACCATGAGCGTTTAGTTCTGTCTTTATTTACTGTAAATGTAATACTTCTAGGTATACCATGTATAATCTCTTCATTTGTGTTCCGCTTCAACCGTTGTTCTTCGCAAGTTTTCTCATGGTACGCTTCTCGACTTGATATTGTTTTTTTTTTCTTATTTTCTATGAAGAAGATTTGTTGGAATCCAGTTAAATTCAAATGAATGCTCTGAGTATGTGTTTTTCTATCTCTGGTAAAATTCCACTTGTCGAGTTTAATTTCTCTCATCTAATACTTCTGGGTGAAAGCGTGACTCTACTTCTGGTTTTCCCTTTTTTATTTCGTCTGCTTGGCAGCTTGACTGGTATTAAGACTTAACAGTAGAATTTCTCTATTTCTTTTCATACTAGAATTGAACATTGGGTCATTTTCTTTTACTTATTCATCCTCGTTTGATTATTGACAGATTTATGAGGTATTTCGGTTGAAGACTCGATTTAAATCTTAGAACAGAGTTTCTAATTCCGTAGGAGGATAAAATGTCAACTTAATAGTTTTTTTTTTTTTTTTTTTTTTTTTAATTTCTCCGGTTGAATGGCATACTTTTCTTGGTTTAATGAGGCTGGACTTCGGTCCGTCACCCATATGGTTGTGACCCTAGCCATTGTAGGGAGCCCAGGATGTCATTCAATGTTCCTTCAAGGCGCAGCAAGTCCTCTTCGTTCTCTTGTGGAACACACTGGTTTTCCCCGACTTAAGTTTCTCAAAGTCAAGGTGAATTTGTTCTTTATGATTGGCACCAAGGGTTTCGAGCTTGTGATAGTTTCTTCATAAATATTCCGGTAAAACTACATATTTATTTTACTAAAACCACTAAACTTTTATTACTTGTTCTCTGTTTAATTACCCTTCTGTATTCTTCAACTGATAAATCAATTTTCTTTTATTGACTCACAAGTTGTTCTATTCGAGGAAATGTGTCAATAAGGTACGAAACTTACATTCCTTTAATACTATTTTTCATATACCTATATTTGAAATCTTTTCTTTTCTATTCTTTGTTTTATGAAATTATGTTTGCAGGTATGGTTTCTCTCGGTTCGTCTTTGGTGTGGTTTTTCTATTTACCATTCTGCATCATAATCTGATAACTAATTTAACCCTGCTTTTACATGCACAGGTTGGTAAAGCCTTGCTCAGATACTTTCCACATCCGAAGGCAATGATTG
Organism: Pinus albicaulis; assembly: GCA_034641835.2. Taxonomy (NCBI): domain Eukaryota; kingdom Viridiplantae; phylum Streptophyta; class Pinopsida; order Pinales; family Pinaceae; genus Pinus; species Pinus albicaulis. Next base: position 29,049,277 of record CM076572.1, on the reverse strand, counting down.
TTCATTTTTTTTTTCATGATTAAAATATATCATGGGGTTTTTCTCCTATCAATGGTTATTCACCATTTATATTGTAATAATGATACTTAACTCTTGTTTTTTTTTCAATAGGACTATTGAAATTAACATTTATTCTATTCCTCCTATCAATTATTGGTAGTTATGGGGTTTTATGCACTACAAATATAGCACTCTTGGTGAATATTTATATCACCAAATTTGTTTTTCATCTGAAAACAAAACCGCAATACCTCTTACTTAATTTCTATTTCTTAATTAATTTCTACTGATATATAATACAATACTTCTATAATGAATGAACCTTTGTTATTCGTATTGGTTGAAGAATACATGATTTCTTTCCACTATATTAGGATACATTTATAATTATGTTTATCTTAAGAATATAATTACCTCTTTTGTCAACTGTACTAGATAGCTCTCAATCTTCTTCATGAAATGTCGTTTTGGGTTAATACTACAATTATTTTTTTGATAAGCAGTAGAATAGTAGTAAATTTTCATTAATATAGAAATAATTTACAGTGGCTTATTATCGTAAATGCATCTCTATCATTTCATATTTTTCAAATGTAATAGATTCCACAATTTCACATTTTTCCTTCTATCCAACAAGAAGAGATAAGAAATTACTGTAGTAGCATAACTACAAATTTTTTTCACTAACCTTACAGATTAGAAATATAGAATTTAATATATATGCAGATTATAAATTTACACTTTAACTGGTTATATGTAAATGTACAATCTATATATTTTTTTTGACAGTACTAAATCTCTAAACTAGATGTACATGTAATAATCATAGTTAATTTGTATTTCCATTATGAATTTTTTTCTTCAGACAGGATGCAGAACTTAATAATACTTCTATTAACAACATTATTTTCATTTATAATTAACTTTAATAACTTCTACAAGGTACCTATCCCCACATCCAAACCTCTCATTGGTTTCGACATTTTGGGTGATGGTTCCTACAAGATTTCCGTCATGCTACTATGCAAAATTGAAAGACTCTCTACTCTAATTAATTTTTTTAAACGCATGGAATTATGAGAACTCAATTTACACTAATTTATGTAGAATTTAAATTTCAATCTATCTGCACCACACTCTTCTTCATATGAATGAACATCGAATAGTTCTAAGTGCACATCGGTTGATTTTGACTAGTCCTCCCAACCATAGAGTTATTTTTCTCTCGAACACACCCCCGAGCTGAGATCTTCCAATGACAGAACAACCCCTGTCTCTCCTGGAGTAGCTTACTTAAGCCATGTTTTCCCAAAGCCTGTTTCTAAATTATGTGTCCAGAATTTCCGGGATGCTTTCTTCCTGTTTTTTCCTAGGCTTCCCTCATTGATGTACTTTAAAGTTATTTTTCCACTTTTCCAACTTTCTTCCTCTTCCCAATTACTTTCCTCTTCATTGGGGAAATCATATTTTTCTCTCCCAATCTGATTTATTAATATTCCTTTCAAGGTTTTTCTAAAAGGTTTTGGGAAAGTCTAACCTTATCCATATCCTCATGGATAAAGGTTTAGGATCTCAAATCTCAATCTAGTCATAGTGCACAAATAAATATTCCATATACTTTCATTAATAATTAATTAAATAAAATCCACCCAATTTGGGGTCCACTTTCCCCTTTGTATTTTGTTCAGTTGTCACTTCAAAAAGCATAGAACTTGGGGTGTTACACATTCCCCGTCTAAAAAAAAACACTGTCCTAGGTGTTAACAAGCTAAACTAAAGTAGTTCACTTTGAAAATAGCGATGGATATTTTTCCATCATCTCAGTATCTATTTTCCAAGTGGCTTCTTCAGCAGTAAAATGCTTCCATTCCACTTTTACTCTGGCTATTGTTCGATTTCGCAGTTCAATTTCTTCCCGCTGCAAAATTTGAAGTGGCTCTAGAAGGAATTCCCCTTCTGGTTCCACTTGAATCACATTCCAATCAATAATGTGAGCAGAATCATGTACATATTTTTTCAATAAAGAAACACGAAACACATTGTGAACCTTAATATGCATGGGTAAGGCCAGTTTATAAGCCACTGGTCCCACCCTTTCCAGTATTTCAAACTGTCCACAATATCTAGGAGCTAATTTTGCACTGCTACCAGTGTACAAAGTGCTCTTCTTGGGCTTAATCCGCAGATATACATGATCACCCACATTGAACTCTCGGTGTACTCTCTTCCTGTCTGCATAGCTTTTCTGTCGATGTTGAGCTACCTTGATATTTTTTTGAATTTTTTTGACAATTCTTTCCATTTCCTGGAAAGTGTCTGGCCCAAGTACTAATTTATATTCAGGTTGGCTCCAACATAAAGGAGTGTGACATTTCCTTCCGTAAAATGCTTCAAATGGACTTATTTTAATAGAAGTTTGATAACTGTTGTTATAGGTGAATTCCACTAAATGTATATAGTCTTCCCATTTAGTTGGCCTATCCATCACATACATCCTTAGCATATCCTCCAGAATTTGATTTTTTCTCTCGGTTTGACCATCCATCTGAGGGTGATAGGCAGTCCTGAAGTTTAATTTAGTACCCATGCCCCCAAACAAACTTTTCCAAAAGGCTGCAGTGAAATTGGCATCTCTATCAGAAATAATCATTTTACGGACCCCATGTAGCCTTACAATTTCCTTCATGAACACATTTTCTACTTGGGCTATCCCAAAAGTAGATTGCACAGGTATGAAATGTGCAACATTTGTTAAAGTATCTACCACTACTATTACTGAGTCATGCTGGTACTCTTTTCTGGGAAATCCGATTATAAAATCCATGGAAACAATGTCCCATTTCTATTCTGAAATTGGTAAGGGGTTTAGAAGGCCAGCTGGATGTCGATGTTCAACTTTGACTAGTTGACATTCCATGCATCTGGTTGAGTAGTTGGCTACGTCTTTTTTCATTCCTAGCCAAAATAATTTCTTTTTCAATGTTGTAAGTATTTTTTGATGTCCAGGATGTCCAGAGTAAGATTGTTTACGATATTCATCTAGAATTTCCTTTTTCAAAGAGTCTATATTGGGGATGTACAATATTTCTCTATAACAAATCAGTCCCTTTTGACTTTGTGTATACCCTTCCATTTATTTTTTCAGAATTTGAAGTTTTAGTTTTTTATAACTGGGATCTTGATCTGCTACCATTTTAACTAATCCTTCTAAGTCAAAACTGGCACTGCTCCCTATGTTACTTATGGTTTGGCAAGCATTCCTACTTAGAGCATCAGCAATTTTGTTTTCTTTTCCTTTGATATGTTTTATTTCCATATCAAATTCACTTAGAAAGGATAATCATCTAGCTTATCGAACATTCATATCTGTTTGAGTGAAGAAATAATTTAGGCTAATGTGATTTGTCATTAGGATAAATTTCTTTCCTAGAAGATAGTGTCACCACATTATGAGTGTGTAAATTACAACAGCTAACTCAAGATCATACACACTGTAATTCTGTTCATGTTTCTTAATTTTTATAGATTCATAAGAAATAACAGAATTCTCTTGCAACAGAACTCCCCCTAATCCCTCTCCACACGCATCAGTACACACTACAAACTCCTTATCAGGATCTGCAATCTTCAAAATAGGTGTTGTATTAAGTTTTAATTTTGGTTGTTCAAAGCTATCTTGGCATTTTTCAGTACACACAAATTTTGTACCTTTCCTCTGTAATGAAGTTATAGGATAGGCTAATGTAGAAAATATTTCTACAAACCTTGGGTAGTACCCCACAATCCCCATAAATGATCTTACAGATGATACATCAGTAGGTGCAGGCCATTCTCTGATTGAATTCATCTTTTCGGGATCAATATCCAATCCTTTTTTTGATATTATATGCCCCAAATACTGAATTTTATCCTTATAAAATTCACATTTACTAAACTTGGCATACAACTGATTCTCCTTAAGAGTCTTTAACACGATTCTAATGTGTTCTTTATGCTCTATCTCACTTTTTGAATAGATTAGAATGTCGTTGATAAAATACTAGTGCAAATTTATCTAAGCATTTATTCAAGACAATATTCATGAAGCACATAAATGTGGCAGGTGGATTTGTCAATCCGAAAGGTAGAACTACAAATTCATAGTGTCCATACCATGTTCGAAATGTTGTTTTACTGATATCTTCCTCCTTAATTATGAGCTGGTGATACCCAGTTCTTAAATCAATCTTAGAAAACACTGAAGCTCCCCTAACCTGATTAAAGAGGTCAACTATTCTAGGTAATGGATATATGTTTTTGATAATCAACTTATTCAGTTGACCGTAGTCAATACACATTCGGAAGGTACCATCTTTATTTTTCACAAATAGTATCAGTGCTCCCCAACGGGATACACTCGGTCTTATATAACCCTTGTCCAACAATTCTTGTAATTTCATTTTCAACTTCATTAGCTCAGGGGGGCTCATCCGATAAGGGGCTCTGGAAACTGGTGTTTCTCCTGGCACTAAATTGATTATAAAATCGATTTCTTTTTTGTGTTTGAGATGAGGAATCTCATCTGGAAATACTTCTTTAAATTCTCTGATCACTGGTAAAGTGTCTAACAGATTTTTCTCTAGTTGTTGCTCCAATTCTTCAACATGTATGGCATATACTTGATACCCCTTTATAGCAATTATTTTTAATTGAAGGGCTGAGATCTGCCTCACAGAAATAGGTTTCAGTTTCCCCCTTAGTATGAATGGTTTTCCTTCAGCATCTATGCAGTGCAGAGTTTTTTCCCAGCAATTCATCATGGCCTTTTTCTTTTCTAACCAGTCCATTCGTATGAGTAAATCATAGGAACCTAATGGTAAAATGTTTAAATTTACTTGTGTCTGATAATCATTCAATTTAATATTTATTTGGGGTAGCTTATGAGCTACCTTGCATTTGGTTCCAGTGGCTAACTGGACCAACCAAGACTGTTGAAACTTTTCTGTTCTGATTTTACATTTTTCTACAACTTGTGGACTAATATAACTCAAAGAAGCACCTGGGTCAATTAAAACTGTAACAGATTGATCAGAAATATTAACTTCCATCTCGGCCATAGTGGACTGGTGTTCTGCTTGCCAGTTCTCTAAAGCTACACTGATAGTGGGGATGTTCCTTGGTGTGTCATTAATTGTGGTAGCTTCTCTCTCTCTCAGTACCATCTAAATATTTCAGTGTGGAAAATCCCTCGAGAGATGAGGTTCCCCACAACACCAGCACTTCAATCGTTCCTGTATTTTCGCAGTTCCTTCCTTCTTATTATTTCCATTTAGTGGTTTGGATCCAGTTTGAGATTGAGCATATTGGTTTTCATTTATTTTATTAAATTCCTTTCTTTGATGGTTTCAACCAAAGTTTTTCAAGTAGGCTAGTTTCTACCAAAGTTTTTCAAGTAGGCTGGTTTCTATTTCCTTCCACTCGAATCACCTTTATTTGACCAGTTCTTTTCTTGCTCCATATTACCTTGAAACTGCTGGTAGCATAATCTGGCTTTCCTCACCACTTCATCCATTGTTTTTGGATTATCAAACTCTATTTTATCCTTATACACACTAGGCAAACAATTCAGTAATCTTTGTACCTTTTCTTTCTTCTCACAAATATAAGGAATATATCGTAATATATTTTTGAACTTAGTGAAAAAATCATCTATGGTGAGCTCTCCAAATCTAAGTTCATGAAACTCTTTTTCTATGTCATCATAGTAGCGTTCGTTCAAATATCGTTTTTATACTTGACTTAAAAATCTTCCCAAGTCATTGTTTTCTCATCAATGGCATGAACCATTTTTGTTTCTTCCCACCACAAGGTAGCCTTCCCTTGCAGTTGGTAGATGGCTAATCTGGTCCTCAGATTGCTTTCATACTCATAGACTTGAAAGTACTTAATCATATTCAGCAACCATGCCTCAACATCATCCTCCTTCTCTCCATCATAGGAGGGAGGTTTTATTTTCCAGAATTCACCATGTAATTCCTTCTTCTGTCTACACTATTGTCTAGTGATGTCATATTCCTCAAATTCCTCTGAGATATTTACCCTGCCTTTTCTCTTCCTTCTGGAACGTTCACCTTCTTGGCTATTCCGCGAAGTCAGTTCTCTCATAAGTTTTTCCTGCTTCTCACTAGCTAAAGATAGCCTATCATTTTGGCTTCTATGCAGGGCCATATCCCATTGCATTCGGTGCAACATAGCCATCAAAGGAGCATTTGGATCTGGTGTGTTCTCTTCACCACCCAGATTGACATAGAGCTCATCCTCTTCAGTCATGGTATTGCAGCTATTATTTTTAGTACCTTTTTCACTGTACAACAATACAACATCAGTAATAATTTTAACATTTATAAAAAAGCAGCATATATTTCCTGTGTGAGCACATAAACTGCCCAGTTTTTTCAACTAGTGCTCTGATACCATTTGTAATATAGCTCAAATTTTTTTTTCTAGCAATACCACTTATGAATTCCTAAGATTTCGACTTCTAGTTTATAATTTATTAAACCCACATTCATACTAAATAATTATAATAAAATCATACCATTTTATTATCATTATTTTAATTTCACACATACCTTTTTCAGATGGGCTTGATCATTTTACTTATGTATTAGACCTTTATTATAACAAGGAATATAATATTAAGACCTTACTTTTTTTTTTAATCCATATTATGACATTTAAATGTCAGTACTATTAATCACACCCTTCTATTTAGAACCCCTTCTTCTAACATGGTTCTCGTTTGAAATTATATATATTTCTGTTCATTGCATTTAAGTTCAGTTTAACCCCAAAGTTTCCATATCAAAACTCTTTTTCAACATGTTTTCAATTTCTATTTATTATGAGTATAATTCGACCTTTCTAAATGCTTATACATACACATACTGCTAATTGCATTATATCTATACACCTACTATCCTACCCTCTAACCTCATACTACACTCAACCCTAAGTGTAACCTAACCCATTCATGTCTGACTGACATCTATTAAATGATATACTTGAATCATTTATCCAAGCCAATACTTATCGGTTTGCAATCCAACTCATAAGTTCTATTTATTGAGCCACGAAAACTCAACATATGGATCCATACCACGGATCGGTCTTTCATCTTAATGGCTCAGTTATGCAGGTACGTTTGAGATTCAATAGCCACGTATACATGTCATTTCAACCTAGCGTATCCTCGTGATGAGGGAAGATGGATAGATGTATGCCACATGTAAGGTGAGATCTATCTACGGTTTTTTTGTTTTTTTGGACTCACGATTGCTATTAAACCTAGTCTTTTAACACTTCTCATTTCTCTGCTCGATTTCCACCATGACGGTTTAGTTCTATCTTTATTTACTGTAAATGTAATACTTCTAGGGATACCATGTATAATATCTTCAGTTGCATTCGGCTTCACCTACTATTCTTCGCCAATTTTCTCACGGTACGCTTCTCGACTTGATATTGTTTTTTTTTTCTTATTTTCTATGAAGAATATTTGTTGGAATCTGGTTAAATTTGTATGAACGCTCTCAGTATGTGTTTTTATATCTCTGGTAAAAGTCCACTTGTTAGGTTTAATTTCTCTCAGCTAATACTTCTGGGTGAAAGCATGACTCTACTTTTGGTTTTCCTTTTTTTGTTTTGTCTACTTGGAAACTTGACTGGTATTATGACTTAACAGTAGAATTTCTCTAATTTGTGTCATATTGGAATTGAACATTGGTTCACTGTATTTTACTTATTCATTCTCGTTTTATTATTAACAGATTTATGAGGTATTTGGGTTGAAGAATCAATTTCAATCTCATAAGAGAGTTTCTAATTGCGTAGGAGGATAATGTCAACTTAATAGTTCTGGGTTTTTTTTACTTATTTGTATTCTGGTTGAATGGTATACTTTTCTTGGTTTAATGAGGCTGGACTTTGGTCCATCACCCACATGTTTGTGACCCTCGCCATTGTAGCGATCCCAGGATGTAATTCCATGTTCCTTCAAGGTGCAACAATTCCTCTTCGTTCTCTTGTGGAACATGCTAGTTTTCCCCAACTTAAGTTTCTCACAGTCAAGGCGAATTTTTTCTTTTCAATTGGCACCAATGTTTTCGAGCTTGTGATAGTTTCTTCATAAATATTCTGCTAAACCTACATATTTATTTTAATAAAACCACTAAACTTTTATTACTTGTTCTCTGTTTAATTACCCTTGTGTATTCTTCAACTGATAAATCGATTTTCATTATTGACTCACAAGTTTTTCTCTTTGGGGAAACGTCTGAGTAAGGTATGAAACTTACATTCCTGTAATACTATTTTTCATATACCTATATTCGAAATGTTTTCTTTTCTATTCTCTCATTTATGAAATTATGTTTGTAGGTATGGTTTCTCCGGGTTTGTCTTTGTCGTGGTTTGTCTATTTACCATTCTGCATCATAACTTGACAGCTAATTTAACCCAGCTTTTACATGCACAAATTGGTAAAGCCTTGTTCGGATATTTTTCACATCCGAAGGCAATGATTGTTCATTTTTTTTTTCATGATTAAAATATATCATGGGGTTTTTCTCCTATCAATGGTTTTTCACCATTTATATTGTAATAATGATACTTAACTCTTTTTTTTTCAATAGGTATGTTGAACTTAAAATTTATTCTATTCCTCCTATCGATTATTGGTAGTTATGGGGTTTTATGCACTGAAAATATAGTACTCTTGGTGAATATTTATGTCACCAAATTTGTTTTCCATCTGAAAACAAAACCACAATACCTCTTACTTAATTTTTATTTCTTAATTAATTTCTACTGATATATAATACAGTACTTCTATAATGAATGAACCTTTGTTATTCCTATTTCTTGAAGAATGCATGATGCTATCTTTCCGCTATATTAGGATACATTTATAATTATGTTTATCTTAAGAATATAATTACCTCTTTTGTCAACTGTACTAGATAGCTCTCAATCTTCTTCATGAAATGCCATTTTGGGTTAATACTACAATTATTGTTTTGAGAAGCAACATAATAGTAGTAAAATTTCATTAATATAGAAATAATTTACAGTGGCTTATAATCATAAATTCATCTCTATCATTTCATATTTTTCAAATGTAATAGATTTCACAATTTCACCTTTTTCCTTCTATCCAGCAGGAAGAGATAAGAAATTACTGTAGTAGCATAGCTGTAATTTTTTTTCACTAACCTTACAGATCAAAAATATAGAATTTAATATATATGTAGATTAGAAATTTATAGTTTAACTGGTTATATGTAAATGTACAATTTTTTTTTTTTATAGTATTAAATCTCTAAACTAGATGTACATGTAATAATCATACTTCATTTCTATTTCCATTATGAATTTTTTTCTTCAGACAAGATACAAAACTTAATAATACTTCTAGTAACATCATTATTTTCATTTATAATTAAATTTAATAACTTCTACAGGGTACCTATCCCCAGATCCAAACCTCTCACTGGTTTGGACATTTTGGGTGATGGTTCCTGCAAGAATTCCCTCATGCTACTATACATAATTGAAATAGTCTCTACTCTAATTAATTTTGTTAAATTCATGGAAATCTGAGAACTAATTTTACGCTAATTTATGCAGAATTTAAATTTCAATCTATTTGAACCATACTCTTCTTCATATGAATGAACATCGAATAGTTCTAAGTTCACACCAGTTTTTTTTTCTCCCGAACTCACCCCTGAGCTGAGATCTTCCAATGATAGACCAACCACTGTCTCTCCTGGAGTAGCTTACTTAAGCCATGTTTTCCCGAAGCCTGTTTCTAAATTCTGCGTCTCGAATTTCTAGGATGCTTTCTTCCTATTTTTTCCTAGGCTTCCCTCATTGAGGTACTTTAAAGATGTTTTTCCGCTTTTCCAACTTTCTTCCTCTTCCCAATTACTTTCCTCTTCATTGGGGAAATCAGATTTTTCTCTCCCAATCTGATTTAGTGATATTCCTTTCAAGGTTTTTCTGAAAGGTTTTGGGAAATTATAACCTTATCCATATCCTCATGGATAAAGGTTTGGGATCCCAAATCTCAATCTAGTCATAGTGCACACATAAATATTCTATTTATTTTCATTAGTAATTAATTAAATAAAATCCACAAAATGTTTCTCCATTGGGGTCCACTTTCCCCTTTGGATTTTGTTCAATTTTCACTTTAAAAAGCATAGAACTTGGGGTGTTACAACTTTCATGTGGTTTTGCATCCTTTCATTATGCTTGAATATATTAGTGTATAAACATGAATGTGATATATAAATTGGAATAAAATTAATGGAAATGTGACAAAATTTATAGAGGGAATGCAACAAAACTTTAATTAAACATGTAAATCACAATTTTACCAGTTTTTTATAACTGCTCAATGCTAATGGTGATATATTATTGGAGAATAATATATATTAAAGCATCAAAGATAATTCATTTGTTGTCTATGAGTTGCCACACTAGTGATCCAGTGTGTCAGTAACAGTGAGCCAGTGTGTCAATCCGAGAATGAAGGGGGATGTTCATGAATAATATTGTTAGAATAACCACTATGAGGGGGATGTTCATGAATATTGATGATATAATAATTACTCTATCCTGCTTCACCAAGACTAATATACCCTCATGTCTCCATAATTATATTCCAACATTCAAAATCTTGCTTTTTCTTCAGGGTATAGTTATTTTTATATATCTTTGTTGGCATCCACATCATTAGAGAGTGAAATTTAAGACCTATCCAGTTATTTCCAAACAATCCCATGGAAATAATATAATAAGAAACCCTTTTTAAGGATATATTTAAGTTTAGGTAGTTAAATGGATCTTTATTTCAAGATTTTTTTTCCCGAGGCATCCCACCTCGCTTTACATCCTTCTTCTACAACAATTTCCAATAGTTGAGTATGGGTTACACAATATGCAATGGTCTCATGCCTGTTCTTGGCGATATAATATGCTACCTCTCAATACTTGGCAAACTCTTGTTGTTCTTTTATCACCTCTATAGGTATGGGATGTTCTCCTATAACCCAGAGAAGGCTCTCAGATTTAGGTATATAAATTTTAAGAGCTTACACCTAACTGTTATGATTTCTCAAATATGATACAAAGGATTCAATTGGACATGCTTTGTAACATGGTTTGGATTCCATATTTTGTTAAGAGGTACCAAAAAATTATGTTGGTATAGTTCACAAAGAAATTCTTTTTGCAGATTCATGCAGACCATGTATGCATCCATGAAACCATCATTGTATTCAACCGAGAAAGGCTTACTTTTTAGTATAGAATTATTTTTAAACATTAAATATTTTTATATAAAGTACACGTTCTAATTGGTTTAAGGAACCATGTAGCTACGCACACCATCAATTATATGTACGAGTTGTTTCTTATCATTCTCCAACTTGTTCACCTTCCTTTCTAGCTCATCGACTATATTTTTATGTTTTCGTACTTTGATTTTATATTCTTATCATGTATTGCAAAGGTCATGAAATAAGTTTTCGTGCCAATGGTAAGGTAGTAGTTTTATAATATATGAGAATTTACACAATACTAATCTATCCTTTGGTTCCTCATCCTTTGTTTGCACACCTATATCTTGGTCAATTTGATCTATGGTTCCTCATCCTATGCTAGTTTTATATTTGGTTATTCCTCCTCTGTTTGTGAAACCATTTATTTTATTAGTTTCATCTATGATTCTTGTTCCTCTATATCCACAATTATGCTTTTGGTATGGTTCTTTGTTTTCAGAACAATTTCATCAGTCTATTTTTTCCCAAGGGGTATATTTTGTTGGACCCCCAGAGAAGGTATACCTATGAAATCAATGGGTATGGACTCTGCAACATGGGACAAGCAATGTAATCTATCAAAAATTTCTTTTTCCTGAGCTCATCTGTTAGGTTTTTAACTTCTATATGTAGTTGTCTGTTTTCCATATGGAGAATATTATTCTTCCTTAACAATAAAATATATAGAGGATGATTTTTAGGGGTAATTACTATTAAAACGTGCTTCTTTTTCAATTCTGGTGCTTCAGTTGGATGGTCCTCCTCATCATCCCTGTACAATTTTGGTTGTGAAGTTAGTTGGTCATCCTCATTTTCCCCATATAATTTTTTTTTTGCGGTTGGCTGGTTCTCCTCATCATTCCCATACAAAATTTGAAGTGAGGCAACGCCATATATTCAGTACCATTCGATTACTCCGTCTATTTAATCATAGTCAGAATTAGGAGAGGCAATCTTATCAACTTATTTTTCTATGTCAGCAAGGTGGCCTAACCCTTGTTCCATGAATCCTTGTTCCATGCATCCTTGGTCTTTGAATCCTTCAATTAATGCATCCTCTAGATTCTCTTGCTCTTGTTCTTATGATGTCCCGTCTGGGAGGTATTCTATAACAACAGAGATGGTTTCAGGAACTAGAGGAAGACGAACTCGCTTTTTCCTATTCTCTTTTGATTTTGGCACAACTATCGGGAATTTATTGTATTCTCACAATATTCTGGTAATAGGTTTACTCCCCAATATTTATACTTCATCATCATCATGTTTTTTTTCTACTTTTTCGGGGGATTTAGAAGCAAAAACCTTATAAACCCTCATATTGAAGACTTGGCAGCTCAGTTTCCATATGCAAAACGTTCTGCGGGAATTTTTGTAGATAGGAGGTCATGGGGCAGAGTTGTAGCTAGTGGGTGATGGGGAAGAGTTGTAGGTGGGAGGTCATGGGGAAGAGTTGTAGCTCGGGGCTCATGGGGATGAGTTGCAGCTGGGAGGTTAGGGGGCAGAGTTACAGCTCGGGGGTCATGGGGCAGAGTTCGAGCTGGGAGGTGATCGGTAAGAGATGCATCTATCAGGGGGGTGGAAGCTTCAACATGAAATGGCCTACCAATCATTTCATCCCAAGTTATCCCTTCCCTTTGCAGCACAAAAACTAGCAAAATTTTAATGAGGCAATGTTGGGACAAGATTTCGAGAAACCGCTTTGACTTTTGCACACCTCGGGTCATTTGGTCTAGGGTTTTTGCAATAAATAAAAGAAATTTAACCAACCTGTCATGGCGCAAGTGGTATAACAAGCAGAGGTGATCGTAATAAATAACATAATACAATATTTCTTGCGTGAAAAATCTTTGATAAGGAATGTATCATCCTTCCATAGTTCTGGTAATGAATTCTTGTTAAATCGTGTTCCTTTCAAGAAAATTTTACCTACCTCAAGGAATTTCCACAAAACATCAAGTTGGCATTTTTGGGCTGCAAACCACTGTTCTCCCATCTGGCGTAACCCTGTCAATTCCACAAATTCTTCTTCTATTGCATTCACCACTATCCCTACTACCTCTAATCTACTCTCCCTATAATTAATGGAAAATTGTAGGGATATGCCATCATTATAGCCATGAAACCTCTGAATATGCTCTATCTAGTCGACTAGTTCAAGAAATGTTTTTACGTGTGTAAATTCGTCTAACAATTCTTTGACACATTCTCTACATACTATTCGGCCTCCTATCTTTAGGAAGAGTTCAGAGTGACTATGGCTGTGTTTTTTCTTTGCAACAATTCGAATGTGGGACAATGATGCAATGGAAGAGTTGGGCTAATGAGTTCAATAATATCACAACCTATGGTCTATGGCAGTGCCAATATGCAGTTAGGTGTTTCTGAAACAACTACCACCCATTTGACACCGACATGTCATTGTTGTCGTGGTAAATGTACGCACTCGGCTGTTTCCGCAAGGGTTGCCAACCTTTTATCACATAGCGTTCATTGTTTTCATGGTTAGGGGAGATTTCCTCTACCATTGTATGTAGCCAGCGATTCCCCTTGTACCTAGCCAGGAGTTTCCACAATGGTGACAATTGGAATCAGAGGACGAGTTTCCATGGGAGGGCCATGATTTTCCATCATAATAATTTAAAGTTTTATTACGTGCAACTTTGTGGGCCCATGCACCATTACACAAACTCCTTAAATTAATTTCCTCAAAAGGCATTGGTTACAATTTATTAGTTATCCTTGAATTCATATTATATTTTTTCATTATTATCAGGTTAACCTCATTTATTGGCAGGTTGTCCATATTATTTTCATTGTTTGCAGGCTTAATTTTTGTTGTTGTCATGTATGTCAAAACATGCTTCAGTTCAAGTCAGTTGTGCTTGTGGCTGTAGATGTTGATAATGGAAAAATTCACAACAATTGAATTATTTTTTTAGATATTTATACAATTTTTTCCCTTAAATAAGGCTGGATGTATGGATTGAAAAAAGGCAAGATGTCAGAACTGAATGTATCATTTAACCATGTATAAAGGGAAAATAATGATTGATCTATAAGCTATCTTGTTTGGCTTGTAACTAAAGGTATGTCACATAATTTTTCATTGAAGGGGACTCTTTAATAATTCTTTCTCATTAGCCTTTTATTAAAGACTTGTACAAATGATCTAATTCAGTTTGGAAGCCTCTAGCTAGATTTAATCCCTACATTAAAGATCCCAATCCAGTTTATAATCATTTTCAATCATGTTAAAGCTTGATTTCATTTGTTGTGTATTAAAAGATATTAAAATGCATATATACATCACTGTACATAGGTATATGATTTATTGATTTATGTTTCATTGCTATATTCATGGATGGAATGCATTTTTTTAACTCAAACATCTCAAGATAAGTAATCATGTTTTATATATATTAGAATTAGAACCGTCAATCTTCCTAGAAAAAATTAGAGTAAAAGTTAACAACAATAGAGATAACGTTATAGGTTATGCTCACTACGTATAGAATTGATATTTATTTTTTCTTTTTTTTAAGATGATGTAGTTATTAATCACATAGAATTATACTTTATTACAAGGAAAAGAAAATAGACAAAATTGAACTGTAGTGAAAATAACACAACTAAATTATAATCAAAATTAACCAACTTAATTGTAATCACAATGTAATTCAATTAATAGTATTACTGAAAAATATAATTTTTACATACATTTTGTATTGAGATATAGAAAAGGAACAAAAAATAAAGTGATCCCATTTATAAAGAAATAACTCATATAAATATATAAAAAATGATGTACATAATGATAGACACAATCTATCACAAGAAATAGGAACACCTTAATAGGACTCCCACCAAAATAACCCCAATACCAATGAGAAGAACGATCCATTCACTAACAGGCCATGTATATCGATGCTTGTCAATGAGAATTGGAGGATCACATTGTAACACCCCTAGTTTTATGTTTTTTTCAAGTTAGAAATTTGAACTTCAGTCCAAAGCGGAGTGGACCCAAATGGATAATTACTGTGTGGATGTAATTAATTATTTCTTTCTGAAAAAATAAATAAAATGTTTTTGTGCATTATGACCAAATGATATTTTTGAGATCACTTTCCTAATCCATGATGTATGGAAAGAGGCTAACACTTTCCCCAAAAATCTTTCAAAAAGCCTTGAAAGAATTTATTCCTAATTTAGATTTTTGAGGAAAAATCTAAATATCCCCAATGATGTGGAGAGTAGTTGGGAAAAGGTAAAAAGCTGGAAAAGTAGAAAGCCGCTTTAAAGTCCCTAAATAAGGGAAGGTTAGGAAAACAGGAATAAAAGCATCCTGGAATTTTGGACACGGAATTAGAAACAGGCTTTTGGGAGAGCATAAGCTTAAATGAGCTACTCCAGAACAGATTGAGGTTGGTCTGTTCTGGAAGTGGGATCCCAGCTCGGGGGTGAGTTCTATAAACAGAAGAACTCTAAGGTTGGGAGGGCTGGTCATTAGAAGAAGTGGTATGCATGCTAAGGTGTATGAATAATTAAAATAGACGCTGTTGTATAATATTTATAAGTGTTGTAGTTGAGATTTTGAATTAAGTTTTTCTGAGAGTTGTTATTCCTTACATTTAACAGAAATGTCTAGAAGAAACAAATATTCTAAACTCCAAATAGTTGTAGGAATAGAATCTATGGGGAGTATCCATCAGAATCTCTAAACCAGTATTGGTTTAAATCTGAGGATACATTTTTTCCCAAAGAGGAATTAGTGGGTTAACTTTAATCTATTTTTGTAGTATAGAATGCTCTTAGTGGAAAATAAATAATCTGTAGAGCTTCTATTATGTTAGCTAATTGGAAAATGTACATGTAGCTGTAAAAGCCAATTTAAATAACAGAGAATGACAGTGTCAACTACAACTATAGTTATCCATAACTAAACGGAAGATCTAGCAAAATTGCAGAAGAAAAATACATATCAGCAGTAAAAATAACGTATTTTTGTTTACTGTAATAAATAAATCAGAGTAAAACTTTTAATCAGATTTAAATCTACCTAAAAGAAATAGATACATGAGAATAATTCAAAAAAAAATTAGGTGAGATTAGTCACCTAAAACTTACTATTCATTTTACAGAATTCAACTTAATGGTAATCATGAAATCTAAATGGCAGAACCACTATTATTTAATTAGTATATCAAATATAAAGTATTAGAAATGCTACTAGAATAATAGTTGCAGGATAAGATAAAATATAATAAAGTGTCAATAAATATCCTATAGGATAAGATGAAATTTATTCAACTATAAGGAAAATACTGAATAAACTCTCTAATGAGAAATATAAAAAAGAGATGGAGGAACTAGTATCATTTCCATATAATTTTATACAAATTTCTAAATAGAGAAGTCTCAATGACAAGATATAATCATTTACATTTCACTGCAAAATTTCTATTGCAGAACTTGTAACCATTATCATTAAATAGGAAAAATTCAATTAACCAATGGAAATAATGCTTATGTTTATAGACCTCTATATAAAGAGTATCACTCATATATACATATAGATATATAACAAGCTAAACATATTATAGAAAAATGACAAGTTAGAACTTATGTACAATGGTATCATAAACCATGGCAAATAAAAATATTTTAATTAAAAATTGTAAGTCAAGTAAAAGTCGACTATTATAATAGAATATTAACAATCCATATATATAACTCCATAGGTATAGTATTGTACCAAAAGAAACCTAGAATTTCTACCTCTGATTTGTCAATAGATCCAGAGGAATATAATGGGTTAATATACAAAATATAATAAGATATGTATAGCTCCGCTATAACTGAGTAATCCTACTCGGTGAAGTGCATATAAAAACCAATCTGTATAAAAAGAGATATGAGTAAATTTCCACGAATAGAAAAAGTTCGAACACCATAGCATAACTCATACGTTGAAGAAGAGAGGAAGGATTAAATGTTTACCTGCATCCATTTAAAAGAAAACGTAGTTAGGGTAAATACAATCCAACAAAATCAACAATAGTTCGTGATACAATGAAACATTTGGAAATATCATGCACCTGTAAATATCGAAATAAAATTTTTATTGAAGCTCTGATTCATAGCAGAATAGTAGTCGACTTCCTTTGAAGGTCTCGAGGTAGACATTACGAAACATCTGCACCAGGAAAATGGTCACACGCATATAATAATTATAAAATACCTAATGAAACAAGAAAGGATAAGCTCTACTGAGTGAATCCATACGAAAAACCATGGAGAAGTCTGAAGAATTTCAACTCCAAACAATTAATAAACGATATGTAAATTACCAAAGAAATTTGGGGATTTTGACTTGGGGTTTCTCGGAAATTAGCCATCATTAGCGTAAATTGCTATAGCTAAAATATGCTCTAACATTGACCATAACTTCAGTAAGAAAACAAGAAAAAAAAAGGAGTTGCTAAAGATGAAAATTCATATGTCGTATACCTTGCATAAAGGTTCCTATTAAACACAACGCTGAGATAAATGAATATAACACAGTGTAGAAGTATGAACCAATGGTTAATGCTTCAAAATTAAATAAACAAGAACTATCTTACCTGAGGGAAGAGTCCTTCTAAGTGCGTTGATTTGTGAACAATCACCGACGTTTCTTCGTCATAGTTCAGGGCCAAGGCGACAAAAAGGTAGAGCGAAACCAAAGATAATGGAGGCAAATAAAATGTCTCTACACAGAGCTTTCATATTAAATATCCAACGAATGTCCAAAACCCTACAAAAATCTAACCCTACAAGTGCCGTAATCTTCTGGAGTCGTATGGTTCGATACGATGAAATTGATTCCCATAAATAACAAGGTCTGTAGGTATAAATTCCATACATATAGACATAATACAAAGATACAAATACAATCAAAGAAAATATATTTTATCAGTACGCGGGCAAAGATCGAGAGATATAGAAGTGAATATACATTGCATGTGATAGATTTGTTAATAAAATCGACTGTAAGGAACATTAATATCTATAGTCAAGTCGATTGTACAAAACGTCTAAATCTCCAACTTATGAAGTCGATTGTACAAGAAGCCTCAACTCTCCAATGCATGAATTGACATAAAGCGGATAACTAATGAAGATTTAAAATTCTAATTTCGTATCTGATACTCATGCTCAGGTAAGTTTAGGTTACATAATTCGATGATATAGTCGAATTTCATTATCATTACTAATATCTTATCATATAAACTAATCCTTATACTACCGCCATGAACATCGACACTTATAGTGGATAAACAAGTATCCATAGTAGTAATTATATGAATCATATATGTATAGAATGATTGGTGTTACTTGTCCAATGAGACTAAGGAAGTCAAACGAGGCTATGCAATAAGAAATTATGTTAGCCATAGTGCTAGAAAAAAAATGTATTTCTATATTACTTAAGTTAGTAAGGTAAATTGGAAGGGTAGTTAAAGGAGGTATAAATAATGTATAGTAAAATACATTAAAGACTATGGTAAGTCAAAGTATTTAATATAAGTGGAAATTCAATATATTGATGTCTATTAAAGATGGAGTTAATAACTATGGGTAAAACAAAGTATATATATTGGAAATCTTGTTAGACAGAAAATAGTAGCTCTGAAATTGAATATTATGTAAATACAATGTTAAATTGTTATAGTCAGTAAATGAAAAAAAAAATAAAAAAATTGAGGTATGTTACAAATGGTATTAGAGCTCACGTTAGAAAAACTGGGCTGTTGTTGTCCTCACTGTATAAATTGAATTTTTTGGAAAAAAAATTTGTTACTGATGTTGCTTTGTTTTAGTGTACAAAGGTACTCAAACTGAAAAGTCAATGGCTGAAGGAGATGAAATTTATGTTGATATGGGTGATGGAGATAACATGCCAGATCCCAATGCTTCTTTGATCGCTATGTTTCACAAGTTGCAACAGGATATGGTTGAGTTAAGAAGCCAGAATGACATGTTGTCCTTAGCCAGTGAGGAGGAGGAAAAGCTGATAAGATAACTGACCTTGTGGAACAACCAAGAAGGTGAAGGTTCCAGAAAGAGGAGGAAAGGAAAGTTATCATATGATTCTGAGGAAGATGACACTACTAGACATCTCTCTAAACAGAAGAAGTAATTATAGGGTGAATTTCAAAAAATTAAACCTCCCTCCTATGATGGAGAGAAGGAGGAAGATGCTAAGGCATGGTTGTTGAATATGATTAAGTATTTTTAGGTCTATGAATATGAAAGAAATCTGAAGGCTATATTAGCTATCTACCAGTTTCAAGGTAAGGCTACCTTGTGGTGGGAGGAGACAAAAATGGTTCAGGCCATTGATGAAAAAACAGTGACTTGGGAAGATTTCCAAGTTAAGTTTAAAAACCGCTATTTGAACGAACACTATTATGATGATAAAGAAAAGGAGTTCCATGAAATCAGATTGGGATAACTCACCATAGATGATTTTGTCACCAATTTTAAAAATTTGTTAAGGTATGTTCCTTATATTCATGAAGGGAAAGAAAAGGTGCAAAGGTTTTTGAACTGCTTGCCTAATGTGTACAAGGAAAAATAGAGTTTGATAATCCAAAAACTATGGACGAAGTGGTGAGGAAAGCTAGATTATGCTACCAACAGTTTAAAGGAAAGAGTGAACATGGGAAAAGCTGGTTAAACAAGGGTGAATTCAAAGGAAAGAAACAGAAACCAAATTACTTGAAGAACTTTGGTAGGGATGATCAACGGAAGAAATTTAACAAACCAAAGGAAAGTCAAACTGCTCAGTCTCAAGTTGGTTCAAAACAAATAGATGGGGATGATAAGAAGGAAAGAACAATAAAAATGCGAGAGCCTTTGAAATGTTGGGGTTGCGGAGAACCTCAAATGTTGAGGGACTGTCCACACAAAAAAATTCAGATGATTCTGAGATATAGAGAAGCTACCACAGTGAATCATATAGCAAGAAACATACCCACTAGCAGTGAACCCTTGGAGAACCGACAAGCAGAACAGCACGCTACTATGGTCGAGATGGAAGGTAAGATTTTTGACCAATCTGTTACAGTTTTAATTGATCCAAGTGCTTCTTTGAGTTACATTAGTCCACAAGTTGTAGAGAAATGCAATCTAAAAATTTAAAAATTTCAACAGTCTTGGTTGGTCCAGTTAGCCACTGGCACCAAACGAAAAGTAACTCATAAGGTACCTCAAACAACAATTAAACTAAATTATTTTCTGACAGAAGTAAATTTAAACATTCTACCCTTAGGCTCATATGACTTGCTGAAAGGAATGGACTGGTTAGAAAAAAGAAAGGCTATGATGAATTGTTGGGATAAAACTCTGCATTGCATAGATGAGGAAGGGAGACCCTTTATACTCAAAGGAAAATCAAAACTAATCTCGGTAAGACAAATATCAGCTTTGTAATTAAAAATAACAGCTAGAAAAGGACATTAAGTATATGCTATACATGTTGAAGAATTAGGACAACAACCTGAAGAAAACCTACTAGACGCTTTACCAGTGGTAAGAGATTTTAAGGAAGTTTTTCCAGATGAGATTCCTCATCTTCCCCCCAAAAGAGAAATTGATTTTTCAATCGATTTGGTGCCAGAAGAAACACCCGTTTCTAGAGCCCCTTACCAGATGAGCCCCCCTGAACTCATGGAGTTAAAAATGAAATTACAAGAATTGCTCGATAAAGGGTACATCAGATCGAGTGTATCTCCTTGGGGAGGACCGGTGTTGTTCGTGAAAAAGAAGGATGGAACCTTTCGAATGTGCATTGACTACCGTCAACTGAATAAGTTGACAATAAAAAATAGGTACCCATTGCCTAGAATAGATGACCTTTTTTATCAGGTGAGAGGGGCTTTAGTATTTTCTAAGATTTGTTTGAGGACTGGTTATCACCAACTCAAAATTAAGGAGGAAGATATCAGTAAAAAAAAATTTCAAACCAGGTATGGTCACTACGAATTTGTAGTCCTACCTTTTGGTTTGAAAAATGCCACTGCCACTTTTATGTTCTTAATGAATAGCATTTTGAACAAGTACTTAGATAAATTCGTACTAGTGTTCATAGATGATATTCTAGTCTATTCAAAGAATGAGGCGGAACACAAGGAACACATTAGAATTGTATTACAGACCCTTAAGGAAAATCAGTTGTATGCCAAGTTTAGAAAATGTGAATTTTATAAGGGTAAAATTCAATATCTGGGCCATATTATTTCTGAACAAGGATTGGCTATGGATCCTGAAAAGATAAAAGCCATAAGAGAGTGGCCGATGCCTACTGATGTATCAACAGTAAGGTCATTTATTGGGATTGCAGGTTATTATCGAAGGTTTGTGGAAATATTTTCTGCAATAGCATATCCCATAATGTCATTACAGAGGAAAGGCACCAAATTTGAGTGGACTGAAAAATGACAACATAGCTTTGAAAAACTGAAGTTAAAACTTACCATAGCACCTATACTGAAGATTGCAGATCCTAAAAAAGAGTTTGTTCTGTGTATGGATGCATGTAGAGATGGGTTGGGAGGAGTTTTAATGCAAGGAAATTATGTCATTGCTTATGAATCTAGGAAACTTAAGAAACATGAACAGAATTACAATGTATATGATCTGGAATTGGCTGCTGTAATTCATTCCTTGAAGATGTGGCGACACTATATTCTTGGAAAAAAATTTACATTGATGACAGATCATATCAGTCTCAAGTATTTCTTTTCTCAAATAGATTTAAATGCTCAACAAGCCAGATGGCTGTCTTTTCTGAGTGAATTTGATATGGACATAAAGCATATCAAAGGGAAAGAAAACAAAATCGCTGATGCTCTAAGAAGAAATGCTTGCCAAAACAAAAGTAGCATTGGGAGTAGTGCTATTTGGGACTTAGAAGAGTTATTTAAAAATGCAGTAGGTCAAGATCCCAACTATGAAGATCTACAATTGAAAATGCTGAAAAAGGAAATGGCTGAATACATCCAAAACCAGAAAGGACTGATCTGCTATAGAAATAGATTGTACATCCCCAATGTGGATTATTTGAAAAAAGAATTCCTAGATGAATATCATAAACAACCATATTTAGGAAATCCTGGATATCAGAAAATGCTTACAACCTTAAAAAAAAAATTGTTTTGGCCAGGAATGAAAAAGGATGTAGCAAACTATTTAGCTAGATGCATGGAATTTCAATAATTCAAAGTTGAACATCAGCATCCAGCTGGTCTTTTAAATCCCTTGCCAATTGCAAAATGGAAATGGGACACTATTTCCATAGATTTTATCACTGGGTTACCCAGAACAAAGTATCAGCATGACTCAGTGATGGTAGTGGTAGATAATTTAACAAAGGCTGCACATTTCATACCTGTAAAATCTACTTTTGGGACAACCCAAGTAACAAATGTGTTTCTAAAAGAAATAGTAAGGCTACACGGGGTACCAAAGATGATTATTTCAGATAGAGATGCTAACTTCATAGCAGCCTTTTGGAAATCTCTATTTGGGGGCATGGGCACTAAATTGAATTTTAGCACTGCTTATCACCCTCAGACGGATGGTCAAACAGAGAGAACAAATTAGATTTTGGAGGATATGCTGAGAATGTATGTGATGGACAGGCCATCAAAATGGGAAGACTACTTACATTTAGTCGAATTTTCTTATAACAACAGCTATCAATCCTTCATCAAAATGAGTCCATTTGAAACACTCTATGCAAGAAAGTGTCACACTCGTTTAAGTTGGAGCCAACCTGAAGATAAGCTAGTACTGGCGCCAGATACTCTACAAGAAATGGAAAGGATTGTCAAACAAATACAGAGAAAGATCAAGACAACACAATATTGACAGAAAAGCTATGCTGATAAGAAGCGAGTGCATCGAGAGTTCAAAGTGGGTGATCATGTGTATCTGCATATTAAACCCAAAAAAAGTACACTTTATGCTGGAAGTTGTGAAAAATTGGCTCCTAGATGTTGTGGGCCTTTTGAGGTGTTAGAAAGGGTGGGACCAGTGGCTTATAAACTAGCCTTACCACCCAATGTTAAAGTTCATGATGTGTTTCACGTTCCATTATTAAAAATATATGTACATGATGCTTCTCACATTGTTGATTGGAATGTGATATAGGTGGAAACAGAAGGGGAGTTCCTTCCAGAGCTGCTTCAAATATTGGAGAGAGAAGAAATTGAATTGAGAAATCGCACAGTAACTAGAGTAAAGGTGTAGTGGAAGCACATTACTGTTGAAGAAGCTACGTGGGAAAGAGAAGCGGAGATGATGGAAAAATGTCCATATTTGTTTTCCAAATAAACTCTAGTAGTTAGTTAGCAACACTGAGGACGGCGTTTGTTTTCAGAGGGGGAATATGTAACACCCCTAGTTTTATGTTTTTTTCAAGTTAGACATTTGAACTTCAGTCCAAAGGGGAGTGGACCCCAATGGATAATTACTGTGTGGATGTAATTAATTATTTCTTTATGAAAAAATAAATAAAATGTTTCTGTGCATTATGACCAAATTATATTTTTGATATCACTTGCCTAATCCATGAGGTATGGAAAGAGGCTAATACTTTCCCCAAAAATCTTTCAAAAAGCCTTGAAAGAATTTATTTCTAATTTAGATTTTTGAGGAAAAATATAAATATCCCCAATGATGTGGAGAGTAGCTGGGAAGAGGTAAAAGGCTGGAAAAGCATAAAGTAGCTTTAAAGTCCCTAAATAAGGGAAGCCTAGGCAAACATGAATAAAAACGTTTTGGAATTTTGGACGCAGAATTAGAAACAGGCTTTTGGGAGAGCATAAGCTTAAATAAGCTACTTCAGAACAGATTGAGGTTGGTCTGTTCTGGAAGGGGGATCTCATCTACGGGGTTAGTTCTATAGATAGAATAACTTTAAGGTTGGGAGGATTGGTCATCGGAAGAAGTGGTATGCATGCTAAGGTGTATGAATAATTAAAATAGATGCTGTTGTATAATATTTGTAAGTGTTGTAGTTGAGATTTTGAATTAAGTTTTTCTAAGAGTTGTTATTCCTTACATTTAACAGAAATATCTAGAAGAAACAAATCTTCTAAACTTCGTATAGTTGTAGGAATATAATCTATGGGGATTATCCATCAGAATCTCTAAACCAGTATTGGTTTAAATATGAGGATACATTTTTTCCAAAAGAGGAATTAGTGGGTTAAGTTTAATCTGTTTTTGTAGTATAGAATGCTCTTACTGGAAACTAAATAATCTTCAGAACTTTTATTATGTTAGCTAATTGAAAATTTTACATGTAGCTGGAAAAGCCAATTTAAATAATCGAGAATGAAAGTGTCATCTACAACTATATTTATCCAGAACTGAATGGAAGATCTAGCAAAATTGCAGAAGAAAAATACATATCAGCAGTAAAACGAACATATTTATGTTTACTGTAATAAATAAATCAGAGTAGAACTTTTAATCAGATTTAAATCTACCTGAAGAAATAGATACATGAGAACAATTTAAAAAAAAAATAGGTG
Source organism: Pinus albicaulis (assembly GCA_034641835.2). Taxonomy (NCBI): domain Eukaryota; kingdom Viridiplantae; phylum Streptophyta; class Pinopsida; order Pinales; family Pinaceae; genus Pinus; species Pinus albicaulis. The sequence goes on along the minus strand of CM076572.1, from coordinate 29,024,325 downwards.
AGATTAGTCACCTAAAACTTACTGTTCATTTTACAGAATCCAGCTTAATGATAATCATGAAATCTAAATGGCAGAACCACTATTATTTAATTAGTATATCAAATCTAAAGTATTATAAGTGCTACTGGAATAGCCATTGCAAGATAGGATAAAATATAGTAAAGTGTTAATAAATATCCTATAGGATAAGTTGAAATTTATTCAACTGTAATGGAAATCCTGAATAAACTCTGCAATGAGAAATATAAAAAAGAGATGGAGGAACTGGTATCATTGCCATATAAGTTTATACAAATTTCTGAATAGAGAAGTCTCAATGACAAGAGATAATCATTTACATTTCACTGCAAAATTTCTATTGCAGAACTTGTAACCATTATCATTAAATAGGAAAAGTTCCATTAACCAATGGAAATTATGCCTTCTGTATACAGACCTCTGTATAAAGAGTATCACTCATATATACATCTATATATATAACAACCTAAATAGATTATAGAAAAATGACAAGTTAGAACTTCTGTACAATGGTATCATAAACCATGGAAAATAATAACGTTTTAATTAAAAACTGTAAGTCAAGTAAAAGTCGAGTATTATAATAGAATATTAACAGTCCATATATATAAGTCCATAGGTATAGTATTGTACCAAAAGAAACCTAAAATTTTTGCCTCTGATTTGTCAATAGATCCAGAGGAATATAATGGGTCAATATACAAAATATAACAAGATATGTATATCTCCGCTATAACTAAGTAATCATACTCAGTGAAGTGCGTATAAAAACCAACCTGTATAAAAAAATATATGAGTAAATTTCCACGAACAGAAAAAGTTCAAACACCAGAGCATAACTCATACGTTGAAGAAGAGAGGAAGGATTAAACATTTACCTGTGTCCATTTAAAACAAAACGTAGTTAGGGTAAATAAAATCCAACGAAATCAACAGTAGTTCGTGATACAATGAAACATTTGGAAATATCATGCACCTGTAAATATCAAAATCAAAATTTTATTGAAGCTCTATTTCATAGCAGAATAGTAGTCGACTTCCTTTTAAGGTCTCGAGGTAGACATTACGAAACCTCTGCACTAGAAAAATGGTCACAAGAATATAATAATTATTAAATACCCAATGAAACAAGAAAGGATAATCTCTACTGAGCGAATCCATACGAAAAACCATGGAAAATTCTGAAAAATTTCAACTCCAAAAAATTAATAAACGATATGTAAATTACCAAAGTAATTTGGGGATTTTGACTTGGGGTTTCTCAGACATTAGCCATCATTAGTGTGAATATATGTAGCTAAAATATGCTCTACCATTGACCATAACTTCAGTAAGAAAACAAGAAAAAAAAAGGAGTAACTAAAGAGGAAAATTCATATGTCATATATCTTGCATAGAGGTTCCTATTAAATGCAACGCTGAGATAAACGAATACAACACAGTGTAGAAGTATGAACCAACGGTTAACGCTTCAGAATTAAATCAACGAGCACTGTCTTACCTGAGGGAAGATTTCGTCTAAGTGCGTTGATCTGTGAACAATCAACAACGTTTCTTCGTCATAGTTCAGGGCCAAGGCGATGAAAAGGAAGAGTGAAACCAAATATAATGGAGGAAAATAAAATGTCTCTACACAGAATTTTCGTATTAAATATCCAAAAAATGTCAAAAACCCTACAAACATCTAACCCTACAAGTGTCGTAATCCTCTGGAGTCGTATGGTTCGATACGATAAAATCGATTCCCATAAATACGAAGGACTTTAGGTAGAAATTCCACACGTATAGACTTAATGCAAAGATACGAACACAATGAAAGAAAATATATTTTATCACTATGCAGGGAAAGATCGAGAGATATAGAAGTGAATATACATTGCGTGTGATAGATTTGTTAATAAAATCGACTGTAAGGAACATTAATATCTATAGTCAAGTTGATTGTACAAAACGTCTAAATCTCCAACTTATGAAGTCGATTGCACAAGACGCCTCAACTCTCCAACGCATGAATTGACATGAAGAGGATAACTAATGAAGATTTAAACTTCTAATTTCGTATGTGATACTCATGCTCAGGTAAGTTTAGGTTACATAATTCGATGATATAGTCTAATTTCATTAACAGTACTAATATCTTATCATATAAACTAATCCTTATACTACCGCCATGAACATCGACACTTATAATGGATAAACATACTATGTATGGTAGTAAATATATGAATCATATATGTATAGAATTATTGGCTTTACTTGTCCAATGAGACTAAGGAATTCAAACGAGGCTATGGAATAAGAAATTATGTTAGCCATAGTACTAGAAAAAAAATGTATTTCTATATTACTTAAGTTAGTAAGGTAAATTGGAAGGGCAGTTAAAGGAGGTATAAATAATGTATAGTAAAATAAATTAAAGACTATGGTAAGTAAAAGTATTGAATATAAGTGGAAATTCAATATATTGATGTCTATTAAAGATGGAGTTAATAACTATGGGTAAAACAAAGTATATATATTGGAAAGCTTGTTAGACAAAAAAGAGTAGCTCTGAAATTGAATATTATGTAAATACAATGTTAAATTGTTATCATTAGAAAACGAAAAATAAAAGATAAAAAAATTTTGAGGTATGTTACACACATGATGGCTCCACATATATTGCACATCCACGTCCATTAGATGTTGCTTAAATGAGTATATCACCAACAAGCCTTTGGACATTTGATCTGTAAATCATGTTAAAATTTTGAAACTGTGAAGAATTTTTTTTCCTGTTGGTAGACGAGTTCCAAATTTTGTCTTCTAACTTGGTAAATACCAATCATTTGATTTTTAATCAATTTATAATTTGTGTAAGTGAAAATGTTACTTGCACCATAATTCCATTTTGTTATAAGCCCATCAACCAACAAAAGATAATATGCTTTGTTGTTTTTACTTCTCCCTGAAATTTCAATAGTATTTTGATATACCTGGTTAAGTGCTTCATTTTAAAGCAAAAACCTAGTTAGTGCATGGCCTAGGTTTGGATGACACTAGACTTGGATGATCAATATCCATTTACAAACCATATGCAAAATAATAAAATAATTAAATGAAAAGAAAAAAATTAATGAAATATTGTTAGATCGTTAAAATAGAGTTGCAGCAACTTGTTGTTGAAGTAGTGACAATTCACTATTATAATGGCAGTAACAGTGAGTTGTCTCCAATATAACAATGAATTTCCACTAATAGGATAATAGGAAAAACAAGCTAAAATAATATTTAGAAACAAACACAACCTATATAATTAGAAAAATGATTATATTTAGAAATTATGAAAAAATAGAACAGTGAGTTGCTAGTAATAGTATATGAATTAACTAATGTATTTTAATGAACTGCTAATAGGATAATATGGTAAACAAGTTAAAATAATATTTATAAATAGACGCAACCTATATTTTTAGAACAATGAGTATATTTATAAAGTATGAAAAAATATAAAAATTTGTTGACAAAGCAACAATGAATTGAAAGTAACAGTGAGTAATAGAACATGAATTAATTAATGAATTTTAATGAATCTAATAGTTAAGAATATGCACTTCCCTTGAAGAGGTCATAGGTTCAGATATAGAATAAAGCAAAGTATATACATTTCCATATACTTTGATAATCAAATTAAGTGAGTCCCTTATGTTACATACAACAAATGCTTATACACCAATTTGATATGTAGTTTAGCCATAACCTAAAAACATATTATTGAAGATAATGAAGATTTCTAGTTAGGATATGAAAGTTGGATTGATAAATTCAATAAATTTACAACATTAATTTTTTATTACATAAAGCTACAACTACCTAATCTTGCATGCACATACCATGTATTCAAATATATATATATATATATATATATATATATATATATATATTTTATTATCATATTATTCTCTTAATAAACTTTCACTCTCTCTTATATAAAGAAGGTTTTCCTACTATTGTAGAATGGTGAAAAATGAGTGACAAACTACGATGAATGACGAGTGACCAAACAATGACCAGTGACCAGTGAAAAATGAGTTTTCGCATGATGACCAGTGATTTTCTGCAATGGTGACCCAACTAAGTTTCATAGCAGCAACTCACTAGTCACCATTGCGAAAATTCACTTGTCACCATGCGACAACTCATGACCAATGGCCTGGTATAAGAATGGCCTCATATTGTTCACAAAAATTTAATGGGTATCTCATCATGAGAGTATAGATGAACCTCGTTATTTGATAATTGCAATTCCAGTAAAAAATAATTTCATATTAATGGCCATTATTTCCACCAGTAAAATGGCTGAAAGTTGCCAAAGAGATGCCCAAGATACCAGAAAAACTTAAAATACTTCAAGGATAAGAGAACCAAAATAAAATTCAGAAAGATTGGATTTAAAGGATAAAAGACAAAACCAAAATGTCTAGTGATTTCTTATTCTGACTATGCAAATGTAGAGAAATATAAAATAAACCATTGGATAAAAATAATATAATTCTACTAGAAGTTATCTGATATGAAACGAGGGAGTGACAGATCGAACAAATACATATATTGGCAGTTTTCCCTTAACTATCACCTTATGGTCAAACAAGAAATTTCTATTTGTTTGTGGTCTTTTACATGCAATATTTATGAATAAATATAACCCAGTAATTGGATGGCATGAGATCATTTATCAATTCCTCGCCAAGCATACAGTTTCAAGTATTCAGAAATATTGAAAGAAACTTTGGCAGTCATAATTTATAGACTCAGAATGTTTGAGTGACTGATACTTTATTCACAGAGAGGATCAGTGTAAGGCTGCAACCTGCACAATCTAGCATCACTCTATGAAGAAGAGGGGAAATAGAAAGCTAACTAATTTCTCAAAATATAAGAACAACTCAACGTGAGTATTATGAGGGACAGAATCTATCACTCATAGTATTCTCACTCGGTGTATGCTGACATAAGATTGGTGACTACCATTTAGTATTGAAAACCTAAAATAGATTCGGGTGTGAGTGGAAAACTTGCATTATCTCATCCCTTAATAGTCTGAAGACATATGTGGACCAAATAAGATAATTATGCTTAAAATAGACCTATGGGTTATGGGCTCACTTTTGCTTCCTTTCCAGTTGGTTGCTCTGTTACCTCTCTTGTATGAAGATTTTCTCCACAGTTCAGGTATCCGTACTTATGCTCAATGCCAAAGTCATAACCATTAAGCCAAACTTCCCATCTTAGAATACAAACATTGTTATCTACAAGATCGCGGTTTTCTTTTATCATGCCTGGCATGATTTTGAGATCGGCCCGGACCAGAAATTTTACTGGTTTAAGATAAAGCCTGAAATGACTGATGTTATTTTTTATTGCGAGCACTTCTTTGTGGCCTGAAGGATAGTTAGGTTCGGCTCCATGGAACATTCCTGAAGTGTAGCCGCATATCTCTTCTTTGAAATCTAAACTTTCTAATAGAATGCCTCCTCATACAAAAGTTGATGCATCTCTTTCAAGGATGTAAGATCCTTCATCTCTTGGGAGTTCGAGTGGAGGAAGTTTTTGGACTTTTTCCTTGTTTGTTTTCACCGCTTGATCCATGGTTTGGTTCCATGGGATCGGTGACTTCTTCAATCTTTGTTGCAGGACAACTAAATATTCAGCTTTTCCTTTATAAAATCGTCTGATATAATTTAGACTTCCAAGAAACCTTTGAAGATGAGTTTTGTCTGGGATTTGCTCTCGGAAATTGTGTACATCTAGAAGAACATGGTTTTTTAGTGTGATACTACCATTAGAAATATTTAAACCTAAGAAGTCTACATTTGTTATTCCAATCTCCATCTTGGATTTTGATAGAGCTAATCCGTGTTTAAAATAATACTCATGAAATATTTGGATATGCTTTAGATGTTCTTGGATATTCTTAGAATAGACAAGTAAATCATCAATATAGATGACTAAACAGTATAATCCTCTAAATATATCATTCATTCTTTTTTTTAATTCACTAGGAGCATTCTTTAAATTGAAATGCATTACCTCCCATTAGTATTGTCCATGCGGGACAACAAAGGTTGTTTTGTAATGATCCTTGGGAGCAATTCTAATTTGGTGGAAACCAAATTTTAGGTAGAATTTTCTGAAGGTGTTACAACCTTTCACCTTTTGGAGAAGTGCTTCTTGATTTGGCAATGGATATGCTATATTTTCTAGCACTGCGTTCAAGGGTTTGTATTTGATTACCATTCGAGGTTGGTCTCTTTTTATTTCTAAAGGTTTGTTAACATAGAAGGCTCGACATGCCGATGGGTTTTTTGATGGTTCAATCAAACCCTTCTCAAGGAGATCATCTATATCCTTTTGGAAATATTATAACTTTGTTGGAATCATCAAAGCAGATGATTCATTTTGTGGTCAGATCTGAATGCCTTCAGTATGTGGTAGATCGATCACATATTTTTCTCTTTCCCACAAAGCATTGGGGATATATGATGAGCACTTCTGGACGATATTTTCAAAGATAGTTTTCAGGTATTCTTGACGATGTGTCGTGCCAATGGAAACCATGCTTTCTTTTTTTTGTACTTCGACAGGTTTTAGTTGTTCTTGTTCCTATACATGAGGAACAAAGAATGTAAAGACATAAGAAAATATAATAGACACAATTAGCCATAAATGGCTCTGATACACATACTGGTATATCAATCTACACATACTAGTATAAGAGCCATTTATGGTTTATTGTGTCTATTATATTTTATTATTTTGCTGTAGCGGACCTGTATCGGACCCCAAAATTCACCAGGGTATAAATCAGTGATTTCTGGGGTTCGGTACAGGTCTGCTACAGCAAAAGAAGAAAATATAATAGACAAAATCAACCATAAATGGCTCTGATACCAGTATGTGTAAATTTATATACCAGTATGTGTATCAAAGCCATTTATGTTTGATTATGTCTATTATATTTTCTTGTGTCTATACATTCTCTTTTCCCCATGTACAAGAAAAAAACAAATAAAACCTGCCGAAGTACCAAAAAAAGAAAGGATCATTTCCTTTTCCACGACACATCGACACGAATACCTACAAAGTATCTCCGAAAAGATAATCTAGTAGTTCTCATCAAATATCCCCAATGCTTTCTGGCCAAGTCAAAAATATGTGATCGATCTACCATATACCAAAGGCATTCAAATCCAATCACAGAAGCCATCAACCACTTTGATGAGTCCAACAGAGTTAGAATATTTCCAAAAGGAGATAGATCATCTCCTTGAGAAGGGTTTGATTGAACCAGCAAAAATCCCATGGGCATGGTGAGCCTTTTATGTTAACAAACATTCAAAAATCAAAAAAGGCCAACCCCAAATGGTAATCAACTACAAACCTGTGAATGCGGTGCTGAAAAATATAGCATATCCATTGCCAAATCAAGCTAAACCTCTCCAAAAGATGAAAGGTTGTAACATCTTTAGTGAATTTGATCTAAAATCCGGTTTCCACCAAATTGGAATTGCTGCCAAGGATAGTTACAAAACAAGCTTTGTTTTCCAACACGAACAATACCAATGGAAGGTAATGCATTTCGGTTTAGAGAATGATCCAAGTGAATTTCAAAAAATAATGGATGATGTATTTAGAGGATTCGAGTGATTAGTTATCTTTATTGATGATTTACTTATATGTTCTAATAATATCCAAGAACATCTTAAGCATCTCCAAACATTTCATCAGCATTGTGTTAAACACGAATTAGCTCTATCAAAGTCGAAGATGGAGATTGGAATAACAAATGTATACTTCTTAGGTTTAAAGATTTATGATGGTAGTATCACACTACAAAACCGTGTTCTTCTAAAACTAAAGAATTTCCCAAAGAAAATCCTAGACAAAACTTAGCTGCAAAGGTTTCTTGGAAGTCTGAATTATATTAGACGATTGTATAAAGGACAAGCTCAAGATTTAGTTGTCCTGCTACAAATATTGAAGAAATCACCAATCTAATGGAACCAAGACATGACTCAAGTGGTGAAAACAATTAAGGAGAAAGTCCAGCAACTTCCTCCACTCAAACTCCCAACATATGAAGGATCTTACATCCTTGAAAGAGATGCATCGACTTTTGCATGGGGAGGCGTTATATTAGAACGTTTAGATGGCAAAGAAGAGATATGTGGCTACACTTCAAGAGCATTCCATGGAGCCGAACTTAACTATCATTCAAGCCACAAAGAAGTGCTCGCAGTAAAAAATAGCACCAGTCTTTTCAAGCTTTATCTTAAACCGGTAAAATTTTTGGTCTGAACCGATCTCAAAATCATGCCAGGCATGATAAAAGAAAACCATGATCTCGTAGATAAAAATGTATGTATTCTAAGATGGGTAGTTTCTCTTGACGGTTATTAATTTGGCATTGAGCATAAGCCCACATACCCAAACTTTGTAGTGGATTTTCTTACAAGAGATGTAATAGACCAACCAGTTGGAAAGGAAGCAGTAGTGGGCCCATAACACATAGGTCTATTTTAGGCATAAGTATTTGATTCGGTCCCCATATGTCTTCGGACCATTAAGGGATGAGATAATGCGAGTTGTCCACTTGCACCTGAATCTATTTTAGGGTTTCAATAATGACTGGAAGTCACCATTCTTAGGTCACCAGACACCGGGTGAGAATACTACAATTGAGAGGTTGTGTCCCTCATAATACTCACGCTGAGTTGTTCTAGTATTATTAGAAATTAGTTAGCTTTATTTTTCTCCTCTTCTTCAAAGAGTGATGCTAGATTGCGTAGGTTGTAGCTTTATGCTGGTCCTCTCTATGAATAAAGTATCAGTCACTCAAACATTTTGAGTTTGTAAAATATGAGTGCAAAAGTTTCTTTCAATATATCTGAATACCTAAAACCATATGGTTGGCCAAGAATTTATGAAATCAAAGACAATATTGTAAATTTGGGAATTTACAAGACTCTGTTATTGGTCATTTTGGTTGTCAAATAAAAACACCCATCTTGACAAAAGGCACATTCTAAAATGTCCAATATCAACCTAATAATTTCTACCAAAAAAAAATATTATCGTATATAAATCAAGTCAAATAAAAAACAATATAGAGTATTTTCATAATTTTATTTATTTATATTATACTTAAATTATATCTAATACAATTTTCCTAATACAACACTCATTATGTAATTAAAATACTAAGCTATGCACAAGCAGGGAAATAATGATTACACTAAGTAATTGAGTAAAAATCATCAATTATGAAATATTTGAAATCCCATTATATACCTAAATTTTATTATTGCATTGATGTTTATTAATCACTAAAAGCAAATCCAAAACACATTATGATCGAGGAAACTAGTTACATACAAATTTAGAAATACAAATTCAATAAAATATCACACACAACTTTCAACCACCAAACCAATTTCAAAACCTAAAGAGACCTTGTTGATAGGAATAGGTACCGTTGGCGGTACTAAAGATGGTGAAAGTAAGATGAAAAAATGGATAACATGTCTCCAGATTCCAAGAACTATCATGATAAATACAATAAATTAAAATAGGAACCTGTAACAGATGTTAGCAACTATGAAACAAAACTTCTCGGATAGAATGGTAAATTTGATAACTTAAATTCAATTGAAATGATGGAGTATTATGTTAATTAAATATAATGAAAACTCATAATAATGATATTATGAACTATTCAGAATGGGTAAAAAAAATGTTCGAGTAAATATAAAATGTTGATTTGAGGCTTCTGCGATTTGTGTTGTGTATAGAATCTTCCAGATTCATCGCATTTATTTTTGTTAGAATTGATGTTTCAAACCAATCATTTGTGGTTCAACATCAGGATAGATCAATGAGTTTATCTAGATATCATCGGTATAAATGAAGGAGAATGAAAATGAACGGATGGAAAATTGAGAGGCCAACCTTTAATTATGGAAGGAAAATAATATTATTAAAGAAAAATGTTTAATTAATTAATTAAAGAAAATTAAAAATATATTATTTAATTAAACATTTTTCTTTATTAATTTTCTTTTCCTTCCATCATTAAAGGTCAATCTCCCATTTTCCATCAGTTCATTTTCATTCTCCTTCATTTATACCTGATGATGAGATCTGACTAAACTCATTAATCTATCCTGATGATGAACCATAGAGGATTGGTTCAAAACGTAGATTATAAAAAAAATTATTGCGATAAATATAAAATATTAAATTAAAATAATAAGGTTGGTGTAATAAGTTTAAGCCTTCTAATTGAAAATGAATAACTCTTCTAAACCTTAAATATAAAATATAAAAATACTTTCCCCAAAAAAATAAAAAATAATCACACATAATATTGAAAAATATTCTAAATTTTTAATACATATCAAATGAGAACATATAAAAATATATAGATAGAAAAATTAACTAAATATAAAAGTATCTTTTGCATAAAAATTAAAAATACTCATACATAATATTTGAAATTTTTCTAAATTCTAAAGACATATCAAATGAGAAAATGTAGATGTAAAATTTCAAAAGTTTTTTACATCAGAAACAAACAAAAATAAGCACCACATATTTAAATATTGCACATTTATCTTATAAAAAGATGAAAATAGAAAAATCTAATGAGAAAATTTAAAATATTTCATAGAAATAAGTTCTTAATAAACTTTCACTCTCTATTAGATAAACAAGGTTTTCCTACTATTTTAGAACGATGACAGAGTGACAAGTGACCAAATGATGACCAATGACTAGTGACAAATGAGTTTCCTCCCAATGAAGAGTGAGTTGACACAATGTATACCCAACTTAGTGTCATAGTGGCAACTCATTGGTCACCGTTGTGGTAACTTACTGGTCACTGTTGGGACAGCTTCTTATCACCATTGCAGCAACTCCCTGGAACAACATCCCCCAGCAAAAATCCAAAATAATGTGGAACTACATCCCCCAGCAAAAATCCAAAATAATGAAGAATGCATAAGAAATGATTAATTTTAAAGAAAACAATAGAAAAAGGAAAAAATTGTTGAAAAATAGGTTATGCATGAATAAAACGGTATAAAAACCTGAAGTAACCCTCCACAACTCCTATTTTTGGTTTCCTGTTTACTCGTGTTTTCAATTCTATAGCAGTGACACGAAATGCAACAAAAGAAGTGATTGAGAATATAAGGGAATAATGTCAACAAAACACTCTCGATAAAATGAACGTCCTTCGGGAATTACTGTCGATGAAATTTGCGCATGGTGGACAAGCAATGCAACAGAAGCAGTGATTCATGGGGGAATACTCTCGATGCAATGAACGTCCTCTGGAGAACATTCTCGATGGAACTGAGCAACGGGGGGATAGGGAATGCGACACAAGGGAGAAGTGATTGCGAATGGAGAGAGGTTAATACTCTCGACAAAACATCACGCAGGGGGGAATACTCTCGGAATGTGTTAAGTTGAGGGAATGAAGTTCAAATTCCTTGAGGTGAGTTCGGCGGAAAAAATCAGAAACCTAATCGTTGAGCTTTTTCCTGCCACATGCGAAGCGATTTATGAAGTACCGCAACATTAATTTGGATAATGGGCAGATAGTAATTTAGTTAATGTAGCCGAGTGATCCATTCAAATTTCCAAATAGACGTATACAGAGGGAAATCGAGCATTGGTTGATGTCACGTCTAACTGCGCAATATGTGAGGCTACACATTGGAGGAGACAATGAATGGAGTAGGTGACCTGTCTCGTCGCCTGCAAATGGGAGTCTAGAAACTCGAGTAACAACGGTTTCGAAATAGAGGGATTAGCGACAACGTCATAGACATATTTTGGGCGAGAGGGACCCATTTTGACCTGCGCTCACCGGAAGGGCCTCACCAGCGACTGGGGGCGCAAAAACCAAAGGGTATTCCATCGAATCGAATGGTTAGCCCACTCCTCTCTCATATGTCTTAGTGAATTGCCATTAATAATTTCCTTACTTTCAAACTCTTGGCAGGTGGCAGAGCCCTTCGTTTTAAACAACCTCGATTGTAAGTTATTTGCAAAAATAATATTTATAATTTTTTGGGTCTCGGTCCATGTAGTGTCCTGGTAGAGTAGATAAGGGGCTAAGATGAGGGGGACGAATTGATCAGAATGCCAAAAGTGGTGGGAATCTGGGCAAACAAATTTAAAAAATCTTTTAGTAAGTGTTTTTGAATTAATTTCTTGATGGTGAAAATAGATTCAGCATCATAAAAAATCTCAAGGGCACCCAAAATCTTGAAGTTTGACAATATAACCTTGATTTACAAAAATCCCTCTCAAAATTTATTAAAATCTTACCATAAATTCCATGATTTTCAGGTTAAAAAAACAAGCTAATTAGACTACGTCTCAAGAGAAGTATTTGAAAATCTTACCATAAATTCCATGATTTTCAGGTTAAAAAAACAAGCTAATTAGACTACGTCTCAAGAGAAGTATTTGAAACCTAACAACTGACATATTCTGTTAAACAATATAAAATGTACTACAAATACCTTCAATGTAATGGTTCGATCAACCACGAGAGTTGCTGCATAGTTTCAGTCAAGATCATGCATTCATCTAAATGAATAAGGACCCTTTCCAAATGGCATGCAAAGGTAAGTCAATGTAAATATCTTGAATGTAAAGTTCTGACCAACTAAAGGAATTGTTGAATAGTTTCGGTCAATTTCATGCACAATGCTAGATGACTAAGTACCCTTTTTCAACTTGCATGTAAAGCTAAAAATTGATGCATTTGGCATCAGAAGGTACTACGCTAGATCATGACGAAACAAATTTTCATTCATTGAAACATAAGCGAGATGGCTAGACACAATTGAAAGACCGAGGTAAAGCCAAATACCTTTCTTCATCTACTCTAAATGGGCACTAACTAGTCCATCGTTTATGATTTGATTCAGAAAGCAGCTTAGGAAGCCTAATTAATGGTTGATTTAAAATTTGCACATCACATTTTAAATTACAAAATATACTACCAATACTTGACAATGAAAATTTTACGGAAATGCCTAGGTGATTTCTCCATAGCCTCTCCCTGAAATGTTTCAACTGTAGTTTCATTAGGCGGTCTTCTAGCTTGTGACCTAGTGAGAGGTTTAGGTGTAGGCATATTTTTAGTTATCTTAGGGGCAAACACCAATCTTTTCCCCTTCTTGCAGGTTTGAGAAACCTCTGTCCTAGGTTGTCTTTTGGTCACTGAAGGTATGATAGATGGCTCAACTCTTTGTGGCCCAGATAATGTAAGAGTGTTGATGTTTTTGCACTGGTGAGAGATCGGGAAGAGAGATACTGCCTTCAAAAATGCCTCCCAAACCATATTAACCTGTGTGATTTGATGGAGAACTACGATTTTGGGTGAGTGGAGGGAGTAATAATGACACCTAGGACATGACTCAAGAGTCATTTGACAATAAAAAGACATGATAAATTTTATTTATAAAATATAATAATTTGACCAAAAACCCTAACAATAAGCATGAGTGAGTACATTTGATTAATGGTGACTCATAAACACTAACAAAACCCAAATAAAAATCTAGCATTATTATTATAACCTTAGTACTATAAATGTAACTTTATTATTATAACCTTACTATTATAAGAAATAGTAATAAAAAATTCACTCCCCTTTAATTTTTTTCCTATCATATATATATATATATATATAATTTCTTTGTTATTATATCATTTTATGATCTTATTACTTTCTCAAATATACAATGGGAAAACACATGATGACTATGTTAAAGCTCAAAAATTGTGTTAATGTTTAATTTTATGGTTAATATATAAAATTAATATTAAAATTTTGAAAAATAATATATTTAAAAATAAATGTTTCTTTATAACTTTATACGTTTTATAAGAATTTATATAATCTAAATATAAAAATTATTCTCAAACTTTCATATCATTAAAAACAAAATTATAATGTACATTTATTTATTTATTTATAAATAATTTTGCTATTATAATATACATTTATTTATTTATAAATAATTTTGTTATAAATTATTGACAATATAGTTAGGGGATGAAATGAAAATAAATAGATTGATAAGTCAATTTCCCTCTCTGTTTTTGCAAGTTGTTTTTTGTTTTATGTAAACTTTTCAAGTTGATAAAGACCGAGATTTAATATGAGGTTTTTTTAGAGCTCCCATTAGAATTTGTGCTTAAAGCATGTTAATTAGAATATTATAAAATATTTAATTTCAAAATCTAGCGTTTTGTAGATGCAAATCAGGGTGATTAGTCATTTTTTTAATAAGGGAAGTCACGCATGATTCTCCAATTCAATTATGATCTAGGATTTTATTTTGGAGTAAGCTATAATGCGACTTTTTGGGAGATTCCGATCACCAAAAAAGTGCATTATTCCGGCATCAAGCATAGTGGGCCCTGGTAGCCGTTACCCTACTGCCTACCGCGGCGTCTATAGATGAAACAAGCACGAACTTGTAGGGCACAAGAGGAGGTGCCCTCAGGCTCTTTCTCGAGCAAGGTACATTGGAGTGAATATTGTTGTTGTTGGAAGTTGGATGATAATACATACGCAAACTCTGAGGGTAGTGAGAATTAAACCTGGCAGTGATCCTTATACCCGCATCCACCATTTCCAGATATTTTTCCATCTGGGCAACTCTGCTGATAACTTGATTTTGCTACTCCTATAACAAACTTACTACAATAGCAGCAGCAGGTGGACATATACTCAATTAATGCCAACCATGAAGGCTTCCTCCACCATCAGCTATCATTGTGGGCATCCAATTCACTATAATTTAGGGCATCCACAGATCCAATGGCTGCAGAGAGATCCAACAGTGCATATATGGTGGCAAACTGCAGCAAATAATCTACATCCACTTAAACAATAATGCTATGAAACTAATAATGCTTACCTTATAAGCAAACCAGTAAACATAGTAAACATGGTAATACAATGTTATGTTATAGTTTTTATATGATGTAATACAAATCACTTACCAAGTTATAAAAAAGAAAAAGAAAAAAAGAAGACAAAACATAGCATATTCAAATACACCAAGAGAAAAAGGTGCATTGTATAGCCCAGGATAAGGGGGGTGTGAGGAGACATCAACTTTGCATTGTACAGCCCAGGATAAGGGGGGTGTTAGGAGCCATCAACTTTTCATTGTATAGCCCAAGATAAGGGGAGTGTGAGGAGCCATCAAATTTTTGTGTCTGTGTAACAATGTATTGAATATCGATAGTACAATGGGTGCATTATATATGAAAATTAGCACAAATACATCTAAGGGAATATAATGAAGGAAAAACATATTAGAATAAGAATCATGTCACAAGGTTTGTCAAAATTTTGTAATCTTAAAAAAAATTGATGTTTTCTTAATCTTATTAAATGTTATAACCATTGAGTACTCCAAGTTTTGAAGGGAATCATAGATTATAGTTCTGAAATGCAACACAGTTCAAGATATAATGGAATCCTTGACTTCACCATCTGGATCCAGTTATGTGTTTATTCTAATTTGGTTCATTCTTTATTTTGTAATGACTTCAAAATCCCCTTTCTTTTGTTTGGAATATAATCCTATTTGTCTAATATGAATTTAATATTATTTTATTTTCCACGTCTTCTAAGCATACATAATGGTGCAAAACTGGGAGTTGTGCATCGAAGTGTCTTGTCCTCCTAATCCCGGTGAAGCCACTATAAAATATGTGCTTCATAATGCGGCAAGAAATCATGTGTTTTATAGAAATATAGAAGTGCACGGGAGGACAACGAACAACAAAGCTTACTACATTGCCCTTATTGAGGGGTTAAAGGAGGAAAAAAATTATGTTGTCAATGATATTACAGTTTTCACAAACTCGCAGCTCATATGCAATCAGACCAAAGGCATATTTGAAGTTCGAAAAGCGAATCTCAAACCACTTTACAAGGAATAAATAATGTGGATTTCTCAGTTTCAATATTTTAGCATACATTACCATGCAAACATTCATAAGATGTCCACTGATATACTTTCTAGAGGAATGTCAGTTGTAGATGGAGGTGTTCGAGATGCCATCGTATCATCATCTATTGCAAGAGAAGTCATTGATTAGCATCAGCATAGTTTCCCAATATGTGAATTTGTTGTTGTGATCATTTTCCTTGGGGCTATCATGACGTGGTTCTTTCACTAAAGAAGAACCATGATTGGAGTCTTTTGTATGGGTGAGAATTTTTTGGACAAATGTTTGATATTCCATGTATATCAACAAATGTAATATGTTCATGGTTTGTGATATAATAGTTTAAGGTTATTGAGGTTATTTACACTCAATGTGCTCCTAAATTTCATTGTCGATCAAAATAAATTCCATTAATTAGCAAACAGTAATGGAAATTCTCATAAACATACAACTTCACCTCCAATAAACATCAACTAGTGTATGGTTTGTTATCCCTTACATATATTCAGAGTCTTGCACGATGACACAAATGGATATTTCATAGACTATGGGTACATGGTTGTTGCATGCTTTTATGGATATTGTTTCCACTATGATAGTTTTGCTTGCACTGATGTGCTTAGTTTGGAGTATTGTACTATTTGTTGATTGATTTGGATGGAGGAGACCAATCTATTTAATTTTTGGATTGGTCATCATGGCTTTGTTAGTGGTGCTCCTCTCATGTTGCACACTTTTCATTTATGGATCAATGTTCCAGTGGATATTTTTTACCTTTCATTAGAGGAACACCCCAGTTTTTGAGATTTGTTTGGCATTGAAATGGCATCTTGGCATTATGTATGCATTGTCCTAGGAGAGTGCTTCTCATGTACTTGCATTTCCACATTGATATATCCCTATCAATGGCTATATGTCGATGATGTGTCATGATTTGTGCTAGTTCTTTTGTCCTCCTGTAATAAATTTCATTTCCAGCATTCAAAAAAGAGTTCTATCTTGCTTTTCTATGGGTTGTTTTAGTTTCCTGAACTTAAAATCATTGTTATACATAGTTTTCCATAGATTTACCCCTAGTTTTGGCACAGTTTTTCTTAGTTTTAATCTACTTTTAAGAGCCAAAACTTCTATGGAGTTTTAGTTTACTGTTTGCAAGATTTTCATTTCATTAATATACAACAGTAAGCTACAACCATCAACTAGTATATGGTGTCTTACCCTTTACATTGTACAGTTTTTACATTGTAAGAAGGTGTATCTCAAGAGGACAAGTGTCTTATATTTCGGGCTTTAAAGTCAAGGCAGCAAGATGAAAAAGAGGCTTGAAGTGGAATGAACGACATTAATGAAGAAATTATGAAAGTACGTTACTATGAAAATAAATTCAATTAATGTACAAACAGTAATGGAAATTCTCATAAACATACAACTTCACCTCCAATAAACATCAACTAGTGTATGGTGTGTTACCCCTTACATATATTTAGAGGCCTGCATGATGACACAATGGATATTTCATAGACTAATGGTACATGGTTGTTGCATGCTTTTATGGATATTGTTTCCACTATGATAAATTTTCTTGCACCCATGTGCTTAGTTTGGAGTATTCTACTATTAGTTGATTGATTTGGATGGAGGAGACCAATCTATTTCATTTTTGGATTGGTCATCATGGCATTATTAGTGGTGCTCCTCTCATGTTGCACACTCTTCATTTATGGATCATCCTTCTAGTGGGTATTTTTTATCTTTCATGAGATGCTTAACTTGGTGATGTTGCACCCTACATCACATGGATCTTTTCAACCTAGTAGCATTATGTTTGATATATTTTCTCATCATTTGTAGATAACACTACACTTCCACATGGTTTTATTTCAATCTAGCCTTCCAAAACATTAAATGGTATGTGGTGATTCTTGACTCAATTAGAGGAACACCCCTATTTTTTATATTTGTTTGGCATTGAAATGGCATCTTGGCATTATGTACGCATTGTCCTAGGAGAGTGTTTCTCATGTACTTGCATTTCCACATTGATATATCCCTATCAATAGCTATATGTCGATGATGTATCATGATTTGTGCTATTTTTTTTGTCCTGCTGTAATAACTTTCATTTCCGGAATTCAAAACAGAGTTCTATCTTGATTTTATATGGGTTGTTTAAGTTTCCTGAACTTAAAATCATTTTTATACATAGTTTGCCATAGATTTACCCCTAGTTTTGGCATATTTTTTCTTAGTTTTAATCTATTTTGAAGAGCCAAAACTTCTATCAAGCTTTAGTTTACTGTTACCGGATTTTCATTTCATTAATATACAACAGTAAGCTATAGCCATCAACTAGTATATGGTGTGTTACCCTTTACATTTTACAATTTTTACATTGTAAGAAGTTGTATCTCAAGAGGACAAGTGTCTTATATTTCAGGCTTTGAAGTCAAGGCAGCAAGATGAAAAAGAGGCTTGGAGTGGAATGAACAACATTAATGAAGCAATTAGGAAAGTACATTACTATCAAAATCCTTTCAATTAATGTACAAACAGTAATGGAAATTCTCATAAACATACAACTTCACCTCCAATAAACATCAACTAGTGTATGGTGTGTTACCCCTTACATATATTTAGAGGCTTGCATGATGACACAAATGGATATTTCATAGACTAATGGTACATGGTTGTTGATTGATTTTATGGATATTGTTTCCACTATGATAGTTTTTCTTGCACCCATGTGCTTAGTTTGGAGTATTGTACTATTAGTTGATTGATTTGGATGGAGGAGACCAATCTATTTCATTTTTGGATTGGTCATCATGGCTTTGTTAGTGGTGCTCCTCTCATGTTGCACACTTTTCATTTATGGATCAACCTTCTAGTGGGTATTTTTTATCTTTCATGAGATGCTTAACTTGGTGATGTTGCACCCTACATCACATGGATCTTTTCAACCTAGTAGCGTTATGTTTGGTATATTTTCTCATCATTTGTAGATAACACTGCACTTCCACATGGTTTTATTTCAATCTAGCCCTCTAAAACATTAAATGGTATGTGGTGATTCTTGACTCAATTAGAGGAGCACCCCAGCTTTTGAGATTTATTTGGCATTGAAATGGCATCTTGGCATTATGTATGCATTTTCATAGGAGAGTTCTTCTCATGTACTTGCATTTCCACATTGATATATCCCTATCAATGGCTATATGTCAATGATCTATCATGACTTGTGCTAGTTTTTTTGTCTTGTTGTAATAACTTTCATTTCCGACATTCAAAACTGAGTTCAATCTTTCTTTTCTATGGGTTGTTTTAGTTTGCTGAACTTAAAATCATTTTTATACATAGTTTGCCATAGATTTACCCCTAGTTTTGGAATATTTTTTCTTAGTTTTAATCTACTTTTAAGAGCCAAAACTTCTATGGAGTTTTAGTTTACTGTTTTCTGGATTTTCATTTCATTAATATACAACAGTAAGCTACAACCATCAACTAGTATATGGTGTGTTACCCTTTACATTGTACAAGTTTTACATTGTAAGAAGGTGTATCTCAAGAGGACAAGTGTCTTATATTTTGGGCATTGAAGTCAAGGCAGCAAGATGAAAAAGAGGCTTGGAGTGCAATGAACAACATTAATGAAGCTATTAGGAAAGTATGCTAATATCAAAATCAATTCAATTAATGTGAAAACAGTAATGGAAACTCTCATAAACATACAACTTCACCTCCAATAAACATCAACTAGTGTATGGTGTGTTACCCCTTACATATATTTAGAGATTTGCATGATGACACAAATGGATATTTCATAGACTAATAGTACATGGTTATTGTATTCTTTTATGGATATTGTTTCCAATATGATAGTTTTTCTTGCACCCATGTGCTTAGTTTGGAGTAATGTACTATTAGTTGATTAATTTGGATGGAGGAGACCAATCTATTTCATTTTTGGATTGGTCATCATGGCTTTGTTAATGGTGCTCCTCTCATGTTTCACACTTTTCATTTATGGATCAGCCTTCTACTGGGTATTTTTTATCTTTCATGAAATGGTTAACTTGGTGATGTTGCACCCTACATCCCATGGATCTTTTTAACCTAGTAGCGTTATGTTTGGTATATTTTCTCATCATGTGTAGCTAACACTGCACTTCCACATGGTTTTATTTCAATCTAGCCCTCTAAAACATTAAATGGTATGTGGTGATTCTTGACTCAATTAGAGGAACAACACAGGTTTTGAGTTTTTTTGGCATTGAAATGGAATCCTGGCATTATGTATGCATTGTCCTAGGAGAATGCTTCTCATGTACTTGCATTTACACATTGATATATCCCTCTCAATGGCTATATGTCGATGATGTGTCATGATTTGTGCTAGTTTTTTTGTCCTGCTGTTATATCTTTCATTTCCAGCATTCAAAATAGAGTTCTATCTTGCTTTTCTATGGGCTGTTTTAGTTTCCTAAACTTAAAATCATTTTTATGCATAGTTTTCCATAGATTTACCCCTAGTGTTGGCATAGTTTTTCTTAGTTTTAATCTACTTTTAAGAGCCAAAACTTCTATGGAGTTTTAGTTTACTTTTTGTCGGATTTCAATTTCATTAATATACAACAGTAAGCTACATCCATCAACTAGTATATGATGTGTTACCCTTACATTGTACAATTTTTACATTGTAAGAAGGTGTATCTCAAGAGGACAAGTGTCTTATATTTCGAGCTTTGAAGTCAAGGCATCAAGATGAAAATGAGGCTTGGAGTGGAATGAACAACATTAATGAAGAAATTAGGAAAGTACATTACTATCAAAATCAATTCAATTAATGTGTAAACAGTAATGGAAATTCTCATAAACATACAAATTCACCTCCAATAAACATCAACTTGTGTATGGTGTGTTACCCCTTACATATATTTAGAGGCTTTCATGATGACACAAATGAATATTTCATAGACTAACGGTACATGGTTGTTGCATGCTTTTATGGATATTTTTTCCACTATGATAGTTTTGCTTGCACCCATGTGCTTAGTTTGGAGTATTGTACTATTAGTTGATTGATTTGGATGGAAGAGACCAATATATTTCATTTTTGGATTGGTCATCATGGCTTTGTTAGTGGTGCTCCTCTCATGTTGCACACTTTTCATTTATGGATCAACCTTCTAGTGGGTATTTTTTATCTTTCATGAGATGCTTAACTTTGTGATGTTGCACCCTACATCACATGGATCTTTTCAACCTAGTAGCATTATGTTTGGTATATTTTCTCATCATTTGTAGATAACACTGCACTTCCACATGGTTTTATTTCAATCTAGCCCTCCAAAACATTAAATGGTATGTGGTAATTCTTGACTCAATTAGAGGAGCACCCCAGCTTTTGAGATTTCTTTGGCATTGAAATGGCATCTTGGCATTATGTATGCATTTTCCTAGGAGAGTTCTTCTCATGTACTTTCATTTCCACATTGATATATCCCTATCAATGGCTATATGTCGATGATCTATCATGATTTGTGCTAGTTTTTTTGTCTTGCTGTAATAACTTTCATTTCCGACATTCAAAACCGAGTTCTATCTTTCTTTTCTATGGGTTGTTTTAGTTTTCTAAACTTAAAATCATTTTTTATACATAGTTTGCCATAGATTTACCCCTAGTTTTGGCATATTTTTTCTTAGTTTTAATCTACTTTTAAGAGCCAAAACTTCTATGGAGTTTTAGTTTACTGTTTTCTGGATTTTCATCTCATTAATATACAACAGTAAGCTACAACCATCAACTAGTATATGGTGTGTTACCCTTTACATTGTACAGGTTTTACATTGTAAGAAGGTGTATCTCAAGAGGACAAGTGTCTTATATTTTGGGCATTGAAGTCAAGGCAGCAAGATGAAAAAGAGGCTTGGAGTGCAATGAACAACATTAATGAAGCTATTAGGAAAGTATGCTAATATCAAAATCAATTCAATTAATGTGCAAACAGTAATGGAAACTCTCATAAACATACAACTTCACCTCCAATAAACATCAACTAGTGTATGGTGTGTTACCCCTTACATATATTTAGAGATTTGCATGATGACACAAATGGATATTTCATAGACTAATAGTACATGGTTGTTGCATTCTTTAATGGATATTGTTTCCACTATGATAGTTTTTCTTGCACCCATGTGCTTAGTTTGGAGTAATGTACTATTAGTTGATTAATTTGGATGGAGGAGACCAATCTATTTCATTTTTGGATTGGTCATCATGGCTTTGTTAATGGTACTCCTCTCATGTTTCACACTTTTCATTTATGGATCAGCCTTCTATTGGGTATTTTTTATCTTTCATGAAATGGTTAACTTGGTGATGTTGCACCCTACATCACATGGATCTTTTTAACCTATTAGCGTTATGTTTGGTATATTTTATCATCATGTGTAGCTAACACTGCACTTCCACATGGTTTTATTTCAATCTAGCCCTCTAAAACATTAAATGGTATGTGGTGATTATTGACTCAATTAGAGGAACACCCCAGTTTTTGAGATTTTTTTGGCATTGAAATGGAATCCTGGCATTATGTATGCATTGTCCTAGGAGAATGCTTCTCATGTACTTGCATTTACACATTGATATATCCCTCTCAATGGCTATATGTAGATGATGTGTCATGATTTGTGCTAGTTTTTTTGTCCTGCTGTTATATCTTTCATTTCTAGCATTCAAAATAGAGTTCTATCTTGCTTTTCTATGGGCGGTTTTAGTTTCCTAAACTTAAAATCATTTTTATGCATAGTTTTCCATAGATTTACCCCTAGTGTTGGCATATTTTTTCTTAGTTTTAATCTACTTTTAAGAGCCAAAACTTCTATGGAGTTTTAGTTTACTTTTTTCCGGATTTCAATTTCATTAATATACAACAGTAAGCTACATCCATCAACTAGTATATGATGTGTTACCCTTTACATTGTACAATTTTTACATTGTAAGAAGGTGTATCTCAAGAGGACAAGTGTTTTATATTTCGGGCTTTGAAGTCAAGGCATCAAGATGAAAATGAGGCTTGGAGTGGAATGAACAACATTAATGAAGAAATTAGGAAAGTACATTACTATCAAAATCAATTCAATTAATGTGCAAACAGTAGTGGAAATTCTCATAAACATACAAATTCACCTCCAATAAACATCAACTTGTGTATGGTGTGTTACCCCTTACATATATTTAGAGGCTTTCATGATGACACAAATGAATATTTCATAGACTAACGGTACATGGTTGTTGCATGCTTTTATGGATATTTTTTCCACTATGATAGTTTTGCTTGCACCCATGTGCTTGGTTTGGATTATTGTAATATTAGTTGATTGATTTGGATGGAGGAGACCAATCTATTTCATTTCTAGATTGGTCATCATGGCTTTATTAGTGGTTCTCCTCTCATGTTGCACACTTCTCATTTATGGATCATCCTTCTAGTGGGTATTTTTTATCTTTCATGAGATGATTAACTTGGTGATGTTGCACCCTACATCACATGGATCTTTTCAACCTAGTAGCGTTATGTTTGTTATATTTTCTCATCATTTGTAGATAAAACTACACTTGCACATGGTTTTATTTCAATCTAGCCCTCCAAAACATTAAATGGTATGTGGTGATTCTTGACTCAATTAGAGTAACACACTAGTTTTTGAGATTTGTTTGGCATTGGAATGGCATCTTGGCATTATGCATGCATTGTCCTAGGAGAGTGCTTCTAATGTACTCACATTTCCACATTGATATATCCTTATCAATGGCTATATGTCGATGATGTGTCATGAGTTGTGCTATTTTTTTTGTCCTGCTGTAATAAATTTCATTTCCACCATTCAAAACAGAGTTCTATCTTTCTTTTCTATGGGTTCTTTTAGTTTCCTGAACTTAAATTCATTTTTATACATAGTTTTCCATAGATTTACCCCTAGTTTTGGCACAGTTTTTCTTAGTTTTAATCTAATTTTAAGAGCCAAAACTTCTATGGATTTTTAGTTTACTGTTTACCGTATTTTCATTTCATTAATATACAACAGTAAGCTACAACCATCAACTAGTATATGGTGTGTTATCCTTTACATTGTACAATTTTTACATTATAAGAAGGTGTACCTCAAGAGGACAAGTGTCTTATATTTCGGGCTTTGAAGTCAAGGAAGCAAGATGAAAAAAGGTTTGGAGTGGAATGAACAACATTAATGAAGCAATTAGGAAAGTACGTTACTATGAAAATAAATTCAATTAATGTGCAAACAGTAATGGAAATTCTCATAAACATACAACTTCATCTCCAATAAGCATCAACTAGTGTATGGTGTGTTACCCCTTACATATATTTAGAGGCTTGCATGATGACACAAATGGATATTTCATAGACTAATGGTACATGGTTGTTGCATGATTTAATGGATATTGTTTCCACTATGATAGTTTTGCTTGCACCCATGTGCTTAGTTTGGAGTATTGCACTATTAGTTGATTGATTTGGATGGAGGAGACCAATATATTTCAGATGATCGCAAGAACCCTCAAATATTTCCTTTGTTGATAATGGGAGTTGCAAAAACCCATACAAGTTTCAACCATATCTTTCATATTTTGAAAGCCAATTCATTGTTAGGTCAACAAGACTTCAAAATAATTACTCTAGCTCATAGAATAGGCCAAATAACTCTACTGCTCAAATAATATACCAATGATGTTGATGATATTCAGATTTATGGTCACAAAATTTGTTCAATAAATATCACAATACTCGAGAAATGGAGGTCAAATACAGGTGTATTATTTACGAGATTAAAGGTCAAATTTATATTGAGCTTTTCATCA
Source organism: Pinus albicaulis (assembly GCA_034641835.2). Lineage (NCBI taxonomy): Eukaryota > Viridiplantae > Streptophyta > Pinopsida > Pinales > Pinaceae > Pinus > Pinus albicaulis. Next base: position 28,999,385 of record CM076572.1, on the reverse strand, counting down.
AACAGTAAAGGGACTAGATCACCAAAATATGCACAAGGCTTTGAACTTGTGGGCCAAATATTGAATAGAAATTAGGAATGTCTGTGATACAGAGAATGGGAGCTTGAAACCAAAGTTGGATCATATTATTTGAATGAGACCGAAACAGAACTTAACCTTTGTAGGACAGAGTAACTGAGAAATTTAAGACTGATTCATATACATGTTAGCTCAGATGATAGGAACCATATTTTAAGAATGATTTAATTGGTTAAGAATCTTATATACATATTTTTGACATTCTGCTCACATCAATTTCAATCAAGAAAAAATGTGGATTCATTCTTTGTTTTATACAATGATTTATTGTACTTTGTCACATGAAATTGTCATTATAAAAAAAAGTGCAAGAAATTACCCAATGAAGAAAGGGAAGAGAAGATCATGATCAAATTTGCAAGTACTCGATTATTGGAACACTAAACACTTTATTTATATAGAAAGGATGAAGTACATGTAGATATTTTCAACTTATCATAAGATGGAACAATTTCAAGCTCTCATCACCCTAGTTAGGGAAACCAAGAAAACCCTAAGAACCAAATCCTCCTGGATAGGGATCACACGTAAAAAGAGTTGGTCACTACACCAATAATCCTAAAAAAAATAGCCTCATCAACTGCATTGATATTTATGACATGAATTTTGGTATGTGGGAGATTAAAGAAGAAGACGTTGCAGTTTCTCTCATAACTTGTTTGAGAAGCCTACAAGTTGGCTAACCTTTATGTCCTTTTCTCAACCTTGCCAATTTATTCTGCCCTAGTTCAATATACAAACATTCATACACCACATTAGAAACATCAAAAACAACCAGTACACAATTTACGAGAAAACTAATAACAAATACATAACAAAAAACCTAGCAAATCACCAATTTTTGTGTTGTCAATCAGCCAATCATGTTCGAATGGAGGGTGATCCATTGAAGAAGTTGTTGTATCTGTAAGATAAAAATGCAATTTTCATCAGAGAAAATAATATAATGTGAACTAATACAGACATCAAAATACTTAATACATCAAATAGGCGTGCCATCAAATCCACCTTGAATAAACTGGTAAATAGAGAGATGGTGGTTTTGTGTGTGTGCTTCAAGTGAGGCCACAATATTGGGATGATGCACCCCTGCAAACATTCAAACACTACATTAACAACATCAACAACAACCAGTTCATACAGTTAAGAGCAAACACAAAAACAAACCTGGAAAATCACCAGTTTGGGTGTTTTCAATGAGATAATCATGTTCAGATGGAGGGCGATCCATTGAAGAAGTCATTGTATCTATAAGATAACAATGCAATTTCCATCAGAGAAAATAATATCATGTGAATTAATACATGCATCAAAATACATACTACATCAATTAGTTGTCCCATCAAATGCACCTTGACTGAATTGATATAAAGGGTTGACGATTTTCGCTATGTGCTTCAAGTGAAGGCACAATATTGGGATGGTTCACCCCCGCAAAAATTCAAAAACTACGTTAAAAACATTAACAACAACCAGTTCACACAGTTAAGAGCAAACACATAGCAACACACCTGCAAAATCATCAATTTGGGTGTTGTCAATTTGACAGTCATGTTCGAATGGAGGGAGATCCATTGAAGAATATGTTGTATGCGTAAGATAAAAATGCAATTTCCATTAAAGAAAATAATATAATGTGAATTAATACATGCATCAAAATACAAACTACTTCAATCAGGTGTCCCATCAAACACACCTTGACTGGACTGATAAATAGAGAGATGGTGCTTCTATCTACCTGCTTCAAGTGAAGGCACAATATTGGTATGGTGCACCCCTGCAAACATTCAAACACTACATTAAAAAATCAACAACAACCAGTGCACACATTTAAGTGCAAACACATAGCAAAAAACCTAGAAAATCACCAATTTGGGTGTTGCCAATGAGGAAATCATGTTCGGATGGAGGGCGATCCATTGAAGAAGTTGTTGTATCTGTTCTCCAACAATGAAATTTTCATCAGAGAAAATAATATCATGTGAATTAATACAGGCATCATAATACTGACTACATCAATTAGGTGTCGCATTAAACACACCTTGACTGAATTGATAAATAGAGGCATGGGGGGTTTTCTCTATCTGCTTCAAGCGAAGCCACAATATTGGGATGTTGCACCCTTGCAAACATTCAAACACTACATTAGAGTATTCAACAACAACCAGTGCACACAATTAAGAGAAAACACATAGCAACTCATCCCTCTATAAAACTTACTCGGGAAAATAGAGGATGCATTGTTGGAGCGAGGACGACCACGCTTGTTGAGATATTGAAATTGAAATGGTTCATCATTGGATGCAGAGACATTCAAATCAATATCCAAGCTAGATTTTTTTTTCTTTTATTTTTCTTTTTATGACTAAAGAAACTCTTCTTCCTCTTCAAAGATGAATCATAAGCACCCAACCCAATGGTGAAGTCATAATCCATAATATGGAGGTCATTAGCATCATCCACAAATTTTTTAGCCAAATCAATCAACTATTTTGTCTTGTTCACAGTAGAAGGAGGACTATTCTAAAACAGGTCTAGATAGGGAAGCAACTCCTCTATCAACAAATTAAGTTCTTCAACATTGTTATCATCCATAATAGTTGTGCTAGTACCTGCATCAAGATTTGGTGCCTCTATACTTATCTCAAGAGCGTCACTTAATGTATTAGGTGTCATATCAAGATCAAATAAAGGGTTTGACTCAATTAAGGAGGAATGTAGCCTATGGCATGCTTGAAAATGTTGCCACGAATAGACCATGGGAAATTACAAGTGATAAAATTTGTGCGATGCCATATGATAAGATATTTCTTATCAAGTTTACCTTGAATCCTCACGCAATAAGCATGAGATATGCTCTCATGAGGCCTGCAATCACTGTCTAGAATCCTTCGAGCCTTTTCCATGATGTTTCAAGCTGCATCTTTCTTATGGTTGTTCATATATCCTTCTTTTTTCAGAATTTCCTTGAATCGATAAAATAGCTTAACATGTTCTATTAGAGTATATAATAGCCAATCCATCCTACGAAAACATTTCTATCGTCTATCACATTGAAATGATGTCTTAAGATAACCATGTTATGACTCAACAACATTATTTGTCTCCTGATTTGCATGAGGAAAATCTCGGCAGCATTTAACCCACATCCCTAAATGTAAAAATTAAATTAGTAAATATATATTTTCGTTATGAAACAAAAATCATAAAAACAAAAAAAATAGCATGTGAACCTATGGATCTTGTCACTAGCAACCCAATTCTTGTGGAAATAGTCCAAAAATTTCCCCTCAGTTGCAAACTTGGTGAAAAAAACATTAATTACATTATCCACCTCATCATTAGAACAAATTTTCATGATATAACCAAGTTCATTGAACATCTCTTTTGCTTTTTCTGAACTACAAGCCAATCGATTAACATTCTTTAGCCAAGCCCTCCTTACATGCCAAAGACACAAGATCAGTTCACATTTGTTGATTCGCCTACCGTATTTAATTCATTTTATGTGAGAAATATTTACAATGAATGTAACTTGCAATGTCAAATAAGAATATTGATGTTACCTCAATGCAACGATTTTAGCCAATGCATCATCAACCATAAATGCATTGACCTTCCAGTCAGAACGAACTTGAAAACATCTATGCATGAGGTGCTCTAGCCATGCTGCTATATCTTGTGATGTATTACGTGACATAAACACCCATGCAACTGGAACCCCACTTTTTTCTCATAAAACACCGTGAGCATGTACAACTGATACTGTCCAATTAAAAAAAATGAAGTTATTTTAAATTCATTAATCATATTGAATCATTATAACCAAAATGATTTTACTGAAACAATCATTGCAAAAATACTCACCCCGTATTTATTTGTACTGAATGTTGAGTCCATGTCTATCAAGCTATTGTGGGATAACTTAACCATAGTTTCTAGCATCCATTTAGTTTGTATTCTGGCTATAAAAGGGATCTCTCCACCATTGGGCTTCTGGTAGAAGAAGAAATCCTTATGGTGTCTTTCATACGAGCGATTCACCCTCATTTCATCATTGCAATGCAGTTGATAATTTTATTTTTCCAGACGATTATAGATGTTTACAATATCTTTTCTACGTAAGAAAAAATCCCTATCCCAAGCTGTGGCATCTATGTCAATATATTTCTTAATATGAATTTTACAAACAAAATCAATTGGCACTTGAAGAAAAAAGAAAATTTCTATATAAGAAATCATGTCCCTTGAAAGTATTGACTTCCTTTGAGGCCCATCATCACCCAAAGTGTCGTGTTTTCCATGACAAGGCCATCCTTGCCCATCTTCATGATCATACATGTTGTATGTTATTATTGCAGCATCAGGATCTTGAACCATGAACTTTATAGTAAAATGGCATTGACAGTCCCTCTTTTTGACAATAGTACGTCTTGGTTTGGTTTTCCATTCTTCTCTCTTATCCTATGGACCATATGAGCAAGTATAAATACAAAATAAATTTTGAATGTCAACACATATGAAAAATGATAGAGCACTATAAATATCAAGATATAGGCAAGGCTTTTCTAAAATACTTACAGTTCCCATTGTAAGGCAGCACTAGGCCTTGAGCTTGGAGATTTGATTTTTCGATGCTGGAAGGTACATGCAGCATCTGGATTTGATTCCTCTCCTTGAATAAAATCAGTAATTTATTTTCTAGGAATTTTTGCAACTTGGTCAATATTCATGTTCGTCTTGTATACCTCAGACCAAAATAAATCTTTACTAGAAAATATGATTTTCTCTTTTGGGTCTTGCACCTCAAGGCCCATTATAGTCTTCCATTTCTTTTCCATGTTCTGTCAATGTCTGCAAAAAATGTAGAAACATAATAGGAAGCTGAATCTAAAAACTAAAGTATAAAAGAGAATTAATAGTTGCATTTATAAATAAAGGTTAAATAACGGAGCTTGGGAATCTTTGTTTTGAAAATGTAATGACTCTTTATGTTAAGGTAAATAGAAACGTTACTATAACACTAGCATCTAATAATAGGGGATTTGTTTTTTTTTAAAATGTTATTGTCTTATGGAAGAAAGTGCTTCCTTTAACACTTATATAATTAATGTCCTGACATGAATGGGAAATTATAGGATAATGTTTCCCATCAAAGTTGGATTTTTTCCATTTATCATGAACTTGAAGCTACAGTTTTTATTGGGATGAAACAATTTGTATTGGAACTTTCTCAGATCTGGTTGATGTGTGATGAAATTGTCTTTGAAACCTAAAACTTATCACAACACTTTGGTATCTTTTCTCCTTGGATTGCCTAGAAGTTCAGGTTGTTAAGGTTTCAAATATTGTCCCCTTCCACTATTGTTTTGTATTATATTTCATAACATCCCTAATGTTGAAAATTCACAGGGTTAAGATGTAGGAATCCTCTAGGATAGAGGAAATATTTTTGAATTGTAAGTAAACTTTTCAATTCCTAAATTTCAGCAGACACTATCCTCTATCCAGATATTCCACGGAAAGGTGGGGAATCGTGCTAATTTTTCCTTTAAAAAATTAATAGAAATTTTTAATTTATAAGTTATTTTCTTGAAAGGAAGCATGAACCCTTGCTATTGAAGAGTCATATTCAAAATACTATTTAGTAGTGAAGGACAATCCAATTTAGTCCCTCAAATTTGAGGGGTATAGGGTATCTATTTAAGTACCATTTTCTTTATATTGTCGTATCTATTGGTATCAAATCTGCTCCTTGCATCAAGGGAACTTCTTGATTTACTATCTGCAACTTAAAGAGATACCGTACAAGTTATCAATCTCTAAAAGTCCTTCATTTTTCCTACAAATGACTTGAGTGTTTGTCACTGCAGTTACTAAACTTACCCTAAAGATCAGAAATATGCTATACTTTTAAAAATACACAGTAGATGAAAAAGGAAAATCTGAAACTCAAAACTAGCAGAAGGTTTTGGAGGTTAGTTCTATAGTCTAGTAGATAGGGGAGCTATGCATGTTCCCAAGTTTTTATAAATCATACAACATTCATAAAATTGAGAGAAAATTCATTTATACTAGCCCAGGCTCACCTAAACCTTGGTGTGATATGTACCCTGATATTGGAAGCTCGAGGATGCACATTTTGAGTTTCAACATTAGATGCCTTGAACATTTGTGTAAACTAGAGGTATGCATCTTTTAGCTTCCCAATCTTGAGGTGCATTATCATACCAATATTAAGGGTCAATATATTCAATACACCCTCTACATTCCAAGCAAAACAATGTTACAGATGCACACACTGGGAGTTGAAAGATCACTCCTACCTAAGCTGTAGAATGCACCTCAGTTCTCTTGGCACAATTGATAGAGAGAAAAAAAAAAGCCCTATAAGATTGCCATCAAGTTCTAAGTGAAAGTGAAATGATAGAAAGAAAAGGTTAAGAATAGAAGTTTCATCAACTTCCATATCAATAACAGTAGAAATTCCTAAGGTAATTTAAAGATCCCGACATACTTGGTGATTGGACGGAGTCAACACTTTTTTATTGTCTCCTTATCCTATGATGTTGATGTGGTGGGGTAATGAATGTTTCCTTGGTGTGATGGATGTCTCCTTATAACATTGGGATGTTAGATATCAGTGTAAAGGATAAAATTATGGTCAAGGCCCCATCTATTCTTCTCGGATTCTTGAGAAATTTGGATTTCAAGCAGGCAGCTAGAGTGTGACTGAACAACAATCTGTTTGAGCATTTGCTTATACTAGCAGCTATAATACTAGGCTCCAACAATATGTTTAAGGATTGTGACAGTGACTGAGCAGCTATGTGTTCAACATTTAAAGAGAGGTTACTTATGCTGTAACACCAGCAATCTCTTTAAGTATTTGAGGAGTGCAACTTAAAAGCAATCTGTTTAAGGAGGGTTTGGAGTCCATCATTTGAACTTCCACATGGGACAATTGGACTGGGACTAACTAGTATTGTAGGCTCTACTTCTTTGAGGCTTATGCTAGGTGTTCTCGATGCTGATAGATGAGACGTGAGATTGGAAAATTTTTCTAATTTGAGTTTATGATTGTGTCATGATTTATTAATATAGTAGTTGAATTGTTGTACTTGGTGTTATTTGATGGATTGCAAGTGATTTCAAATTTTGATTATGTTTTAGACTTGTGTGTTTGAGAGAATTTTAAAGTGGTAAATTTTATATTATAATATTTGATGAGATGAACTGATGGATAAACTGTTGGTTTATAGATTTTAAGGATTGTTAGTAAGCCATTTTTTTCTCATGTAATCAAGTACCCTACCCTCTATCCTATAGGAAAGTGTAAGATATTCTTCAAGGCTCAATTCCATTCAACAATAAGGCTTGAACCCATTACAACAATATAATCAATATGAGTTCAACATGACACTTGCTGGGATTGAACCTAGGTAGGGAGGATAACAATCATTCCTCCCAACCACCTGAGATAAATCCAATTGACAATAATTATATCATATAATAGGAATTATACCATTAAATTATGCAATGAAATAGGCTATCCGCTAACTGTCAAAATGACCAAAGAGTTTTCTTGAAAAAATAGGCCATTTGCATAATTTATAAAATGATAATTGAACTGATGTATGAAGACCAAAAGGACTAAAACATTAAATTGAGCTAAAGCCCGACATATGAAATTTAAAATAGTGAAAAAGGAGAAATGATTTTTCTAATTTCTATCTACTTTTCCTTCCTCTTTGCACCAGCATGATTTCCCTATGAGCCTCCACATGGTAGTGGACCTAGAGTTGAAGCTGGAGGTAATTGTGTAGATGGAAGTAGAATTGAACATATTTTGAACAAAATTTCCTATTGTTATACCTCATATTGTATGAGGTTCCACATTTGATTTGCGTCCATTTCATGGAGTCTGCTGGTGGTTCCTTGAGGCTTTTGATGGACTTGGTGGAGATACACCTTGATTGAGAATAATATCTAAGCTCTATCATTATATAGCTAGAGAGAGTGAACAAGAAACACCCATAACAGGTGATATTTCTTGCTATTGGATGTGCTTGGTATATTGTATAAATTCTCAAGGACTGAAAATGGCATGGATGATGCCACTAATTCTTTAGATCCATTTATTCAAATCTCTTTTGAGGAATTGTTATCAAAAGCGTTGCCTTTTATTTCCAGTTGGAGAAGAATATCTAAGCTATTTTTTCCATATGCTTGTTTCATCTATTTTGTCTTCAGTTTGCTGATAAGCTGGCTATAAATTGCATCATCCTCGAAGAGCTTCAGTATTATTTTTGATTGTCTAGTGTGAAACCATCCATGATGTATGGAAAGTGGAAGAATGTAAATGTACTTTGTAGAATGAGACACTGGTGGCTGTTGATATTAAATTCTATTGGAATGAATAAGCATACATTCTCTTATACAGTGGAAATGGTATGGATTATGCTAGTATTCTACTAATTTTTCCAATTTGTATCTTAGAACAGCTGAATGTACAAATGGTTCCTAAATCCCGGAACTGTGAAGAAGATCCAAATTGTTCAAATGCAGCAATTACTTTGAGATCACCTGTAATTTCTTCCGAATTTGGGTAGTGTGTGAATCGAATTCAAAGCACTAAAATGGCATGGATGATGCCACTAATTATTTAGATCCATTTATTTAAATCTCTTTTGAGGAATTGTTATCAAAAGCATTGCCTTTTATTTCTAGTTGGAGAAGAATATCTAAGCTATGTTTTCCATATGCTTGTTTCATCTATTTTTTCTTCAGTTCGATGATAAGCTGGCTATAAACTGCATCATCCCCGGAGAGCTTCAGTATTATTTTTTATTGTCTACTACGCAACCAACCATGATGTATGGAAAGTGGAAGAATGTAAATGTACTTTTTAGAATGAGACAGTGGTGGCTGTTGATATTAAATGCTATTGGAATGAATAAGCATACACTCTCTTATACACTAGAAATGGTATGGATTATGATAGTCTGCTACTAATTTTTCCAATTTGAATCTTAGAACAGTTGAATGCACAAATGGTTCCTAAATCCCAGCACTGTGAAGAAGATCCAAAATGTTCAAATGCAGCAATTACTGCGAGATCATATGTAATTGCTTGTGAATTTGGGCAGTGGGTGAATCGAATTCAAAGCATAGATGGCGTAGACAGATCATGTACATGGACAAATTGACAGATAAAATCGTTGACAAATTTTAAAATCAAATTGGCAGGCACTGAGAGCTGGGAAGGGTGGCGGGGTTAGCAGTGCCATTAATGAACGCGTGCAGCCAGCAACCAGCCTAACGGAGACGAGAACATAGACGCAATAGCAAAAGGCTAACAGACGTAGACATCATGGTAGTCAGTAGGGTAATGGCTCCCGGACCCACTATGCTCGATGCTAGAATAATTCACTTTTTGGGTGATCACAATCTCCCAAAAAGTCTCATTATAGACTACTCCTTTTATTTTACGACAAGGGGCTGCGCGGCATCAAGTCCTTCCCTTTGACTGTGCCTACATGGTAAGTCACCTGAATAGAAGTAATGACCAGTGGCAATTAATACACCTACTATTTCAATTAATACGCGACTTCCTCTTTCAAAAAATGATTCAAACAGTAATGTTGGTTGGCATCACCATGTTTCTCATCTACAAAACGATTCATTTTGAAATTAAGTATTTTATAATATGTACTTAATCAACAAGTTTTAATTAAATATTTTATAATATGTACTTAATAAACATGTTTTAAGCAGGCATTCTCTGGATAACCATTCTAATTGGAGCTCTGAAAAAACCTCATATTAAATCATCCTAATTATCCACTTGCAAAGTTTACATAGAACAAAAAAAACAACTTGAAAATATAGAGGGATGGAAATTGACTTATTAAATTTATTTGTTTTCATTTCATCCCCTAACTATATTGTCAATAATTAATAACAAATTTATTTATAAATAAATAAATTTACATTGTATTTTTATTTTTATTTTAATAATATGAAGGTTTGAGAATAATTTGTATATTTAGATGATATAAATTCCTTAAAAAATTTATACAATTATAAAACATTTATTTTTAAATATATTATTTAAAAAAAAAATATTATTAATTTTATATATTAATCATAAAATTAAACATTACCACCAATTTTGAGATTTAATAGTCATCATCAAACATGTTTTTTTCCATATTCTATATTTGATAAATTAATAAGATATATATATATATATATATATATATATATATATATATATATATATATATATATATATATATATATATATATATATATAGATATATCAAATATACAATAGGGAGAAAACATGTTTGTTGATGACTATGTCAAAGTTGAAAATTTGTGGTAATGTTTAATAAGTCAATTCCCATCCTTTTATATTTGCAAGTTGTTTTTTTTTTTAATGTAAACTTTGTAAGCGGATAAAGACCATGATTTAATATGAGGTTTTTTAGAGCTCCAATTAGAATGGCTATCTAGAGAGTGAGAGAGTGTGTGTGCTTAAAACATGTTTATTAACTACATATTATGAAATATTTAATTTCAATATCGAGCATTTTGTTGATGGGAATCATAGTGATGCTAACCAGCATTACTGTTGAGTCATTTTTTAAAAGAGGAAATCATGTATGATTCACCGATTCAATTATGGTCTAGGATTTTATTTTACAACAAGGGGGGTTGCGCGACACCAAGTCCCTGCCTTTGACTACACTATTCAAGGGATGAGAGACACGAGATACGATATTTGCATGTTAAGTTAGTTGAATAGAAGCAATGATCAGTTGCAACTAATACATGAACTATTTATAACTACAGATAATATTAGTGTAATTTTTATACATATCCAAGAATTATCCATAATGTAGAAGGTATTGAAGCTCTAAGCTTAAGCAATAGGTGAAAGACGATCAATATAGAAATATAATATGTAAGCTTTATGTACATCATGGGCACTTGGCTTAATCTATAAATTTAGGGCTTTCAAGGAAAAAGAAGGATGGAGGCTACAAGTTAGTCAAGGGTATAGGAAAAGGTCTACCTCGAAACCATCATAACAAGTCACATTATCTTGAAGCAGGCTATGCCACTGAAGCATGGCTTTTTTTGTGGTATGATTTTCCATTTGGAAGCTTCAGTCACTTGATTTTATCTTCTAGTGCTCAAATTTTAAGGTTTGCCTCTTTCTTTTTATCATGTTACTCTCAGCAAGCCCTTATGTACAAAAAAAGAAAAATAAGGAGTCAGGAGCCATAGACTTTCTTAAATCCTTCACCCTAGAAGATGGAGTACTGCCTTTCACAACCACTTGAATTAGACATGAGGCATGACAAATAATATCATGAAGCATTGCAAACTAAGAATAAATCAATTCTAGTGTTAAATAAAAGCATGGGTAAACACACACATAGGAACTTCCTTTTCGAATTAAAATTCCATATACTTTTATTAAACATAATTACTATGTTTAGTCTATTCCTCATTATATCTATATTTCAATAGAGTAAAGCATATAAAATTTTCTTTATAACTCTCTCGGTTATATTAACTATTATAAATCAAGTCAATAACCCTTCACTTCTATTATATATATATATATATATATATATATATATATATATATATATATATATATATATATATATATATTCACCATATATATATATATATATATAATATAGAATATATAAATAATATAAACTCCATCCCATATAAAATCCACAATGTATAATCCATCACATATGTTTACATATAATCCACCCTTATATGAATTTCACCCTATATATATATAAGATGATGATTTTTCTTTTCGATTGGAGATCTCGTTTAATTTGATTTTATTATAAAAGTTCCACTTCTATGATTTGTACTCTTGGCAAGATTGTACTTATCCAATCGAATGATATATTGTTCTTTCCATAGGCTTTGACATACGTTATTACCATTTCAGTATATATGACTTTCTCGTTCCCCTTACTTATTTGATATGGAGTACATCTCAAGTAATGTATCGTATCTTGGTTTGATGGTTTCGTATTGCATCACCTTTATCACACTCTGCTCATCGTATGCTTGAATTTGATTTATGGATTTACTCGTATCCTCTAACTCTGAATTTAATATAATTTATAGCACTATTTGGTTACGGCTCTGAATGCATATTAAGTATCTTGGGGTACTTGTACGTTTGGCTTTTATTGAATTACTACTAAAATCAAACCGTGAAGATCGTTGTCGATCCATGTGAGAGTCTACCGATTTGTGCCAGTTGTATGGCTAGATTTTATTAGGGTTTTTCATTTATGGGTACTATAAGGGTTGAGAAGTAAACTCTGGTTCGCTTCTCTATTCGAACCTCCGTTCCCACATTCATCCTTGGTTTGTTATTGCGTTGGTATCTCTGCTTGACATCCGAGCGTTAATGGTGCACCACGCCAGCTTTGTCGCACTCCATTGGTAATACGCAGAGGTAAATTAAGTTTCTTCTTCAACGTTTTGATTTTTGTATTATGGCATTGTAGTATGTATTTGGTCGTTATGATTTTACTTTCATATTACCAGGTTTGGAAATTTCCATAACCATTCCCCTCATTATAAGATTCAGAGCAAAAATTCTGAATGGGCTCTATGTCCCTGGCATTCGTTCGATGATGGTTTTTCACTATCGTTTGCAATCAAATCGATTTACGTACTACAAAAATTGTTGTATCGTTACATAGTTTTACAATTCTTTTTCTTGCCTACTCAGTAGATGATCATCAGTCCATTTCATAATTTAACTTTCTCGTTTCTCAGGACCCATGGACCAATACTGATGGTTACCTCATCTGATTTGTGGAACTTTTGAGTAGGCGACATCCTACTAAGATGAGGCGAGGGTTTTTGTCCTTAGTCGTCTTCGACTCCCCATTGTTTTCTGCAATGACCAAGAACGTTATTGAAATCGTTCCGTGCCCAGGTAATATATATATATATATATATATATATATATATATATATATATATATATATATATATATATTTTAAAACTTAGAATCATTCCTTCCTATAGATAAGATTTCCCTTGTTTATTTAGTTGATACAGTTTCGATATCTTCGTTTACAGTCACTGACATATTTAAACTAACATAATGTCATTCATTCACAGGTAATTATTTGTTTCCTAATTCATCTGAGCACTTCCCACGAGCTCGTTGCATTTTTCATTGAAGAATTTGTAATCCTTTCTCTTTGATACAGGTCGGTACTCACGAGAAACATTGGCTATGTGTTAACTCGTTGCCCATGCAACGACTTGTTTAATGTTTCATTTATATCAGTCCATGGATGATAATTTTGAATCCAAAGATATTCGTACCATTGTCTCTATACTTTCTACATATTAATTACACCGAACTTTATATACTCTGACTTGGGTGAAAATTTTCCCATATCATGGCGATATGAATTTCCTTCATACTGTTATTATTTTTCTACTGATAATTTTTCATTAATTTCTGCTTTGGACCTGCTGTATATGAGAAATTCTATTCAATGGTTTAGTTCTTTCATAATTGAAAGTTAAATCATTCATACTGATGGTAATTTGTTTTAAATGTACTGTCAACTATACCAGTGTATTGTGACTCTTTTAATCTATTTTTATTAATTCCACCTAGTATTCGAGTCAAGACAAATTCTTTTCGTTTTCTACAGGATTTCGAATTATTCAAAAATTGTATATAAAATTCGATGTAGTAAATGAGAACTCTCTCATGTCCAGTGATTATAATCTCTAGTACAGAATTAGTTTTCCAGTAACATGTTGTCTTTTCAATATAATATTTTAAATACTACCTAACCATTTTCTGCAATACTTCATTTGTTCCTTTTTGGTACTGGTATAACTCCAGATCTTTAGATTACTATGATGGCAATGAGTTTATAAAGTTTAAGTCCTCATCTCGTTAAAATTTTTATTTAAAATTTGCTCGATAGAATTTGTGTAACTATAATTGGTTCTCATGTCTAACATGCCATGTTAATCAGTGCTATAACCACCTATGTATCACAGGCCTTTGGTTTCAGTATAGATAACTATACAATGTATTAATTATACATCTGTGTTTAAATTTGGATTGAGTTTAATTCTGTGACTAAACATATAGGTATACTGGTAACCTACTCAGATTTTGCCAATTCATTGACTTCAGTATTCTGTAACTACTGATCCATGGCACTTTTATCCATTATATACTCTGTGTTTTCTGCTTATTTATTTCACTGCTTATTTCAAGTAAATATACTTTGTATCTTGTTTCCTTACTCTATGATGCAGGTAAGGGTACTAGGCTCCTTTTTCAATAGTTAGGATTTAGTTCATAAAAACAGAATCAGATTAAAGTTAAACTGTAAATCATCTTTTGGAATTAAGTATTCTCAGATTTAGACCAGCTATGGTTTAGAGATTCTGATGAATTTCGTCCCATAGATGTGATTCCTACAACTGTACAGAAATTTGAAGACTAATTCTTCTGATATTTCTGTTAAATGTATGGAATGTAATTACTCACAGCATGCCACATATAATACTTTCACATTCAATACAACATAAAATTTATACCTACACCTTATAACAGAGAATATAAATGAATTGTGCATACCACTTAATTATATGACCAATCCACCCAACCTTAGAATTCGTCTATCTCTAGAATTCACCCCCGAGCTGAGATCCTTCCTATAACAGATCAACCTCTAATCTGTTCAGGAATAGCTTATTTAAGCTACTTCTCCCCAAAGCCTGTTTCTAATTCTGCGTCCAGAATATCAGGATGCTTTTCTTCCTATTTGCCTAGGCTTCCCTATTTAGGGACATTTAAAGATGCTTTCTACGTTTCCCAGCTTTTTACCTCTTCCCAACTACTCTCCACATCATTGGGGAAACTAGATTTTCCTCAAAATCTAATTTGGAAATAAATTATTTCAAGGATTTTTGAAAGATTGTGGGGAAAATATTTTCCTTTATCTATCCTCATGGATTTAGCAAGTGATCTCATAATTCTCATTTTGGTCAATCTGCACAGAATTATTTTATTCATATTCTCAATTTAAATATTTGATTACATCCACAAAATACTTGTCCTTTGGGTCCACTCCCCTTAGGATTAAAATTCAAATGTCTAGTTTTTTTTCTTTTTTTGAAAATCAAACACATAAACTAGGGGTGTTACATATTCCCCCTCTAAAAGCAAACACTGTCCTCGGTGTTAATATCTAATTACTAGAGTTCATTTTTCAAACAGAAATGGATATTTTTCCATCATTTCGGCTTCTCTTTCCCAAGTAGCTTCTTCAGCAGTAAAGTGCTTCCACTGCACCTTTACTCTCGCTACTGTCCGATTTCTCACTTCAATTTCTTCCCGCTCCAATATTTGAAGCGGTTCTGGAAGGAACTCCCCTTCTAGTTCCACCTGTACCACATTCCAATCAACAATGTGAGAAGCATCATGTATATATCTTTCTAATAACGAAACATGAAACACATCATGAAATTTAATATGAGGCGGTAAGGCCAGCTTGTAAGCCATTGGTCCCACCCTTTCTAACACTTCAAAAGGACCAGAATATCTAGGAGCTAGTTTTTCACATCTTCCAGCATAAAGTGTGCTCTTTTTGGGTTTAATACGCAGGTACACATGCTCCCCCACTTTGAATTATCGATGTGTCCTTTTCTTATCAGCATAGTTTTTCTGGTGATCTTGTGTTGTTTTGATGTTTCTTTGTATTTGTTTAACAATTCTTTCCATCTCTTGTAAAGCATCTGGTCCCAACATTAGCTTATCTTCAGGTTGACTTCAGCTCAAAGGAGTACGACATTTCCTTCCATAGAGTGCCTCAAATGGACTCATTTTGATAGAGGATTGGTAGCTGTTATTATAGGCAAATTCAGCTAAATGCAAGTAGTCTTCCCACTGTGATGGCCTATCCATCACATACATTCTCATCATATCCTCCAAAATCTGATTAGTTCTCTCTGTCTGACCGTCGGTCTGAGGGTGATAGGCAGTACTAAAATTCAACTTAAATCCCATACCTCTAAACAGACCTTTCCAAAAAGCTTTTGTAAACTTAGCATCTCTGTCTAAAACAATTACCTTTGGGACCCCATGGAGCCTTACTACCTCCTTTAGGAACACATTCGCTACTTGGGCTATCCCGAAAGTAGATTTCACTGGTATGAAGTGTGCAGCTTTGGTTAAAGTGTCTACTACTACCATCACTGAATCATGTTGGTACATGGTTTTGGGTAATCCTGTTATGAATTCCATAGAAATAGTATCCCATTTCCATTCTGCAATTGGAAAAGGGTTTAACAAACCAACAGGATGCTGATGTTCAACTTTGACTAGTTGACACTCCATGCATCTAGTTAAATATTTTGCTACATCTCTTTTCATTCCTGGCCAAAACAACGTCTTTTTCAAAGCTGTTAACATTTTCTGATATCCTGGATGTCCTGCATATGGATTTTTGTGATATTCATATAGAATCTCTCTTTTCAAGGACTCTACATTGGCAATATATAATCTATTTTTATAACAGACCAGTCCTTTCTGGTTTTGAGTGTAATCAGTCATCTCCTTCTTTAGGATTTTCACTTGCAGGTTCTCATAATTTGGATCGTGCTCTGCTGCCTTTTTCACTAACTCTTCTAAATCAAACTGGGCACTACTTCCAATGCTGTTTAAAATTTGACAGGCATTTCTGCTTAAGGCATCAGCAATTTTATTTTCTTTCCCTCTGATATGTTTTATGTCCATGTCAAATTCACTTAGGAAGGACAACCATCTGGCCTGTCTAGCATTCAAATCAGTTTGGGAAAAGAAATATTTAAGACTAATATGATCAGTCATCAATGTAAATTTTTTTCCTAGAAGATAGTGTCGCCACATCTTCAAGGCGTGAATAACAGCAGCCAACTCCAAATCATATGCACTATAGTCCTGTTCATGTGTCTTCAGTTTCCTAGACTCATATGCAATAACTGAATTTTCCTGCAAAAGGACTCCTCCCAACCCCTGTCTACAGGCATCGGTGCATACAACAAATTATTTATTAGGATCTGCAATTTTCAATATAGGGGCTGTGGTGAGTTTTAATTCGAATTGTTCAAAACTGTTTTGGCATTTTTCAGTCCACTCAAATTTGACACCCTTCCTTTGGAGTGAGGTTATTGGGTATGCTATGGCAGAAAATCTCTCCACAAATCTGCGATAATAGCCTGTAATCCCCATGAATGATCTTACTGCTGAAACATCTGTTGGTACAGGCCATTCTTTGATAGCCTTTATCTTTTCAGGGTCAACAGCCAACCCTTGTTCAGAAATAATATGTCCCAAGTATTGGATCTTGTCTTTATAGAATTCATATTTACTACACTTGGCATATAACTGGTTTTATTTCAAATTTTGCAATACTATCCTTAAGTGCTCCTTGTGCTCCTCCTCACTTTTGGAATAAACCAAAATATCGTCTATAAACACAAGCACGAACTTATCCAAGTACTTATTTAACACACTGTTCATTAGGCACATAAAGGTGGCAGGGGCATTTGTCAAACCAAAAGGTAGGACTAAAAATTCATAGTGACCATACCTGGTTTGAAAGGTTGTTTTGCTGATGTCTTCTTCTTTAATTTTGAGCTGGTGATAACCAGTCCTTAAGTCAATCTTCGAAAATACTGAAGCTCCTCTCACTTGGTCAAAAATATCATCAATTCTAGGTAAAGGGTATCGGTTTTTATGGTCAACTTATTCAGTTGATGATAATCAATGCACATCCTAAAGGTTCCATCCTTCTTTTTCACAAATAGAACTGATGCTCCCCAAGGAGACACACTCAGTCGGATATAGCCTTTATCCAGTAATTCTTTCAATTTCATTTTCAGTTCCATGAGTTCAGGGGGACTCATTCGATAAGGGTTTCGGGAAACAGGTGTTGCTCCCGGCACTAAATCGATTGAAAATTCAATCTCTCTTTTGGGACGAAGATGAGGAATCTCCTCTGGAAAAACTTCCTTAAACTCTCTTACTACTGGCAAAGCATCAAGCAAATTTTCTTCAGTTTTATGTTCTCTCTCTTCTACATGTACTGCATAGACTTTGTATCCTTTCCTAGTTGTTCGTTTTAATTGCAGTGCTGATATTTGTCTTACAGAGATAGGTATTGGTTTTCTCTTGAGAATAAAAGGTTTCCCCTCTTCATCTATACCATGCAAGTTTTTATCCCAATAGTTCATCATGACCTTTTTCTTTTCCAGCCAGTCCATTCCTATTAACAAGTCATATGAACCTAATGGAAAAATGTTTAAATTTACCTCTGTTTGAAAATAATTTAATTTGATTGTTGTTTGAGGTAAATTATGAGTTACTTTCCTCTTGGTTCCAGTGGCTAACTGGACCAGCCAAGACTGCTGAAATTTTTCAGTTTTGAGTTTGCATTTTTCTACAATTTTTGGACTAATGTAACTCAAAGAAGCACCCGGATCAATTAAAGATGTAACAGATTATTCATAAATCTTACCCTCCATTTCAACCATGGTAGCTTGATGCTCTTCTTGTCGATTCTCCAAGGCTGCACTGATAGTAGGTATATTTCTTGCTATGTCATTTACTGTGGTCGCTTCACGATATCTCATAATCATCTGAATGTTTTGGTGGAGAAAATCCCTCAACAGATGGGGTTCTCCACATCCCTATCATTTCAAAGGTTCCCTCATTTTTACTATGCCTTCCTTCTTATTTCCTTCATCTAATTGTTTAGAACCGACTTGGGATTGGGCAGTTTCACTTTCCTTGTGTTTGTTAAATTTCTTCCGCTGATGATCCCTGTCAAAGTTCTTCAAATAAGTTTGTTTCTATTTCTTCCCCTTGAATTCACTCTTATTTACCCAGCTTTTTCCATGTTCATTTTTACCTTTGAACTATTGGTAACATAATCTGGGTTTTCTCACCGCTTCATGCATGGTTTTTGGATTATCGAACTCTATTTTCTCCTTATACACAGCAGGCAAACAATTCAGAAACCTTTTCACCTTTGCCTTCTCTTCCCTAATGTAAGGGACATATCTCAACAGATTTGTAAACTTAGTAACAAATTCATCAATAGTAAGCTGTCCCAGTCTAATCTGATGAAATTCCTTTGCTTTATCATCATAATAACGTTCATTTAAATAGCGGTTTTGTAATTTAACCTAGAAATCTTTCCAAGTAACTGTCTTTTCCTCAATAGCATGAACCATTTTCGTCTCTTCCCACCACAAGGTAGCCTTACCTTGTAGCTGGTAAACAGCCAATCTGGCCTTCAGATTGCTTTCATATTCATAGACCTGGAAGTACTTAATCATGTTCAGGAACCAGGCTTCAGTATCTTCCTCCTTCTCCCCATCGTAGGGGGGAGGCTTGATCTTTCGGAATCCCCCCTGTAATTCCTTTTTCTGCTTATACTGATGCCTAACAGCATCATCTTCCTCAGACTCATCAGTCTTCCTCTTTCTGGAACCTTCACCTTCTTGGCTGTTCCGCGAAGTTAGTTTTCTGATGAGCTTTTCCTCCTCCTCATTGGCTAATGACAATCTGTCATTCTGGCTTCTTATCTCAACCATCTCTCGTTGCAAACTATGCAACATAGCCATCACCGGAGCATTGGGATCTGGTGTATTGTCATCGTCACACAGATGAACATAAATTTCCTCACCTTCTACCATTTCAGCACCACAGTACACTAAACAACACAGATTAGAGAAGAACAAAAAAAAAATCAACAGTAAATCATTTATACAGTGAGCACACACAACAACAGCCCAGTTTTGTATAAAATGAGCTCTTATACCATTTGTAATGTCCCTCAACTTCCACATACGCCAATTTTTTTTTCTTTGGAAGTTATCATTTTATCTGCATTTATGAACTCAATTTTGTTCATCTAACTAATACCTAGGTGTTCAGAACTACCTTTTCGAATTAAAATTCCATATACTTTTATTAAGCATAATTTCTATGTTTAGTCTATTCCTCATTGTATCTATATTTCAATAGAGTAAAGCATATAAAAATTTCTTTATAACTCTCTTGGTTATATTAACTATTATAAATCAAATCAATAAACCTTCACTTCTATTATATATATATATATATTCACCATATATATATATATATATAGATAAAATCCACAATGTATAATCCATCACATATGTTTACATATAATCCACCCTTATATGAATTTCACCCTATATATATATAAGATGATGATTTTTCTTTTCGATTGGAGATCTCGTTTAATTTGATTTTATTATAAAAGTTCCACTTCTATGGTTTGTATTCTAGGCAAATTGTACTTATCCAATCGAATGATATATTGTTCTTTCCATGTGCTTTGTCATACGTTATTACCGTGTCAGTATATATGACATTATCGTTCGCATTACATAGTTGATATAGAGTACATATCAAGTACTATATCGTATCATGGTTTGATGGTTTCGTATTGCATCGCCTTTATCACACTCTGCTCATCGTATGCTTGAATTTGATTTATGGATTTACTCGTATCCTCTAACTCTGAATTTAATATATTTTATAGCACTATTTGGTTATGGCTCTGAATGCATATTAAATATATTGGGGTACTTGTACGTTTGGATTTTATTGAATTGCTACTGAAATCAAACCCTCAAGATCGTTGTCGATCCATGTGAGAGTCTACCGATTTGTGCTAGTTGTATGGCTAGATTTTATTAGGGTTTTTCGTTTATGGGTACTATAAGGGTTGAGCAGTAAAATCTGGTTCGCTTCTCTATTCGAACCTCCATTCCCACATTCATCCTTGGTTTTTTATTGCATTGGTATCTATGCTCGACCTCCGAGCGTTAATGGTGCACCGCGCCGGCTTCGTCGCACTCCTTTGGCAATACGCAGAGGTAAATTAAGTTTCTTCTTCAACGTTTTGATTTTGTATTATGGCGCTGTAGTATGTATTTGGTCGTTACGATTTTACTTTCATATTTCCAGGTTTGGACATTGCCATAACCATTCTCTTCGTTATAAAATTTAGAGCGAAAATTCTGAATGGGCTCTATGTCTTTGGCATTCGTTCTAGGAGTGTTTTTCCCTATCGTTTGCAATCAAATCGATTTACGTACTACAGAAATTGTTTTATCGTTACATAGTTTTACAATTGTTTTTCTTGCCTACTCAGTAGACGATCATCAGTCCATTTCATATTTTAAAGTTCTCGTTTCTCAGGACCCATTGACCGATACTGATGGTTACCTCATCTGATTTGTGGAAATTTTGAGTATGCGACGTCCTACTAAGATGAGGCGAGGGTTTTCATCCTCAGTCATCTTCGACTCCCCATTGTTTTCTACGATGACCAAGAATGTTACTGTTCTTTTTTTTTACTCAGAATTGTTCCTTCCCATAGATAAGATTTCCCTTGTTTATTTAGCTGATACAGTTTCGATATCTTCGTTTACAGTCACTGACATCTTTAAACTAACATATTGTCATTCATTCATAGGTAATTATTTGTTTCCTACTTCGTTTGAGCACTTCCTGCGAGCTCGTTGCATTTTTCGTTGAAGAATTTGTAATCCTTTCTCTTTGATACAGGTCGGTACTCACGAGAAACTTCGGCTATGTGTTAACTCGTTGCCCATGCAACGACTTGTTTAACGTTTGATTTATATCAGTCCATGGATGATAATTTTGAATCCAAAGAGATTCATACCGTTGTCTCTATACTTTCTACATATTAATTACATCGGAATTTATATACTCTGACTTGGGTGAAATTTTGCCCATATGATGGCGATATGAATTTCCTTCATACTGTTACTATTTTTCTACTGATAATTTTTCATTAATTTCCTCTTTGGACCTGCTGTATATGAGAAATTATATTCAATGGTTCAAGTCTTTCATAATTGAAAGTTAAAATCATTCATACCGATGGTAATTTGTTTTAAATGTACTGTCAACTATACCAGTGTATTGTGACTCTTTTAATCTATTTTTATTAATTCCACCTAGTATTTGAGTCAAAAAAAATTCTTTTCGTTTGCTACAGGATTTCACATTATTCAGAAATTATATATAAAATTTGATGTAATAAATGAGAACTCTCTCATGTTCAGTAATTATAATCTCTAGTACAAAATTAGTTTTCTAGTAACATGTTGTCTTTTCAATATAATATTTTAAATACTGCCTAACCATTTTCTGCAATACTTCATTCATTCCTTTTTGGTACTGGTATAACTCCAAATCTTTAGATTACTATGATGGCAATGAGTTTATAAAGTTTAAGTCCTTATCTTGTTAGTATTTTTATTTAAAATTTGCTGGATAGAATTTGTGTAACTATAATTGGTTCTCATGTCTAACATGCCATTTTAATCAGTACTGTAACTACCTATGTATCACAGGCCTTTGGTTTCAATATAGATAACTATACAATGTATTAATTATACATCTGTGTTTAAATTGGCATGAGTTTAATTCTGTGACTAAACATATAGGTATACTGGTAACATACTCAAATTTTGCCAATTCATTGACTTAAGTATCCTGTAACTAGTGATCCATGGCACCTTTATCAATTATATACTCTGTGTTTTCTGCTTATTTATTTCACTGCTTATTTCAAGTAAATATACTTTGTATCTAGTTTCCTTACTCTATGATGCATGTAAGGGTACTAGGCTCCTTTTTCAATAGTTAGGATTTAGTTCATACAAACAGAAGCAGATTAAAGTTAAAATGTAAATCATCTTTGGGAATTAAGTATTCTCATATTTAGACCAGCTATGGTTTAGAGATTCTGATGAATTCCGTCCCATAGATGTGATTCCTACAACTGTACAGAAATTTGAAGACTAATTCTTCTGATATTTCTGTTAAATGTATGGAATGTAATTACTCACAACATGCCATATATAATACTTTCACATTCAATACAACATAAATTTTATACCTACACCTTATAACAGAGAATATAAATGAACTGTGCATAACACTTAATTATATGACCAATCCACCCAACCTTAGAATTCGTCTATCTCCAGAATTCACCCTCGATCTGAGATCCCTCCTAGAACAGATCAACCTCTAATCCATTCAGGAATAGCTTATTTAAGCTACTGCTCCCCAAAGCCTGTTTCTAATTCTGCGTCCAGAATATCAGGATGTTTTTCTTCCTATTTGCCTAGGCTTCCCTATTTAGGGACTTTTAAAGCTGCTTTCTGCTTATCCCAGCTTTTTACCTCTTCCCAACTACTCTCCACATCATTGGGGAAACTAGATTTTCCTCAAAATCTAATTTGGAAATAAATTCTTTCAAGGATTTTTGAAAGATTGTGGGGAAAGTATTTTCCTTTATCCATCCTCATGGATTTAGCAAGTGATCTCATAATTCTTATTTTGGTCAATCTGCACAGAATTATTTTATTCATATTCTCCACGAAATATTTAATTACATCCACAAAAATACTTATCCTTTGGGGTCCAATCCCTTAGGATTAAAATTCAAATGTCTAGTGTAAATCAAATCACACAACCAGGGGTGTTACACCCCTCTCAAAAATCTCCAAGAATGTGAATAATGAAACCGCAATATGTACATTATTACACATTTTAGACATATTGTCAGCAAGAATATAGAATTTTCATAAAAGGGAGGTTAGATAAAATTTAAAATAATTTTCCGTATATGTGATATAAAAGACGTGAGTCTCGTGAACCTAGATAGGTTTTGACAAAAGATAGGAGAAATTCAGGCATGCAAAAAAATTTTGTATGGATCAGGCATAACAAGTTTTCAAATCATTCAACGCATACTAAGTATAAAATAAAATTTTATAGAGCTCAATAATTTCCATTATTTGTTTCGATGAAAGGAGAAAACATGAATAAACTCGGTAGGATAATAGAAAGGACCTACCAAATTGTTGAAAGAAAACATTGTAGCGATGGACCAGCAAAAGTCGACTTAGAAAAGTGTTTCCAATTTTATTATGTGGGATAAACGATAACAAACTGAAATATAAAATAGTATAAAAATTTCAGGACCCCAGGATAGTAAGAGGATAGTTCTAGATGAAATTCCAGTATTAATTTTCAAATAAGGAAGCTAATTATAAAATGAGGACTAAACCACGTGTTATACTAAAAAATTGGTAGGAGTTAAAATAGAAGACACACGAAGTACTACTGATTTGAAACCTATGTAAGATCAAGTAGATCCCTGCTAGGTCATGTTGGTTCAAAGGGGAGATAGAACCTCAAAGAAAACCATATATTGTTGAAAAAAAACAAAAATTTAAATTGAAATTATACATGACAATTGGTCCCATTTTACCAATCAATCTAATCATGATATAAGAAAAAACTGAGGAATTGGGATATAAAATTGTACAAAGCCTAGAGGAGCAGTGGAAAAGCTCAAGAATAGTGAAACTAGTTACGCGTATGGATATATCCCCCGAGTTTGTAGTAAAAGGTTCTGTTGAAATGTATGCTTGCGAAAAATGGGAAGGGGTTGATTCATGAATTTCAAAATAATGGAAGTAAAAATTTTGCAATAAAGAAAATGATAAGCAAACTAGGTGTTTGCAATTCCTTAACAAGTTGAAAGGAACATATGTATGGGATGTATGTAAAGGAGGAATATCCCTAAATTTTGAATAATGCTTAGGTAATAAAGTATTAAATTAGCTCTAGAAATTTCTAAAGGAATATCTCAAGTGATTATATAAATTCAACAGTGGAGCATAGACATCAAAATGTATATTCCTTTAGTGAATTAAATAAGTGATGATTACTTATTAAGTGTACAAATTTCTTGATAAATATCTCAAGTGAAGAAGAACTTATAAGTATAAAAAATGAGGGTGCATAAATCATGTGATCCTAACACAACATATTTGGTAGTAAAAGAAAAATTCCATAATAGGTCCTTAGTTCGGACATACAAATAACTCCAATCGAATTTGATAATTAAAAAAAGACATGTGTGCATGGTTAGGAAGAAAGAATAATGAAAAATCCTATGTGGAAGGATTGTTAAGAGACAATGAAATCTAGATCCTATATAAAAATAGGAAGATGGAAAATCGATCAATTAGTGTAATGTCGAAACTATAGATCGAGATGCAAGTCGAAGATCTACGGTACTAACTCGATATCGGATAAGAAAAGAATTCAAGTCGTAAAGTAGAAATTGAATTTTTAGACCTTGTTATTGAGCCCTAGCTATTACAAAATTAAATTGATTTCTTGGAAAAAAAAATCAAACAACGGGAAGGTACTTGAAGTACATAAATGTACTTAGAAAAAAAGGTAAACAAGAATATCCGCATATAATAAAGTTGGTTTTCTAAATTCATGAAAAAAGTAATGAAAAGTTATATATATATGTGGCCAAGTGTGTAACAGGAATTGTATACTCCGGAAAAAAGGAGTCAAAGGTGAAAATAAGTGTAGAGAATTTACCAAAAAAAACCAAGAAATCCGAGCTAGACCGGGTTTACGTGAGGAGTAAATTCACAGAAAAGACAAGGAATGTTAAGTAGTTATGCTAAAAGTGCACTAAACTACTATGAAATTGAAACGGTTTGGCTAATAGCTGAATTTATAGAAATTATTAAAGTTCAGAATGTTGTTGTGATTATCAAAATATGTATATGATATTACTTATATGAATTGGTATGAATTGTGGACAGAGAGGACGACAAAAAAAGATTCTTCCAGATACACTTCTTGAAATGAAGTAGGAAGAAAACCAAACTATAGAGTGTACAGTAAGTCGAGGATGGAATGATGCTCTGCAAAAAACTGATGGAAGACCTGTGCAAAGATGAAGGAGGAATCTTCGTCTTGAGTTGAGAAATCAACCTCAAAGAGTAACACCGAGGACGGTGTTCAGTGTTAGGGGGGAATATGTAACATCCCTAGTTCTATGCTCTAAATTGGCATTTGGAACAAAATACAAAGGGGAAAGTGGACCCCAATGGAGAATTATTGTGTGGATTTATTTAAATATTTATTAATGAAAAATAAATGGAATATTTATGTGTGCACTATGACTAGATGAGATTGGAGATCATAAGCCTGATCCATGAGGATATGGATAAGGTTAAGACTTTCCCAAAAACTTTCAAAAATCCTTGAAAGGAATAATGCTAAATTAGATTTAAGAGGAAAAATCTAAAATTTCCCAATGAAGAGAAAAGTAATTGGGAAGAGGTAGAAAAGCTGGAAAAGTAGAGAAAGTAGCTTTAAAGTACCTAATTGAGGGAAGCCTAGGCAAAAATAGGAAGAAAGAATCCTAAAAATTCTAGACACAGAATTTGGAAATAGGCTTAGGGAAAGCATGGCTTAAGTAAGTTGTTTCAGAACAGATTGAAGTTAGTATGGTCTGGGAAGATCTCAGCTCGGGGGTGAATTTTGGAAAGAAAAAATTCTAGGGTTGGGAGGACTGGTATTTAGTTATTGGTAAGCATACATATCACTTATAATTCTTTTGATCTTACCTGAACCATCTCTATATGGTTATAAATTATTATTTTAATTGATTTGCATAAATCTAGAATTTTTATGGCATGATTATTTACTGCATGTAACAAAATAAATACAGTGGATGAATTTTAGAATGTATAGTAGCAGGAGAAAAATCTTACATGAACCATCTTCCAGAGTGTCAAAACCATAGAAAGGTTTGGATCTGGGGATAGTTATTCTGTAGAGAAAAATAAAAATAACATCTAAAATTTACATGATGGAGAACTGTACATTAAAGTTAGAGATTTAATATTTTTGAACAAAATTTGCTATGGAGAAAAGTTGTGAGGTATACACTATGAAATTATTTTAGCAGTTAGCTATGTAAATCTAAGTAGGAAAAACTCAACAACTTAAACATTATATATATATGTAGAACGATTTAGTGTTCTATAGTATAAAACTGTGAATACAAACAGAAAATAAATGTTCCTCTTTTGAAACCTGCATAAAATATATATAGATATATATATTTTGGTAAACAGTTATAGCATATGCAGTTCTAAAATGAAATTATTAGAGGAAACACTCATGAGCATTATAATTATTCTATACAGAATGATTTAATTAAACAAAAATTAATATCTTGTTGAAATGCAAAATAAGATTTAAATGCAAAATAAGATAGACAGTTAGGAACCAATAGTAAAAGTAACAATCTACAGAGAAAATAATACCTTCTGCTATGGTTAAGAGAATTAATAAATCTGAAAAAAACCATAGACTATTATGTTGTGACCTTAATTACATGTCTAGGTGACATTAAATCTTTCTCTTTGAAAAAAAATAAAAAAATGAGATGAGCTACTATTAGAATCATGAACATATTTTACAGCTCTTTCTCTAGAAAAAGTTTTATAACAAATTAAACAGAAAAGAAAAGAAACTAATATAAAATCTCTAGAAGGGATAATAAATTTTGAAAATTATACAGTACTGCGGGTAAGAAAATTTCCTTATTCCCGTGATATTCTGCAAGTGAAATTGAAGGAAATGAGATAATATAAGTTGGACTAATACAAATAACATTCTCTATTATGAAAAAAAAATTTACCTACATTCTAGAGTAAATTGAATTCAGAATTATTGAGGAAAATGATATACATATATGCCTGACAGAAAAATACTAATAGAGAGTTCTAATATAACAAAGGCAGTAGCATATATTATGTAATGGAATTAAAATAAAAATAAAGTTAGTTATCCATTATAAAGCAGTTCTGAAAAGTTAACATCGATTTCATCCAATAGAAATGGAAGAAATCCACAGTCTGTGGAAACTAATTAATAAAATTGTTTGGTACAAGAGATTTCAAAGTTTTTAATAAACTGAAAATTTTATAAAGTGTCCAAATTTAAATCCAACGGAACTGAAGATCGAAATTCTCAATCATTTGGGTTGGAGCAACTCTTTGATGTACTGACCTATGAGAAGAAATCAAATCGCCTTGTAAGTTTACTAGAGTTGACTGGGAAGAAATGAAAGAAAAGAAAATTCGTCCCATGGGAAAGTAATAATAGAAAAATCACCTGCAAATATAATCACAGATAAAATTTACAATAATAGAAGAATCATAAAAAAATCCTAAAGGAATCGTAATGATCCTAAAGAAATAATTATCAATTTAGAAAAATTGAATATACCTAGTTTATTTCTATTTAGAAAAGGTAACCAAGGAATGGTAAATAATAATTAAGGGAATCAAGAAGAAAGACATGAGAAAACAAAAAAAAACCTTTATTACCAGATGAAATGATGAACCTCATACATAGCTCGGGTTCCCTAATATATGCTCCATACGCAGACCATGAGAGGAAACTAAGTGAAAATTTGACCATAGTCTCTCCTGAGACATCAGGGGGATAATCTCGAGTCGGGATATAAAGAGACATACGGTGGAGGACGCCTTTCGGCTTCTCTTACAGCAGAAATGCCCATGTACTGATAGAAGCCGGTTCAACAACATAAATGAATAAATAGAACAAAAGTAGAACAAAAACCAGAATAAAAAATGGGTGCAATGCTATCAACACGAATATAAATGTGATATTCCAAGAAGAATGAAAAACCATTTGAAACATACATATATATATATATATATATATATATATATATATATATATAGACTTAATGGCAAATTATACATAGTTTTCACATCTCTTAACTGAGAAATATGTTGCTGAGAAGTAGAAATCAATTTGTTAAAATCGATTCTTAACTCGAATATATATGTATATAGTGAAGTCATGAATCAATTCAAAAAAAAAAATATAGCTCTGGCAAAGAAATTTTTAGACCCTATTCATAATAAAACGAATAAAGATACAAGCAATAGCTGAAACTGCCATGGAGAAAAATGGAAATTCTTAAATTGGGCATAGACAAACCTAGTTACTAAGATATAGAGAAAAAAAATGTAATACATAACGAGGATGGAAGAAAAAAAAAATACAAATCGAACCATTTTAGACTTCCAGGTACATTGCGAAATCTAATAATCAAATCGACACAATCTTTTGCAGAAACGAAAATACAAAGAAGGAAATCGATAACTTACTGCTAAGCATAACGTTACAGAAGTTGAATTTTAAGCCAAATGAAAACTAAAGGGAGACTTGATGTGTATTTTAAAACACTTCTCTCTCTTGACTAAAACAAAAAACTAAAATTGCAGTGAAGAGAAACAAACAGATAATGTCTTCTATGGAAAAATGTTAGGATTAATAGAGAGGGAAAGTTTTGAAACCCTAACTCTTATCTACCTTACACTTGGAAACTAGTTAACGGTTCTCCCTCAGATTGAGGGGAAGTCAGGATGAATAGCTATTGAGAGTAAATTTTAATGGTACTCAGTAGCTGGAGGTTTAAATGTCACCCAGATTCGTAGCAAGGCTTGGTTGCGTTTGTGGCACGAGGTGATGAGTCACAGAATAAATTAACTATGCGGGTACTCTCCTTGGGATTTGAAACCAAATCAAGAAAAATAACGACATTTGCATATCAATCCATGCTGAGGAACATAATTAAATTTGCAATTGATAAATTAAACTATGATATAGATGGATAAATATTTCGATCAATAATGATACATATGGTGAAGTGAAAAGGGAGTTATTAAAATTCTATTTATTATCCAAGTAGTATCATTAACGTCCCATAAGCGAAAATTCATATTACCAATCGTACGAGTCTTACTTAGGTTGTATGGAAAGGTGAAATGTATAATAGTATTCGATAGGTTGATTTTGATGTGTATGGAGTAAGTTGATGTTGTGTTATGTAAAGTCATATTATAAAGAAATGATATGTAAATTTCTTATTCATATCACATCTAAAGGTTAATATAGAATTATATAGGTATATGTAGTATATATTTATGTATTAATATATAAGTACATGGAGTGGAAAAATAATCTATAAATGTATATATAACCAAAGGAAAACATTATTGAAAAAAAAAGGGTGTATTATAGGGTTGGTGCTCTCTGAGTACTTGTGGAAGTACTCTAATTAAAACATCTCTTGATATTTCATGAATGTTTGATAATTGCAAGTATTTCATTTGATTGAAACTATGTGACTAATTTGATTGAATTTGTTAGTCATACATTACAAACTCTTTCAATGGAGTGTTGATGGGTTGTTCATCCATTCTCAGAGAGCTTGTGTAATAGTCATCATTACTTCCAATAGTAATTGGTAAGAAATGGTATGTTCGTATAGAGAATTTTCTATACTTTTATGAATTGAATAAGGGATAAGTAGATAAAAATGGAAATGGAATATTATTTGAGCTATACATGCTTATGACTATGGATAAAAACATTATTGTTTCAATTATTGGCATTTAAAAGAAAGTATTCATTGTGAAGGGGAAGGACCCCCTTTGGGTTGTTTATATTATTATATCATGAGTATAAGTTTAAATTTCAATGAGAGAAGCACACCGAGGACAGTGTTCTCTTCAAGGGGGGGAGTATGTAACAGACCTACTCAACTTTAAGTAATTACACATGGTAAATCTCTCTTACTTTAAATATTTTATCAAGAAAATCAAGATCAGTTTTATGTAAAACACATTCTTAATAATAACCTTGGTATTCTTTATTCACGGAAGATCAATGGAGGAGGAAACGCATGCATTGTTTTTTCTGTCAAGAGATGAAACGGGTTAATATTTCGTTTGAAGTCATACATAGCAGGTCTTCACACTACTGTAATTCTATAAACATGTTAGAGGACAATCCCTCCTTCCCTCTATGCAGCCCTTGGGTTGCTTGGGTTGTCAGATTCTCTTATAACCTTTGCAACATGGTTAATCGTAGTAGTAGTCAGTCTCAAAGAGAAGTGATATGGCTACTTTCATATCCAATCTGGCAGTTGTTTGAGGTTAAAAGATAAATAAAACACGAATGATCTGAAGGTTTCAGGTTTGCATGTACTGTGAATAGCGCAT
Source organism: Pinus albicaulis (assembly GCA_034641835.2). Classification (NCBI taxonomy): domain Eukaryota; kingdom Viridiplantae; phylum Streptophyta; class Pinopsida; order Pinales; family Pinaceae; genus Pinus; species Pinus albicaulis. The sequence goes on along the minus strand of CM076572.1, from coordinate 28,968,208 downwards.
ATAATATAGAATTGTGGAATGATAGAATGTTTTTTCAGTTTTGATATGCTCACTTGCATTGCCTTGTGTTTATTAATGCGGGTTTTGAGTTTTTCATACTGGAAGAAAATGGGCTCGGGCAAAGTTGGAAATGTAGATAATAGAGGAACGTGGTCAAAGACATGGATTATTTTATAAAAGAAACTCTGGAATCATTAAAAAAGCACGAGACCTATGTGAAGCAAATAATCGTGAGCACTCAGCTGTGCAAGTGGGCGTTGGGATGTGCAAGAGGGTCAACACAGGATAAAAGATAATTCATCTTGAAAGAAAGATATTTTTTTACATTATTGTTTTATCATGTTCTTGAAATAAAATGAAGTTATTGTAAAATATTTTTCATACTAGTCTTTTACTTAGGCTGTTGAAGGAAAACAAAAGATTGTATGAAAATAGCCACTTTTACTCTTAGATATATACCATAGTAAAAAAAAAACTTACTATGTAAGTTCTTGAAAATATTTATATTATGTTAATATTTTAGAAATATATTATTCATAGAGATATACCATGGTAAAAGACAAGCTTACTATGCTAGTTTTGATGAGAAGAACCCATGGTGTTGGTAAAGATTAGTTATTTAAAAAATCCATGAATAGATTACCATGGTGTTTGTAAATATTAGTTATTTAATAAATCCATGGATAGATTACCATGGTGTTGGTAAAATTTGGTTATATAGTAAATCCATGGATAAAGGAACTATCCAATTATATTTCTTTATAAAAACAAACTGTGTGATTAATTTTATGGTATCATGATTATGATGTTAATTTATTTTGGAATAAGATCATGCATAGGCATGCAATATTTGTATTAGATTCTATTAGAAAGAATATACATTTGTATATGGGAAATGATAACAAGTTTTTTTATCCTACATTGATTCTTTGGCAAAAACGATGAATTACTTGTACAAAAACTAAAGTAATGTTTTGGTTCATTGATATATATGTATGGGTAATGTTGGTATAACATTTGAAATGGGAGAAACATTTGTTATGTTAGCTTTCATTCCATGCACCAATAGTAATAGATTAAGGGTTATTTATTTTGATTAAATTTATGTAAATCGCATGCATGAATATCGTAACTATTATATCAATTATTTCAAAGAAATGTTGGGGAGATGTAGCTATTGTCTTGTAGGAATTGTGATTATGCTAGGGAAACATTAGTTAATGTGATGACTTATAACTAACACATATGCAGAATGTGTTTTTAAAGGGATAATGTCAAGGTATTTTACTTTCATGTCATGAATATACATGAGTAGATGGAGAAGCTTCTCTAGTATAGATTTATGAAATGATCGATTAATACTTTATGAATCTTGACATCAATGTATGTTGAAGGTAACATGAGCAGGGAATGATGGTGACATGTATAAATGAAATATTATGCTAAAGATGGTGGCAGGTAAATGATTATGGTTCATGAAGACGAGTGCGAGCTGCAGGATGATTCAATGTATGATGGTCCATTGTAGGTACATCCATGCCACCAAGATGAAGATATGAAGACTAGAGGGTAAATACTATCATATTTATTGTAAAGGCTTTAAGCTAGATATTTGTATATTTCCTTGTAAGGTTTATAAACAATGGTTAAGGGATGGTCTCCCTTATAAACCATTGAGTGAGGGCTGATCATCCTCATGAGCATTTAATAATAAAATTAAACTTTTGCTGGTTTTTACCCTACGAGGTTTCCAAGGTATATTGGTGTTCAATGATGTGATTGATTATTGTGTCAAATTGATGATGTTGATTCCTTTCTTGTGGTGATGTTCATAATGTCAAGTAAGTTATGACTACATGAATAACGAAATGAATGCAAGGTTACATCTTACAGTTATTTGTCAATGTACAACCATAAAGGTTGTTAAGGGTTAAGCAACTTACTATTCTTATACTGAGGTTGCACTATGAACTAGTAAACATTCTATCTAATGATTAGTAAGGAATATTTAATAAGGAATATTTAATAGTGATTTGAATAGTTACTCATGGGTAACTTGTATAAAAAAAAAAAAAGAATTAAATCTTTCATTTCCATGTGAGGTTGTCGATGTATGTTACAAAGATCAATGTGGAAGAATGTTGCCAAGAAAACCAACATCTTCTATTTTTTTCACTAAATTTACAAAAGGTTTTGACAATATACATAAAAAAACGTATTTGTAATAGATTAAATTAGGAAAAACTCTTCATAATTGAAAAATATTATTATTATTATTATATATATACCAATTATAAAATCTGAAAAAATTAATTGTATTATTATAATTTAATAATGTTATTTATTACCTTTAATTCTTTTGACAAACTCATTAAATTAAAATTATTCCATAAAATAATTTAAAAATAGATGATACACTTTCTCATATAAATTTCATATCCTATAATAAAATTGTATAATTTCTGATATATAACGCACTGAGATTTTTTTTTTTTTTCAAACAAGCACCATGATTATGGCATTTCTGTGTGCCAGAAAAATACCTCGACATCGAGTTTATATTTTACTGAAAAGATATATTTTGAAAAAAAAATTATGCGTCGAATCATATTCGTCGAAGTGGATAAACATGAAACTAATGTTAATTCGACGTTCTGTACGTGCGAAGAAAATTTAAATTAGAAATTTAAAGGTTCAAATAAATTCAAGGTTGTTATCAGGCAAAATTACATTTAAATTTCAATTTGATTTTATGAAAATTATAAAATTAAATTTGAAAAAAAAATGGTTGAATGTACTTTGAAAGTCATAGCATTTTCAGATCTTGAAATCGGTGTACGGAAGAAAGCGACCAAAACGAGAACAAGAGAACAAGAGAGTCGAGAGATCGAAATTCTGATTTTAAGTAATATATAAATTTAAATTTGCCCGGCAAATCGCAAAGCAGCGACCAAAACGAGAACAAGAGAACAAGAGAGTCGAGAGATCGAAATTCTGATTTTAAGTAATATATAAATTTAAATTTGCCCTAAGTAACCTAGAAAGCCCTTATTGGATACCTATCGCAGAATCAAGCTAATCAATGGATGGCTTAGCGTACACTTCATGCATGAAAAGGATGTCCATAAGGTGACAGACAGTACCTGGGTTAGGGGTAGATGCTTCCTTCAGATTATTCCATGGTTTATAGGCTTTAATCCGGTGCTAGAGGCTCCTAGGAGCAAATTGGTCTGGGTAAAACTCCCTGGATTACCCTTAGAGTTCTGGACTGTCAAAGCACTGCGCACTATTGGCAACTCAATTGGTATCACCAAATATGTTGATCCTGGCATAGTGGGATATGCAGACAAGAGGATAGCGTGGATACTGGTGGAGATCAGTTATAAAGGAGATCTTCCAGGCGACGTCGACTTGATGTGGAATAATACAAGGCATCGCCAGAGAGTCGATTTTTGGGGTATTCCCTTTAGGTGCTTAATTTGCCATAAGACAGGTCACCCAAGGGATAATTGCCCCTTCAGACTCCGAATTCATATGGCTCGGCGGGGATACGAGGATGCCGGTGATGCTGTAAGGTTTAATGAAGGGGTCAGTCAATCATGCAAAGGGAAAGAAGGTATGTGTCCTATATTCTCTAATGAGGTTGAACATTACAAGAATGTAGAAAATAATCATGAATCTGCTATATCTGATGCCATGGTACAGTCAAATATTGCTGACCACCCTTCGGTGGGTCGTAAGCTGTATAGGGTGCTTGAGTCTGATAGCGACAATCCGCCCCAACCGAGTCTCCCAAGTGATTTAAATATCCCGGTAGATAGAGATGACCCGGTCCCATGCCCTCCTATAGATCCGGCTGATGCCTTGTTAGATAGTCTCGATATACCTGGCAATAGTATGGGCAAATCCATTTGGCGGGAGTCTAGATCTTATAAGGATGTTTTACAAAACTTGCCTCCTTGTCAAGCTGAGGACCTGAATTCTCCCGAGAATGAGCTACATTTGTATAAGTCGTCTTTAATTAGGGGGGAATCTTCAATCGATGGTTTAATGGCAGACGACAGGTCGTCCGGTGGGAACAGAATGGGCTCTACACAATCCTATCCAGAAAAGTCGGGGCCCATTTATCTATCAGAGTCCCCTAGGAATTCAATTGGTAGTGATATAGACTCACTGTTAGGGAACTCCAATTTAGATCTGGCTGCCTTAACGGTTTTTGATAAGCCCATTCCTAGCCCAAGAAAAAACTCTTCTGGTTTATCGACAGCTATCAGCTCGCTTAAGAAGAAGGCAAAGGCGGTCTGTAAGATGAACAAAGGGAAATTCAAGGCTGTTTCACTGTTTACGGATGATGAGAGGGGTTTATCAGATGTACCAATTGCAGGTTATGATGGGCTCGATGGCCCAACAGGGGCGCTTAGAGCATGCCGCCCAAGGAGATCACTATCATGAACCACATAATATCTCTGAATCTGAGGGGTTTGGGTGATGCCCCTAAAAGCAATTGCCTAATGGAATTACTGAACGAAAGGAACCCTATAGTTTTTCTGGGACAAGAGACAATGTCCAATCGGACAAAGGCTATTAATATGTTTCTGAATATAAGAAGAGGATGGCAGGCTGCGGCGATTAGTTCAAATGGTCGATCCGGTGGATTGCTGGCTTTATGGAATCCTAACAGGGCTACATTCAAACCATATAGTTTTTTTGGCGGCATGCTTCTAAATGGAAGTTTCAGAGGTCTGGCAGGTAATTTTAACATCATCAATATATATGCTCCATATGCTAACAGATTGTCTTTCTGGAGAAGAATGCAGACTTCTGGTATTTTATCCCTTCCGAACCTTATAGTCATGGGTGATTTCAACTTATCCCTTAATATAGATGAGATTTGGGGCAGTGCTGCCCGCATGGACCCTCTCGCTGGTTTTTTAAATGATATGTTCTTCTCACTTGGTCTGAAGGACATTAGACCACACCCTATGGCGCCAACATGGACTAATAAACGAGAAGGAGCAAACTTTATAGGTAAGAGGTTGGATCGGGTGTTAGTGCAAGAGCAGGTGATGGATATCTTTCAGAATGGTAGATCCTTGATAATTGCATCCGATATTTCAGATCATTTCCCAATTTCTTTTTCATGGTTCGATAATATGGCGGTAGGAAGGCGCCCTTTCAAGTTTAATAGAGTTTGGCTAGAGGATGAAGCATACTCGGATTTGGTTGGCGGCATTTGGCGGGCTAAATATGATGAATCATTCTATGATGACTGGGACCTTTTTCACCACAGACTTCAGAAAGTAAAGGAGGCATCAAAGTCCTGGGATCGAGAAAAGAAGCAAAAACACAGGCAGGAATTTAAGGACATACAAGAACAGATGGAGAGGATAATTTCCTCATTTACCATACAGTATCCTGATCAGAACACATTACAAGAGCTTATTGGTCTGGGGGAAAGGAAAAGGGAGATTCTTAGAATCGAGGAAATTACCTGGAAATTGAAGAGTCGTATATCCTGGATGGCAGAAGGTGACAGGAACACAAAGTATTTTCATAAGTTTGCAAATGGTAGGCGGAACAGGAATACTATCTGGAGTATTAAAAGGGGGGATGGTTCTATGGCATATTCTACATAGGAGATCCAGGATGCGGCATTGGAACATTTTTCTGATTTCTATTCGTCTCATGAAGGCATTGATAATGCGGCCCAGATCTGGCTTTTGGAACATGTCCATAGAGCTATGGATGAGGAGGCTATATTGGCTATTGACAACCAAATTTCACAGATCGAGGTTTTAAATACTCTCAAAGCATTCTCCTCGGATAAGAGTCCGGGGCCTGATGGATGGCCCTCGGAGTTTTTTATTCACTTCTTTGAATTGATTGGCGCAGAACTCACACAGGTCGTTGAGCATATCAGACGGAGTGGGGCGATGCCTGCAAGCCTAAATTCTACATTCATCGTCCTAATTCCAAAGGTGGACGACGCTCAGTCATTTGCGGATTATAGGCCGATAGCTCTTTGTAACATCCTATACAAAGTTACCTCCAAGATTATAGTTGAGCGCTTAAAAGGTATTTTGAATGATTACATTTCAAGAGAACAATTTGGTTTCCTAAAAGGGCGCTCTATTCATGAAGCTGTGGCAATAGCACAAGAGGTACTGCATTCTGCTCATACTGAGAAGAGGAATGCTATTTTGATGAAAGTAGACCTTCATAAGGCATATGATTCAATTGCCTGGTCATATATACGACTAGTTCTTATGAAGATCGGGCTATCCATAAATTCTATAAGATGGATAATGACTTGTATTTCGACAGTTCGATATGCAATCATTATAAATGGTATACCCACAACATTTTTCGGTGCAGAACGGGGCCTGAGGCAGGGCTGTGCGCTCTCCCCACTGATATTCATACTCGTAATGGACAGTTTCTCTGGAATTATGCACAGTGCAGAGCGCAGGGGGTGCATTGAGGGCTTCTCCTTCTCAAATGAAGTATCTGTTACACACTCCTTATTTGTGGACGACCTCCTGCAGTTTGGATATTTGAAGAGGAACCATTGGTTCTTCATCCATCTTATGTTCAAGCGCTTTGCAGCTGCCACTGGTCTTACAATTAACAAGGCTAAATCATTTATATTGTATGGTTTTGGTGACAGAATGGAGATCGATTTCATAGCAGAGTTCTCGGAGATGGAGATAAAGGTGGCCATGGATGGATTTACATACCTTGGGTTCAGACTTAAGCCCTGTGGGTATAAGAATCGAGATTGGCAGTGGATGCTGGACAAATTCAGGCGGAAGATTAATGGCTGGACGCACAGGTGGCTTTCTCTGGGTGGGAGGGTCATTCTTACCCAAGCGGTTTTATCTCAGACGCTTGTATATTGGGCCCATTTATATTATATTCCAGATGGTGTTATCAATTGTCTGAATAGCATTATGGCGAAATTTATATGGGGGGGGGGTTAACATGCCGCATAAAATCCATCTTTGCAAAATGTCCAGGCTGTGCAGACCAAAACAACATGATGGATGGGGAATCCTCAATTCCCGGACGTTTAACAAAGCCCTGCTCATTAAATCCTTTTGGAAGGCTGTACGTGGATCCGGTATTTGGCAGGATGTAATAAAGTGTAAATACATTCGAGGGGATCTAATGAAACAGTTGCTAGCTTCAGACTTTCCCTCCACTAGACACAGATCGGAGATCTGGAGAAGCTTTAAGGTTATATGTGGCCATGTTGCGGCAAGACTGGCGTGGCAGTTTAGGGATGGGGGTGACATTCCGATTACTTATATCAATATTATAGGGCTGCCCAATGGAGTTACACCATCTCGGCTGCTGATTCATTGCTTGGCTCACAGAGGTATAAATTTCATTTCACAGACTATAAGGACATGGTCGTTTGACTCGCCAGTATTTAAGTCTGCGCTTCAAATCGGTCTGCCGGAGTATGTATCGGAGGAATGGGAGTGGATCAAGGATGCGTATCGGGCTGCGGGTTTCAGATGGGCGACTGGAGGGGATTTGATTGTCTGGGGCGGAACTACACATGAAGGCGCTCCAGTTGTCAAAGAGATTTATAATGATCTTAATACTGCCTCCTACAGGGATCAACTGACAGAGTCTTTTTTCATATATTGGAAGAGGAAAATACCCACTAAAATTGTTTTATTTGGGTGGCTGGTATGGCAGGGAAGGATTCTAACGGGGGATAACTTGTGCAGGCGTGGTTTCCTGGGGCCTTTTAGGTGCAACATTTGCTGTCAGGATCTAGAATCTATAGATCATCTTTTCTTCCACTGTCCAGTTATTGTGCAGTTATGGCGACTATTCTCAATACATATCATGGGTCCAACATGGGCTCCTTCTGATTTTCTGAATGCTACCAAGGATTGGGACAGCCTGAAAGGTAAGTTTAAATCTCTGCCTTTCTTCTTCATTTGGGAAGTGTGGCTGGGGAGAAACAGATTAATATTTGAAGACGTGCCATTTCGGATACATCAAGTGTATTCTTTTATCCTTGGCTGGATGGAAGACTGTCCTCAATCAAGTGCTCCTATCATAGATTGCTCCTTCCGCATTAGACCTCATGTTATAGAAATCCCGGCGATCTATTTTGATGGTGCATGCGTGGAAGGTCTAATGGGGTGTGGCGCTTGGATTAAATTATCCCAGCGGGAAAGGATTCACATTCATTGGAATGCAGGCACGGGAACCAACAACAAGGCGGAATTAGTTGCTCTGTGGGGTGGTCTCCGCTTTGCTGTCCTGTTACAGTTACAGGATGTCCATATATACGGGGATTCACAGGTGGTAATCGGATGGGTCAAAAGGACTATGCAAATGCAGCGGCCTGATCTTTTGGGCTGGCTTCACAGGACCCAAAATCTATGGGAATCTCTCAATTGTCCGCCTATTTTGCACATATTCAGGGAAAGCAATACCAGGGCAAATGGTTTGTCCAGAAAAGGTTTAGAAACAGATTTTGGGTTGATGCACGTTCTGCTCTTCAGAGATGGTCAAATTCACTGGCAAACTACAATCCCAATTCCATAATTGGACTCTCGACCTTGATCCTGGATTCGTTTTGTGTGGCCATGCTATGGGGTTTCAGTCATTTATAGGATGCCTGTGTTGATATGGTTTTTCATAAAGGGTCTCTATCAGAAGTGCATATGGGATGACTCTCGCTACACAGAATTTTTCATCTCTGCCTAATTTTCTACACAGGTTGACATTTTTGTATCTCCACGGGTATTGCCAGTTTGTCACAATTATAGTCTTTTTGCAGGTAAAGATTTTATATAAGCGGGCCTGTACCTAATAGGTTTTCGAAGTCCTGCCCTACACATTTTTCCTATGGGCCTGTTCGTTGTGATCTCTCCAGATTGGCTTGTAAATGAGACGATCCAGAATATTTGGATAGGTTTCCTAATATATCATTATGCTGGGCGAGACAGGTTTGTATATGTCACAAGCGGGCACGGTGGACTCTTTCACTAGCGGTATAGTATCATAATCTGAGCTCCCCATTTTTCAGACTTACCTAATTTTGTGGGGTGGCTGGATGGATTTCTGTGATGTTCGTTCTGCTCTGTCCTCATTCACAATCCATTGTCTTTTATTTCTCATCTTTCCTTATCACAATGGTATATCTCCGGAGTCTATACTCTTCTTTCTATTTGCCATCCTATGTTTTTCAATGTCATTGATGGTCATGTTTGATTGGGGAAGGATTTTTTCCTGCTATGTGGAGGCCATATTTTCTATTCTACTCCTTCTTCTATAAGTGAGCTTTTCTTTTGGCCTGTATATGATGGTTTTCTCGCTGCTAATCCATACAGCTGAGATTATGATGTATATGTTACGTGTTTTATATACTAATATAAGCGGTGTTTTTTTCTCCTGAAAAAAAAATACCATTAATTTATATTTAAATTGAAATTCCATATATAGGAAACAAATTCACCTACAATTTTTTTTAATAGATGGAATTATTTTCACCTAATTACAATACATGAAATTCGGAAAGGAAAAATCACATTTTAGCTATTTGAATCTTGGTATGGCAATTGGAGATTGGAACCTTAGGGTTTTACCGTGGTTATAAAATAACATGAGCTTTCGGGGGTTATAAAATAATATGAGAAGTTTTAAAAATCAATATGATATTTTGTAACTATTATTTATACAATTTTTTAAAAAAGGCGTGTTTTTTAATAAAATGGTCTATATAATAACTTAAAGCGATGTTAAAAGTGATATTTTTTATTTATTTATTTGGGAGACTTCATGATCTAAGATAGTTACGTTTTCTTAATAGGTAAAACATTAATGTGAAAAAGTAAACTATTTAAATTATTCTTTTAAATAATGATTTGAAATTTAATTTTGAGTAATGTTTTTTCTGACAAAATATGACATTACCTAGACCATTCATTTACGAGTTATTTAACTTTTTTAGCATTTGTGAATTGTGGCCTATAATAAATATGGCATTCATATTTACCTTTTTATTTTGTACTTCATTATCATTTTCATTTCTTTCTATGAAACCAAAAAACCCTACAAAGACCAATAACCAAAAAAACCAAGACAACCATTTCCCATAAAAAACCAATTAAAATCCATCCAGCTCCAACCTCGACATCTTCATGGGTAAAGAAAATCACCATTATTATTAAATAAATAAGGAAACGAACAATGAAAGCAACCGCAAATAGAGCATAGAAATTTCATTATTATAACAAAAAACTTAATTGCACACAGACATAATATTTAAATGCCAAGAAATGAAAATGGAAAATGCACTCATAATAATTTTAAAGCTCGACGTTCTCTCTCTGCCGACTGTAAAATCAATTATTTTTCTCATTTAAATTTACCTTTCCTTTCATATATCGCCGTTCGTTCAAATTTATCCGAATGGGAGAAACAACGGTCAAATTTGAATTTGGGTATTGTATATTATGTTCAACTTATATTTCAATTTGCTAAATCTTTTCCAGCGCATCGTCAAATTCAAATTCCATTACACATCAAATTTAATAAAATTTTTTCTCAAATTTAAATTTACCTTTGCTTTCATGTATCGTCGTTCGTTCAAGTTTATCCGAATCAGAGAAACAACTGTCAAATTTGAATTTGAATCTGGGATCGAATGGATCAATCCAGTGTATTGAATATCAAATATATAATAATTATTGGGGACTATAATGCTTCTCTCTTCGTGGATGAGTCATAGGGTGACAAGGCATGGAGGAATCCTTTCCATGATAAGATTGGAAAAATATTCTTGGATTCTGGCTTCATCGACATCAATGTATGATATCGACGACGTTTTGACCAAATTATGATGAAGGATCCTCTCAATACAATGCTGGGAAATGTCAGAACAATGATTTTCCCTTCATGCTCATCTGATCTTATGGTTATCTCATTAACGTGGAAACTAGAGGAAAGGACGAGTGGAATACCCTTTAAATTCAACAGAATTTGGTTACAAAATCCAACTTTTCAATAAACTCGGTGATTGAATTTTGGAATCAAGAGGATAATGTCTCTCGGTCTTGATGAATGGAGAAAATTCGCGAATAAAGATCGCACAAACTAAAATCTATTGTAAGGACTTGGTAGAAGGATAAGAAATCCAATTTTTGATAAAGAGCTCAGTGGGACATTGAAAAAAAACTTTCAACAAATATTTTTAAACAAATGAAAGATTCAGCACCTCGATTCTTTAACATTTTTTCACTCTCAAAATGCTAGAGACAAGAAAGGTTGAAATACTAAGGATACAAGAAACAACATGGAAATTAAAAAGCAGAGTGCAATGGCTGAAAGAGGGCGACCTTAATACTAAGTTTTTTCACAATTGTGCTAACGGATGCAAGTGTAGAAATTTGCCGAATAATGAATATTTATCCACCGAGATTAACTCGATCATATACAAATTTCGATTTTCGTCGCACAACACATAATCTCTTCTACAAATTAATCATCACATGCGGAAATAAAACAAGCGGCGTAACATCAATTCACACACATAGAACGCAGCATGTATGGGGAAAAGCTCATAGATGAAAACCCCCAGCATATATGTATCATATAATGGATGAGAAACATGTAACTTTACACAATAAAATACTCTCTACAAGTACTCGCATTGTCTCCAAAAGCTACACACTGAAACTCAGCTCAGTCTTGAACCGACTCGCGGATTCAAAATCTGCCCACTCAGCTGCCCTCTCTCATCGCGCAATCCAAAAGGAGAGAATAGGCTGAACCAGTTGAAATTCCTCTTTCTTGAAATCAGCGCAATCATCGTTGGCATACTCATCCCACTCGATTGTACAAATCTCATGCACAACTAATGTACAACCGTTTCGCTCTTTCACCTATCTCTGCACTCAGATCCGCACCGAACCGTACATGCACCGAGTTAACCGATGTGTTCTTTTAGTTGAATAATGAGTTAATAATTAGTGAATTAAATAATATTTAATTCACACCACTCATCTCTAGTGTATTAGCGAGTTAAACTAATACAACTAGTTCAACTAAGTTAAACCGAACACAACTCCATCAACTCCTCATTCAACTCCACCAAAACTCGCCACATGAGTCTAATTGAAGTCAACCATGCAACAGCTCAACCAACCCATAGAAAAATTTGAAATCTCCTTCCCCGCTAAATCGCATGTTCCACATCCGTAGCTCGAACCGAAGTGCTCCAAGAGGATGAAAGATAAACTTTATAGTCCAAATATTATTAAGGGCTAATAATATTTGACCGTTCTATTTTTAGACCGCTGCCTAAAAATAGACTTCGACTCGTATGTCTAAAAATAACTATCCATCTATTTTTACCAACTTGACCAATCATCCAAGAATAGCATCCCGCAACTCCTAGACCATGCTCCATCATGCTCATAGACTTTTTGACAAAAAATCACATGTGTGGTCCCCACCTAGTTTAGGTGATCACTTTCCAACTAGGATCGTGAAAGATGTTTCTGGGAGGCCTCCTTCATCGTTTCTTGTTGTTATTTTCAACACTCCCTCTCAACAAGAAAGTATTGCTCTTTGCATGCGACATGCAACTCCATGCACTTCGCCCCCGCAACCTTCACAAGCGCCATGCAACTCCATGCATGCGACATGCAACTCCATGCATTCGCCATGCACCCTTTGCATGTACCATGCAAACTCATGCATGCACCATGCAACTCCATGCATGCGACATGCAACTCATGCATTCGCCATGCACCCTTTTTGCATGCGTACTTCATGCAAACTCATGCATGCACCATGCAACTCCATGCATGCGCCATGCACCTCTTTGCATGCAACATCTCTCCAACCGAATAGGCTCCAAACAACTCAATCGCCTCGAGTGCATCTATCATCAAAGTCTTCGACTTCTGCCGGTACCAATCGCACATGTCATCGTGAACCACCGCACTATTGAACTCTTGCACCCATGCACTCGCACTTGTCGTCAACTTTCGATCCGCGCTCCGCATCCGACAACTCGTCACTTTGATCCCGCTCGCATCAATCCAACCGATCCGCTACGTCATGACCGTGGGCACCCTCGTGGCCGGGTCCAACTCATGAGATCCACACCATCTCATGAATCCTCGCCCAAAAAATCTCCTCTTGGGATTATTCATGCATGTCGCCCCACCTCTCACCCGTGGTATAGGGCCCATAGCCATGCACCTCTCGCCCATCCGGCACGAAATTTCTCTCGCATGAGTGGTTTCTCCCACTCCATGATCCTCTTGTGGCTGCTCCACATCCCGAGGTTCACTATCACCGCATGAAAAAAATTTCTCCCTCTCACATCGTCAGTACATGTCTTCCTTCCGCTTCCCAACAAGAGGAAGCTCCATAGACATCCCATCTACTTCAAGTCCGTAGAGATTCTTTACCCGAATCCCAACCTTCTTGACTTGTCCTATTGCCTTGTGCCGAAGGAAAACTTTTCCTTCTCTCGAACACAACTTCATACCCTTTATCCTCTAACATTGCGACCGAGATCACATTCTCTGTTAGACACTGGTACATGCAATACATCTTGTAAAAGAATGAGTTTACTCGACTCCCTCCGAAAGGTTATGGTACCAATTCCGGTCGCATTGTATCGTCCACCGTCGCCCAACTCAACATGCATCCGGAGACCTTTCTCCACCAAGTCACCGAAAAAGATTTGCATCTCCGTCGTCGATGAAAGGAAGCACCACTATCAAAATACCAACCCGATCCCAATGCACTAGACAACATGCATGCGATCAATGAGAAGTCCAGCTCAAATTGCAGGCAAGAGCCTCACGAGCCGTAGCTCTAGCGACCGCTTTGTTCTTCCTCTTCTGTGGACAATTTGTGGCGTAATGTCCATGATCGTGACAGTTGAAAACACTTCACTTTGGACATGTCACGCTCTTTACCATCTGCACCGGATTGAGAAGCCTTCTCCTTTTCCTTCCCCTTCCTTTCTTTGGCGACCAAAGCGTGCTCTTTCTTCATCATATGCCTTTGATGAAGATCCATCCTCGGTATTCCGCCGAATCTCCTCTTGCACCGCATCATACCACAGCTCTTTCCCATCTCGGGAAATTTCTCCCGACCATCGACACTATCTCGATATGCATGCCAACTTTTCGGAATACCCTGTGGAGAGCCAAGCTCACCAAGTCCTCATCCTCCATCGTCACTCCCACGCTTCCCGGCCCATCCCTCGCATTGGGTGAACCCCGTGAGGTACTTTGGGATGCTCTCTCCTTTCTCCATCTTTATGTTTCTCGAGTCTATCCTTGAGCCGCCAACTTCCTTTGGTCGCTCTTGCTTCCGTACGTATCCGTCGAAGGCTTTCCACATCAAATATGGAGAAGCCTTTCCATGCAAGTTGGACACTATGTGATCCTTTACGCCCTCCAACATAATCCTTCGACATTTTTCTTGTTTCTTTCGCCAAGCTTCCACAACAAATAAAGATCGTAGAAGTAGGCTTTGGAATCTCTTTTCTCCACAAATTCCAACAACCCATTATCATCTAACATGCAGCCTCCATGCAATCTTTCCATGCAACATAATTCGAGCTCGCTCTTCCAAGGCATATTCTAGTCGCAATCCGTTGAAAGACATTTTGCCGCATGCACCAAAAACACAAATCTGCAAATTCGAATTTCACCACCGACCGATAAATCAACCGCTTCTGATCTATACGTGAGAAAAAATTATTTCCAAATTAGAGATCTACTGCATGGGCATTTACTGCGACCTTTCACTTTCCGAAGAAAGATGAATCCGGAGGCTACCTAGCTCGTGATGCGTACTTCGTCCGAGGAAATAAATTGCAATCCGCATAATAGATCTTTGACGATTAATTTTCTGCTCCGATACCATGTAGAAATTTGCTGACTAATGAATATTTATCCACCGATATTAACTGATCATACACAAATTTGATTTTTCTCGCACAACACATAATCTCTTCTACAAATTAATCATCACATGCGGAAAATAAAACAAGCGGTAGAACATCAATTCACACACATAGAATGCAACATGTATGGGGAAAGCTTATAGCTGAAAAACCCTGCACTATATGTATCATATAATGGATGAGAAACATGTAACTTTACACAATACAATACTCCTCACAAGTACTCGCATTGTCTCCAAAAGCTACACACAAACTAGCTCAGCTTGGACCGATCACTGGGGTTCAAAACTCCTCCACTAGCCGCCTCTCGCCTCATCGCGCAATCCAAAAGGAGAGAATAGGCTGAACCAATTCGAATTCCTCTTTCTTGAACAACGCAATCATCATTGGCATACTCATCCCACCGATCGTGCAAATCTCATGCACAACTAATGTACAATAATGCTGCTCTTTCACCTATCTCTTGCACTAGTCTCGCACCGAACCGTGTTACGTACCGAGTTAACCGATGTGTTCTTTTAGTTGAATAATGAGTTAATAATTAGTGAATTAAATAATATTTAATTCACACCACTCATCTCTAGTGTACTAGCCATTAAACTAAATACAACTAGTTCAACTAAGTTAAAACCGAACACAACTCCATCAACTCCTCAATCAACTCCACCAAAACTCGCCACATGAGTCTAATCGAAGTCAACCATGACAGCAGCTCGACCAACCCATAGAAATTCGAATTTCCTTCGCGAGTTGCATGTGCCACATACCGTAGCTCCTCGAACTCGAAGTGCTCCAAGAGGATAAGATAAACTTTATAGTCCAAATATTATTAAGGGCTAATAATATTTTGATCGTTATATTTTTTAGATCGCTAGTCTAAAAATAGACTTCGACTCGTATGTCTAAAAATAGTCTGTCCATCTATTTTTTACCAACTTGACCAATCATCCAAGAATAGCATCCCGCAACTCCTAGACCATGCTCCATATGTCTCAAAAAATAGACATAGTCTAAAAAATAGACTTTTCGACAAAAATCACATGTGTGGTCCCTACCTAGTTTAGGTGATCACTTTCCAACTAGGATCAAGAAAGATGTTTCACGAGGCCTCCTTCACCGTTTCTTGTTGCTATTTTCAACAGCAAGAAAAAAAACTCTATCCGGAATGTTAAGGTGGTTGATGGTTCGAGTGAAGTATACAAATTTCGAAATCCGGATCAAGGCATTCAAATATTTCTTTGACTTTTATAAAGCCGATAATGAGATTGACTCGCTAAATCAAACATGGTTTCTTTACAACACTTACAAATTATGTTTGACGAGGCGAGCAAATGAAATCTCGGAAGCAGAGATAACCAAGAAAGAGATTGAATCAGCTCTAAAGGATTTTGCCCGGGACAAAAGTCCTGGCTCAGACGACTGGCCGACGAATTTTCACTCACACTTCTATGATTTAATGGCGGATGAGATCCTCACGGTGGCCGAACAGATTAGAGTAATGGTTCTTGTTCCCGCTGATATGAATTCAACATTTTCTAACTATCATTGCAAAATCGTATTCCCCCCGAACAATTCTCATACTATAGGCCTATTGCACTTTGTAATGTAATATACAAGCTAAATTCTAAAATAATCACAAAACAGAATCCGAGCAACCTTATCGTCTAGGATTTCAAAAGAGCAATTTGGATTTCTAGGTGGAAGGTCCATACATGACGCAATCGCGATTTGCTCAGGAGGCTCTTCATTCGATTCACGCAAACAAATTTGAGGCAAATCATCATGAAGATCGATATTAAGAAGGAATTCGACTCTGCTGATTGGTCTTTTATTTGACTTATTCTCCTCAAGATCGGTTTCTAAATGAGGTCTCTCGTGTAGGTTATGGCTTGTATCACCTTTGTGCAATATGCGATCCTCATAAATGGTATTTAGACCGCATTCTTTGGAGGCTGAAAGGGGTCCGAGGTAGGGATGTTCATTATCCCCCCCCTCATTTTTTATTCTAGTCATGGACTACTTCGACAATGTTATGAAGATGGCAGAGGAATGAAGCTACTTTAAAGGTCTACCTTTCTCCCCCTTTCGGTAATCGTCACGCACTCACTATTTGTCCGATGATTTATTAGTATTTGGTATGCTCAACGAAATCGGTGGTCTTACTTGCACTATATCCTCATCCGATTTTGGCATGCCTCTGGGCTTTGCACCAACAATGGAAAATCCCTTCTTATATACAATGAGGGTGACATGGAGGAAAATAAAATTCATAGCGGCTTTTATGGGAACAAAATGAGTCAGCCATATTTCTAAGGGACTCACCTACCTAGGATTTAGACCGAAGGCATGCTCTTATACTATTGTTGATCTGGATCTGGCTTGTCGAAAAGTTTCAGCAACAAGATAAACAAGTGGCAAAAACATATTACTTTCGATGGGAGGTAGATACATATTGATAATGGTTGTTCTGTACACAATATGTTGTCTATTGGTCGCACCTTTATTTCCTCTCGAAAGCATACATAGTAAACAAAATCAATTCTATGATTGCCAACTTCCATATGGGGTTCATCTCCCAATCACACCAACATACATCTTTGCAAAATTGAGCGAAATATCGGTTCGAAAAAGAAAATGGAGGTTGGGGATTACTAAACATTAGATCTTTCACTAATGCTTTATTGATAAAATCCCTTTGGTACGCTCTTAATTGTGTTGGAAAAATGGTCGAGCATCATCGGACTTAAATACATACAGAGTGACCCATTAAAGCTTCTTTATTCGGGTGGATCTATCAAGGCGTGTTGGGCATATGCAATTTGGATCAGTTTTTGCAAGATCATGCCGTCGTCGAGTCAAAGACTTGCGTGGAAATTTGGGAATGGGCGTAATATTTTCATTGGGATTGATAGGATATTTTCATCCTCTAAAACAATATCGGATAGATGAACACTTATTACACGTAGTTACGACAGACATGACATATTTAATTTATCGAAACCTTATCCTCTCGCTAGTGCCCTTGATGCTCCCATTTGGAAATCCACTGACAGAGCTAGGCATATATGGAATTGATTTACCGAGCATGGAACGAGTATAAAAAAATTTGTACAAGGACTAGGACTATCGTATAAGAGAAATGGTGACCAAGAGACTTGGAACGGAAGAACATCCGGATCGGGCTTAATTGTGAAGGACATTTATGAAAATCTCATTCGGCCAAATCCTTTTGTTGCATCGTCTCCCTTCTACTTTTGCCTCGGCACCTAAATATTCTAAACAATATTGTATTATTTATCCGGTTATTATGGAAAAAATAAAATATTGACTTGGGATGTTTTATGTAGGCGATGCTTTATGGGGCCTGGAAGATGCCCCCTTCGTCGATTGCAGGAAGAAACCTCCTCACATCTCTTTTTTTACTTGCGCTTTCGTCGTTTTGATTTGGATACATTTCTCGGGTGTTATTTCACAATTCATCTTGGTAACCTTCTAATTTGTATACAATCTATTACATCATGGGCTCGAGTCGCATATCCATTAAACACTACACCTTTTCTATGTTATATGGGAAATATGGATTTCCGAAATCGATGTATTTTTTGAAGATTCCCCCTCCCTCACTCACGCCTTGATCATTAAGGATATCTCGACTTGGATCAATATAAATTCATGCATCGTCTCCGACATAAAATATCTTTATGCGACGAATTAGACCTCATCGGATCATTATCCCGAGCATTATTTTTCGATGGTGCATGCATTAATGGAATATGCGGGCTATGAGGGCTTGGATTCGTCTTCACAACAACGACCACTATCAAATCTATTGGAATGGGAGCTTCTGCCTCAAACAACAAGGCTGAAAATTATGGCACACTAGAGAGGTCTCGTACATTGCATATAATCTAAAATTCTCAGTACATCTATATATACGGAGACTCGAAGATTACTATAGATGGGATCAATGATCGTTGTAATATGCAAATCCATCGTCTGCTTTGGTTGGATTCGAGAGAATTAGAAACATTCTACGAAATTTCGGTCATATAGTATTGAACACATCTATAGAGATTTGAATACTAGAGCTAGTAAGTTATCGAAAGAAAGGACTGAGACAGGTCATTCCGGGAGAGTTTCATATTCATCTCTACAGGGGGTTCCCTTTGCCTCGACACTCGGATACTCCCTATTCCTTAACATTGGACAGATGATGGGGACCTTCTTCTTGAAAGCGAGCTTTGTTTTCTAATTTGTTTCTTCGATGTTGGGTGCAAGCGAGTCTTCTTCTACAAGCGAGGTCGCTGGTGGCATCTTTGGCATTTGACTTTGTTCTTGGCATTGCATCATCCGATAGGATTCATTTCTGAATCTCGTTTTTTCTTTCGTTTAGGCATCTCGAGAGATCACTCGGTATCTAAGTTTTGAGTTGTTTCTTGTATTGTGAGGCATTGAATTCTAGTAAAATCGGAGGCCATTATGAGATTTTCTATTCATGGGGTCGTTATGATAAATGCTTAAAGAATACTTAGAGGATTGGGATTTCCAATTGCTTTCGGATTCTCCGGGACTAAAATTGGGCGTAATGTCTTATGATGTAATCACTCGTTTTTTATTGAATATGAACTCGTAATACTACAACGTTTTTTTTCTTATCGAAAAAAAACTTTATATTTGAATTTGCTAAATCTTTGAGTGCATCATCAAATTCAAATTCGATTACACATCAAATTTAATAAAAAAATTTCTCATTTAAATTTTACCTTTTGCTTTCATCTATAGCCGTTCGTTCAAATTTGATCCGAAATCAGAGAAACAACGGTCAAATTTGAATTTGGGTACGGTATACTATGTTCAACTTATATTTCGATTAATTTATCCGAAATCAGAGAAACAACGGTCAAATTTGAATTTGGGTATTGTATACTACGTTTCAACTTATATTTCAATTTGCTAAATCTTTCTAGTGCATCGTCAAATTAAAATTCGATTGCACATCAAATTTAATAAAATTTAAGTTTATTTTTTAAAATCTGAATTCAATTTATACCTTAAAAAAGTTTATTTAAAATCTAAATTTATTTTTTAAAATCTGAATTCAATTTATACATTAAAAAACTTATTTGACAATTCAAATATATTGAATTTGTTCCACGCATATAAATTCATTAACATAGCATCACCTATCAAATCTAATTAAATTTAAATTTTATTAGAAACCTGAAATTGACTTTCCACATACAGAACATTGACTATAAAATACCTTGACTATAGAAAGTTTCTCAAAATATACCTACCGATAAAATATAAACTTTTGACTGAGTATTTTGCGCAACTATTAAAAACAAGTTTTTAATATAAACCATTCTTTATAACTATATTATAATAATTTAGTGTTATGTATTATAACAATTCTGAGTTTTATTGAACAAGAATTTAACAAATTTTTTATTAATTCATAGAGATGAAGAATTATACTTTTGGTTCTTATTGATTCTAGTATACAGAACATAAATTTAATTATACAACAACTGCAAAACCTAAATTAATTATACAATATCTATTTTAGATACAAAATTATTATAATCCTAAAAAAATTTTGTTATAACTAAATAAATTTTATATTGACAACAAACAGAGATCGCGCATACAAGAAATTAAAGTTTAACTAAGCGATAAAGGAAACACAGTCATATTGTCCTCATTTATGTGTGGTAAAATAAAAATATCTCGTGGGTGCTTTTAAGTATAGCCCTTTTGTATACTTAATCTAATTCATAGAAACAACGGACAAAATATCTCTGGCGTTTAAGTTTAAATTTTGCTTTAAAGTATAGCCCATTCTGTATACTTAATCTGATTCATAGAAACAACGGACAACGGTCAACTTTAAATAGAGTTATTGTGTATCACTTTAAAATTAGATTTAAACTTCTTAAATACTTCACATTCAAATTTATTTACCCATTAAATTTAGGATTACGAAATTTATATTTAATAAATATATTTAATAATTTGTATTCGTTTCATACATTCATTTTACTTTAGAATAGCTCTATATTTAACAATTTAGTTACAGAAAGATTTGTCCAAAATATTTTACTTATAAAATATAACAACATAAGCTTTAGTATGTGGGGAATTTTTAATATAAGCTTTAAAATGTGTGGATTTTCAGTTGTGATGACATTATTTTTAATTCAGTAAAAAGTGAGAATTATTTTATTTTTTAAACTTGTATTATAAAAAATAATTTGGAAAGTAGCTTAATTGGTCATGTTTGTGAAAAATGAAATTTAAATTTTCTAATTTATTAAATAATAACTGTAAAATTTTGAAATCAATCTCATATCTTTGCAAATTCTCAACCAACCCAATTGTATTATAATAATTTAAAATTATTATTAAATTAAAGAAAAAAAAACATAACATTTACTTTCTCAATCATTTTATTAAATTATCTAAATTATAATTTTTTTTATCAATTCATAAATAAGAAGGAATTATAATGATTGTTTTTAAGACTTATTATATTTTCTTATTCCATCTCGCTGTATTGCTATTACTTAATGTTACTCCATCTTGCTGTTACTGATTAAGTAACAATATAATAGATTTTAGTTTTTTTTTAAATATTTATTATATCTATTAAATTTTTAAAATTTAAAATATTTTATTATAATTAAAATATTTTGATAAATAATAAAAATTAAAAAATTAAAAAAATCATCATTTGAAAAAATACATAAAAATATGGAAAAATATCCTCTCAATTTCATAATCTTTTATGTAAAATAGTAAGAAAATGAAGACACTAAAATCTACGAATTAAAAAAATAAACCATACATAAAAAATATTTTGATTCCTTATAAGATAGGAATTACACAAGATAGAAATGATCATAAAATGTCATACTTTATAAATATTTAATGTTACGTTGGATATGAATATTTTTAATTTAAAACATTATTTTATAAATATTAAGTTAAATTAACATAAGTACCATTTGATAAATAAGAGAATGATAATCTGTGCAATGCATAATCAACCAAGTACAAAGTACGATTAAAGCACATCCAAATGATAAGGGTATTGCTGTCTCCTGTCCTCTCCCCAACGGTAAAATCCAGGATTCGAAAAGTTTAAATCAATTTTTTTCTTCCTTCCCTAACTTTAATTCAACTTATATAAAAAACAACATCAAATTTAAATCTGGTTTTTGCATACTCTGCGAAAATAAATTTTAAATTTGAAGGTGTGATATTTAAATTTACTTTAAGTTTTATTAAATATAAATTTTTTTTCACACGATTACACGTCAAATTTGAAATATAATATTTTTTTACACACGATTACACGTCAAATTTGATTTCAAATATTAATTTGAACAGTAAATTTAATTTAATTTAATATACTGGACCGATCAAATTTAAACTTGCTTGAGCGGTTGCGGTTAAATTTAAAAGATCAATTCGCACATTAAATTTTCTGGAAGAGTAGATAACAAAAATTCAAATTCGCTTATGTTTAACTCTTCCATGAATTTGATCAAAATAAACCTAAAAACAAATAATTATAAATATAAATAAGGTATAAATATGAATATTTATACACTTTGGAATTGGACAAAATTTGAATCCTTTGGCCATGTCAATTTAATGTTGAGTTTATATTTTGAATTGTTGAGTTTATATTTTGAATTCTATTAAATTTGCATTAGTTGAATATGGCAATTAAACATGAGTTTAATTTATAACTGATAATATTCAAATCTAATGATATTTTTCATGTGTTAAATTTGAATTTCGTTAAATCATTAAATTTGCCACGAACACAATGCTAAATTTATGTTAGATTCATGTTTAGCTCTTTCACAAATTTGATTTTCCTTTCATAATTTGTTTTAAAAGATATCTTCCAATGGTATATAAACTTTCACTTCTTGTTTATTTTCTTTTTAATAAAAATAACATGATATTAATGTTTTATATATATTTAAAATGATGAATTGTACATTATGTGTATAGTATATTTTTGGTATTATTATAAATATTTGTCATATTTTACATCATTAAAAATTCTAGATATTTAGATAACCATATACATATTTTACATTTTAGGTATGAATGATATTTTTTTAAATCATATGAATATTATTTTTTTAACCCATAGTATTATTGTTTTTTTAAACTATTTTTTTATTAAGATCGAAATTATTATTAAAAAATATATTCTATTCTACTTCCACATAAAATTGATTTAAGGAAAATAGTTCAAAAAATAAGTGAAAGAAGAAAAATGAAGTTTAATTGGAAATCAAAAAAATATTTTCAATGAAAGATATCAAAATAATAATAATATGATCTTTGGATAGTTGATGTTCACAAAATTTTTGAAGTGAGGTTCCTTTCCAAAATGCAAAACTACTCTTGTAGGTTGGATCTCTAGTAAAATTTATATTTGTTTTCTACTTGAAATGTGGAAGTATGGATATTTTGAGATATCTAATTAGAGGGTTTATCTCTGGAGCATTGGCAATGAAGATGGGAGGACCTCACCCATCATGTACATGGTAAAAAATATTAGTCAATATCACTTCAATTTCATCCAGCCTATCATTAGACCTTCGTTGCCTGGGACGAATTAAAGTGAGGCATTCCATATTTTTTCCCTACAAAAATTACAAACCATTTATATAAGAAACTTGCTCGTTTCTATCATCATACCTATGCTACTAGAGAATTTCCAAACTAAAATGTACATATCACAACTGATCCACAATAGAGACCACCAATGTGAGTTGCACCACGTTTCCTACCAACAAAGCATGGTTCGAAGCAACCTCGCCCTCAATAATTGCATCTTCCACTACATGCTCCTCCTCTAGCTCAGTTGGATCCCTAGGTTGGCTGCGGTGGCTAAGTCCTCTCTTATCGCTCCCTCTATGATGCATAATAATGATAGGCTATGTCGAGTTCACAACGATTGTCCCATCTTGCCCAGTAGGTCGTCCCACAGGAGGGACGATCGTCACTCCACTACACACAATATGCAGACAAGTTTGACTGACTACCGCTTGGACTTGACACCCCTACTATCAGAGAGGAAGTCCTCCACTAAACACACTGAGATTATAAACAATCATGCACTCCAACCTTGATGCTTCAGCATAAGACCTACATCATAAGGGAAGATGGTGGAGGATGGCCTGAAAATGAACCTATCTAGAAACTACAAACATGAAAGAAAGAGTGAAATGACACCACAAACCGAATTGCTATCACCCAAACTCCAAATACCTCTTGAGCAAAACATAATTAACTATAAGAAAACTTTAGCGGAAACACATGCTTGGGTTTTGTGACAATCCTTCTCCCCTGGATCTCACACAATTCGAAATTTCGCCAAAATCAGTTATAGAAGAGCCTGATTTTGCCCCTCACGAGTTCCTCTAGACCTAATTCCACGTAGAACAACGTGTATGCAGAGGTGAAGGGCCTCTGAAAACTCATTTTTCTTCAAGCCTATAAACCTAAAGCCCACACCCAACATCCAAATGTAGTTTATAACTAATAAATCACGGTTTCCATAACACTCAACCACCTTCTCAGTGCCTTAGCTAAATCCACGGAATTTGGGATGGTCTTCTCGCATGCCAACTACATGTGTCATGTCACTTAGGTGGAGTCTCATGCACCTTGGTCTCGTACTTCAATACCAATGGCCACACACGTGGTTATCCTAATACACACCTTAATTGAAGATATCAATTATATATTTTAGAAGAAATAATATTTTTAATATAATTATTTATACAATAATTTAAATTAATATATTTATAATGTGAGAATTATGAGTAATATCATTTTACTCAAAAATTTAAAAAAAAAAAACCCTTAATCTATTTAAATTGTCCACTTAAATAATTATTAAAATCTTTATATCAAAATTATTTATTTAAATAAAAATATTATTTAAGTAATAAATATTTAAAAAATTGAATAAAATATTATTTAATATTAATTTACTTAAATTTATATATAAATAGTAATAATAACCCTAAATTAAAAAAAAATAAAAAATTATTTCAGAAATATTAAAAAACATCAAATTCGTCATAGAGTAGCATACATACACCCCCAAATCCTAGCAATAGAAACCTTAAAAAGGATGAATAGAAATACATGAAAGAGGAGTCACTTTTTTCTTATGAGGCATCCGTCCACGTCATCAGATTGTGGGTTCAGATATGACCGTTAGACTTGTGAACATGCGATGTGTTTGTATTGAGTATCGTGTTGGTAAATTTGATGCATATTTTAGTTATATCACTATCGTTTTTGTAAAATATTATTTTGGACATGCGTAAATTAAATATTTACAAGTCCATTTTTATAGTTAAGAATATTGTAATATGTTTCTATAAATAAATATATTTAATTTATATATTAATTTTTTTATAATTAATATTAATATTAATATTTTCATATTTGTTAGGGATCACATGAATTCTAAATTGATTGGTTTTTAGCATGCATTTTTTTTTATTACTAGAGCAATAATCTCCATGAGATTTCAACATGGGTTTTTTTTTGTTAAAGAGGTTCATCTTCAAGAGGATGTGCTAATAACACTTGCTTTTTTAAAATAAAATTAAAATTAAAATTTTTTAAAATTTCTTTTAATATTAAAAATATAATTTTTTTATGAAATAAAGATGTTAATGTTGATATGAATAAACTTTATTAATAATTAGTTTATATGACTAAATTAATTTTAAATATTATTAAAGAGAGATGTATGATTTATTACATTAATATTTATGATAATTAGATTTATATGATATGACTACACTAATTTTAAATTAATTAATTCAAATAATTATTTATTGAGAAAATATCTTAAATAGAAGATAGGATTTTCATGAGCATTGACGTAATAAAAGCATTTATACGACAGAAAACAACCAACCACTTGGGAATGGAAGCTTTGGAAATGTTGAAAAATCAATCTGCTTTTCTTTTCTATGTTTCTTTCGGCATATATCCTTAACAAATATATATATATATATATATATATATATATATATATATATTATAAAAACGGTGAAAGAAAGAAAAGAAAAGTTCTCACTCACCACTAAAAAGGGCAATAGAAATAATTAAAAAATCCAAGCTTATGCCACTTTTCATTTTCATGTGAAAAAAGGTAATCTTCCATATATAGAAACAAAAAAAACACACAAATTCCAATAAAGAAGATATATGTCAAACAACACACATGTAATATTCTTGGCTTAAGCCACAGTAAAAAACTCTCATAAAATGAGGGTTGTTAAATAATTAAATGTTATTAATTATTGTATTGAAATTACATGAAGAATATTCTTGTAAATTTTAATTATAAGAATATTGGAAGAATTATTTCTTAATTATTTTATATAGAAGAATTTATTTTTTCTATGGAAAAAAATTATATTTCCAAGTTGGTATCTTTTATGAGTTTTAGAAATAATGAGTAATGGTTTTGGAAAAACTATCGATAAGTGATATTTTTCTCATAAGGAAAAAACAAATCTACCTTTAGAAGAAAAGAATGAGAGATTTATGGAGTGCTTTTGTGATTTAGGAAAAACGAGATTTATGGATGCTTTATGGAATGATTTTATGATTTAGAAAAGCTATCCCATTTTCTTAATTCTATTTATTGTAAGCCTATGAGAAAAATAGAAAAAAAGAAGGAGAGAATGCATGGAGAATGGAACCAAGGAAGAGGAAGAAGAAATTCGAAGCATGCATCAAGAGATAAGTAACCATATTCTTCGAAAATTATTTTGTTTTCATATGGGGCATGATGATATAATAGTTGAATTTAAATGCAAGGAAATGTTAATATGAAGAAGAATCAAGATTATTTCTTGAGAAAAAATCTATATAATTTGGTAGATAGAATAATAAGTGTTGTATTCATTGAATTATTAGAAGAATTTATGTGTTTTGAATTCGTGAAAGTTTTTCATGGCTAAATAATTCTGAGAATTGCATGAGTTATTGGAAAATAGGGTCTGAATATGAATTTTTATCGCCCAAACCGAAATAGATATGAAAAAAGTGAAAGAGGTTTCTGTAAAAGAGGATGTTATTACCAAAAGCCTCTCTCATACTTTAAAAATTAGTTTCCCATGTCCCAAAAACCATGTCCTACCTAAATTGATGTGAAAAACGAAGAATTATTTAACATTTAATTATGGAAAAATGAGCTCCAAATATTTGTTTGAATCTTTGAAATCGTAACACCTATGTAAAAACTGAGAGAGATTATTTTGAATGAGCTTATTAGCAACAAAAACCTCTTTGTTTTTTCCAAAAATCATTTCCATTTGGTTGGAAATCATGTCCAAATTTGATGACAAAAATAGGAAATTATTTAATATTTAAATCTGGAAAAATGGGCATCAAAGATTCATTCGAATCTTAAAAACCGTGAAACTCGTGAAAAAAATAAGAGGTTATTTTTAATAAGCCAGTTCCAAACAAAAACCTCTTTGGGTTTTATGAAATTCTTTTCCATATGTTCACAATACGCATCCAAATTGGATGTCTAAAACAGGAAAAACAGAGTAAAACATAGTGCTTCCGTTTCATTTCTCAACGAGATAAGGATAATTGTTTATGTACATATAGAAATAAACATTATGCTCGGACATAAAAATTATGCTGATGATTATTTACAAGGAATTAATTTATATAATTACCAAGTATGTTCTCATGATGCATATGCATTAAAACATGAAGAGAAATATTGGACTCCTAAAAAGAGTATGTGCTTAGGTGCACATGAATAATTATCTAGTATATTTTATCTACTCGAAATTATTATGTGATTTTACATGCATGAGGAGCTGTAGTCATGTAAAAAGATATAAATAACTTATGTAAGGGGTAGCTCACATAAAACCTCTGCGTAAAAGGAAATTGGTTGTGTTATTTTAGAAGGATTTGTTATTCATGTTATTTCTTGAGTAAATATTACAAATCTCTCTAATATGTGAAATGATAAGAAAGTATTATCTATTTCATGCATAATAGCTATTGAGTTATCTATCCTTTAGAAAAAGAATAATTAAGGTGTTAAATTCCTTGGAAAATATATATATATAATCCTATGCAAGGAAGCAATTATTGGGTTAGAACTCTTGAAAAATAATAGAAGAGAAAAATATATCCTTGTATGCATTATTGGGTTAGATTCTTAGAGAGGAAAAATAGTAATCACATGCTTTATTATGTAATATTATTTAGAGAAACATATATATATATATATATATATACTTGGATGCATGGAAAAAGTATAGTTTTGGGATTAGATCTTTTGGATGAGAAAGAAATTTCCCTTTGCATGCATGGAAGAATAAGTGGTGGTACGCGTCTGACCCTTGGGAAAAGAAATGTCTTTATTTTTCCATGAAATATGTATTTAGTTTCTTTTGGAAAGAAATATATGTTTTACATGAAAGAATAAAAAGGCTATGTTATTACATGCACAAAATTATAACTACTATGATAACTTGGTTTGAAATCAAACTTGCATTGTTATAAGTATAACCAATGTGAATAGCTATTGTGTGGAAAATATTTCTTTGGGAAAGAGCATGCATTCATATACATAAGTATAGAATCTATTGTGTTAATCCCTTTGGAAAAGAAAACATAAGAGTAGGCAAAAAGGAAATTTCTTGTTGGGATAGTTATCTTGAAAGCTTGTTATGCATTTTCATGCACAATATTATTATATACTATGTTATATTTCATTTGGAAATAATATGAAAGTTCATGCGGGATTTTGTTAGCGATTTTTAGAGAGATGATGCTTGATAGTGATTTATTTGTTACTAATGCATTTGAAATGATGTTAAATAAGGCATTTCATATGAACTTGGTTATGTTTTATACATGCATACAAATATTTGTTGAAGTGTCACAAATAGATATTGATTATTGGTTTATTAATATTTTATCTAATCATGATATTAAGTGTGCTGACGATAGCAATGGCAGGAAAGAAGGATGACTTGAGAAAATTATTTTTCAAGTTTAACATTATGGAAGATAAAGAGTTGTTAGTCCATGTAGGTTTACTAGTTCCAATTGCACGATGACCCACAGAAGGAAACAGTCTCACTACAAAGACAGAGATTGAGGATTCATGGGTAAATGGTATCATGATGATTGTAATAGCTTATAGCTAGTTATATTTCATTTAAGATTATTTTTCTATGTAAATTTATGACACTGTTCAAGGGATGGACTCCCTTATAACCATTGAGTGAGGGGTAACAACCCTCATGAGCGTTTAATAATAAAATTAGACGTTTGTTGTTTTTCACCCTACGGAATTTCCAGGGTATATCGATGTCTAATGATGTGATTGTTCATTGTGTCGTTTTCATGATTTTAATTTCTTTCATGATCTGATGTTTATATTATCAATTAGGTGATTTAATAATTGATTTGAAATGATCATGGGATCGATGCATAGTTATAGCAGGAAATTTAAGTTAATATACTACAACAAGGACAATTCATGGTTGTGTAACTCACTCTGATTTTTTATAAATATTTCTCTAAGTGATGATGATGGGTATTTAAATGGTTAATGCGGAAAAATATAGAGTAATTTATAAGGTTACAAATTCGTAAATGTTGAAAAAAATTCCTAACTCCATGTATTTTCTTGCGAGGTTACCGAGGTATGTTACAACATGCGCAAAAAATCCATAAGATGTTACAGAAAAAGAGGAGACCACACAGAAAAAAAAATTAAATTCAACCAAATAAAAAAAGGATATATGTCAAAAAACAAAGAAGATATATGTCAAACCCTAAACTCTAATCTCCAACAAAGAAGATATATGTCAAAAAACATAGAGGCGAAAGCTCCCTAACATGTTAGATAAATGATGGTTTCATGGAACATTAAGCAAAGAAAAGAGTGCAAAGAGAAAAAAGGCTAATATTCAATAAAATAACCTCAACGACAGTGGAAAATTTTAACTAGACCTTGACTACCATGATGATGCGAAAATAGTAATGGATCTAGTGAACATTATTCCTGCAAGTGAAATTTAGCGGCTAATCGTTGAAGTCATATATCTTAAGTACTATCTTTCCTTTGGGATCATTGCAGATTGTGGAGATCCATGATTATGCGTTATTACTTTCCACTGTACCCATACCACGCAATGGCGATCTATGCCGGAAATTCAAAAGGACTTTCTTCGCATTCCCTCGAACCCTTTGTTGCTCATGGAGTATGGTAAGAGGACCAATATGGATCTGGAGTTATGGAGCACAAGGATTTTCAGACTAAACTTGTCTATTCGTGAGGCTTTTCATCCAAATCTAGTAACAACATCCTTTACAGAAAATTTTCCAAATCCCCAGAGGGGAAATTGATCCTTGAGCTGTGGATTTGGTAGTTGAGCTAAAGCATAAAATGAAGAATAGAATGGGTATCCCAAGGAGTTTCAAAATATGATTTATGAGGGTGGATCTCTGCAAGATGAATTTATGCTGCAGGACTACAACATTAAATGAAACTTCTCTATCATCATTAATTTGTGGCTATGGGGACGTTTTCCACGTCCCGACACCACTAAATGGAATTGTAGAGAGAGGATGAGTTCCAAAACAAACCTGATACAAATATCTACATTCTTGTACCCTACATCGTTGAATATATCTTGCAATGGAAATAAATATTCCATAAGTTACAAAATGGTTTTATTTCCTCCAATCCCGAGGAAAAACTAGTGGATCTATATCATTTTGTATATACACATTAGACTTCAAATTTATTAATCCATATATGTTCTAGATTTTTTTTGTTTTGTTGTAAAATTTTCTAACATAAATGTCTTTAAGCATGACATCTACAAAAAACATACCTTCAAGAAAAGAAAAAAATGCAAAGGTCATACAGAAGGAGCTCCCTGTTATAGCAAAATTTATCACCTCTATATAGTTTATGACTTATGCATTGGCCTTGGGTAGCCCTTCCATTCATAATTGGTCAGATTTCTCAAAAAAAAAAATATTTCTAAATCCATACGCCACTTTTCCCGGTTTTTTCCATGTGCACATGCAGGTCCATGCACTGTTGACCCTCGTATATTTTTTAGAATATAAAAAATTATAAAAATTCCCTATTATTGAGGCGAGGTTTATGGGTTTTCCTATAAATTAACTACCCCAGCCCATGGCCTAAGTGTTACCCAACTGAAAAAACTAATTTTAGGAAGTATAAATACACCTCAAGGGGATGGCCTAAGGTGTGAAGGGAGAGAATTATTGATATTATAGCCCGTTATAGCCCTGACGAAATCTGATATTTCCCTTGTCCCTCCTACACTTCCAAGATTTTAGGAAACCCTTGTTTTCTTGCGATTATCACCCTCATTTTATGTGACATCCTTTGTGCACCATTGATGTAATGTCTCTTATCTACCATTTTTTTTTTTTTTGCAGTTTGATAAATTTTGTCCCTGCCCTTAAATGATCATTCCCTCATAGTCGACACTATTCATATTTTATTACTAACCTTAAAAATTTCTAATATTGAGGTCTGGTGATTTATAATTTCAAATTTTTTCTAGCAACCACAGTATCCTTGTGGCCCCATTTTATACCACACAATTGATAACACCAATTAACATTGTATATAACAATTCTTTTCTTATTTTAGTTTATCTCTGCTAAGAATATAGACAATATATATATATATATATATATATATATATATATATATATGTCTCTATATACATATATATCTCTTAGTATTACTATACTCCCTTTCATTCACTATAATTCAAATCTCACTATACATTTTTCATGACAGTTTAACCCACTCCTATACCCACAACAATTCGATTTTATAAGAGTAAATGTATTATTATTCACTAGGTATACTAATGCACTTTAATAACCTGTCTATTAAGGTACTATAATTATTTCTCTTTCCTCCATATTTGAATACAAAACCATTCATAAAGGTTTTCTTGTTTATTAATCCGGAACTCAAATCCGTAACTTAATCCACAGATATGATTTTGATATTTTAGGGCTGATTTGGCATACTTATCCCAGTGGAATTTAAACGTATACTTCATTGATGGAAGTGACATAATTCACCAAACTTGTACTAACGAAGTTTAATGTATACCAGTATCTTTTTCTCGAATTTGGTAAACAGTGTGGAGAACAGATTGTGAACTCGAGCCTCGATCCCTTTGAGATATTAAGTGGATCTGATGGTATTCTCCGATGTCTATCACATTTATGTGACTGATAATATCGTACTCATCCCATGTGGTATCATTTGGCAGTTCTTTTGTCTTTGATTTTTAATACATTGAAACTTCGATCCGACAAATATGCCCACATCTTGCGACACTTGTATGGATGAGATGTATTAGGGTTTTATTGTGGTTTTTGGTTATTAAATGGAGATTTTTAGCACCAAGTAACATTCTATGCATTCTTAGCTATCGGGAGCTCCAATTCCTTCGCAAAATGTTTTCTCATTTTGTCAATGTTTTCACATAGTGACTATGATTTACTACCACACCCCACAGCACGACTTCCTGAACTAGTAAGATTAATATGTTTAGTTTGTTTTCATTCTTTGTAAATTTGCAAACTCTCTTTACATGGCTATATGATGTGCCATTTTATTTCTTAGGTTAAAATTTTCTGGCGAATAGAGACATTCATCCATACTGGTGATTTTATGTATCGTTTGCAATAGGTTGTGGTTCTTTGGCATCCATGAATGGTTTCAAATTTTCGTTACTACAAATTTTCCTTCTACCGTTACGGCATACTCCATTTTAGATTTCTCATGAATAAAGAGATTATGGCAAGGATTTCCTCATATCATAATATTAAGGTAATACAAAGGTAATACAACACTTCGATTCAGTCACTATATTCCTGGTTTCATAGCGTTGAAATTTCCAAATCTCTGTTTTGGTTTACATTCAAGCCATAATAGAAATTATGTGCTAATTTAGTTCTGGTTTCCAATCTGTGGTGTTGAAAGTGATATGTATGCCATATATGGGGAAACATCTTCAGTACTTGAATAGATCCAAGCTTAGAACCTCCATTTCGTCAACCTTAAACCTCTACAGGTACTTACTATATGATTTCCAACCTTGATTTATCATTTTATTATGTTACTCCATCTTTTTTTGATGATTTGAAATTTACCTATTCTTAAATCAGATTTATGAGTTCGCTAACGTATCTTGTTTATATATGCAAGTGAGAAACTTTGCTTGTGCTGTCTATTTTGATTTTCGTCTTCGTTTCTTGATTTTCCAACTAGAATTAATCAATCTTTATTGTTCCTATAGGTTGGCTCTTCGTTATCATGAAGAAGTCAAAGTTTTACAAAATACAGAAATCTTACTTGAGTTTCCTATTAGGTTGATTTTACTTCTGTTCAAACTCGGTTCCCAACCAATTAGACTTGACTGTTTCGTCGATCTCAATTATTTTAAGATTAAATTCCAGACCAGTATTCTGGACTACAATGAAATGGACTGTTTAATAATTTCAATTTTTGTTTTTAAAGGTTCTAGGTTGTAATTATATATAAAATCCTAGTTGTTCTCCATTATATAATGATGAATTAATTTCTTCTTGTAACTGATATATCGTGATAAAAATGGAAAATTCTTGTACTATTGTATCAATCCAATATATATATATTAAAAAGAGTGTTGTATATATATATATATATATATATATATATATATAACTCTCTTTTTAATTCTTTTTGTAATTAATTCTTGAACTAAAGAAGTCACAAATTTCTTACATTTTCTTACTGGTGCCTTTTATGATTGGTAATTGATATCCAGTAGCTCCTTGAGATAATATAGGAATTTAAATCATTGCATAATATTTTTCATTTTATACTAAATGTATATAAATGTGTTGTTTATATAAACCTGGTCTCAGAAATTCTCTTTTACATCTGTTAGAGAATCAAGTTTATTAGTCCATGCATCTTGTTAACTCACCACTGTTATTCCTTATACATGCATCAAATCTAGTTTCTGGTCTACATGCATAGTATATTTATTAATATTCCAGTACCATGCTACTTTGAAATTTCATTCCATTTCAAAGATATATTTATTATTTGTGTACTACAATAACTTGTAATTGATCTGAAATTATTAAATTTAGAGTCTCTATGCGGAAAGAATACAGTAGTATAATAAAGCATGAAATGGTAGTTATAATTTTCAATTTATTTACCTCTTTTGTGAAACTACATTCAGGTTTCACATAATATAAGCAGTTAAGTAAATCAGTTTCAGTCACATTCCACTTACTCACCAGATTAATAATTTCTTTATGAGGTACCGATCTCTATATTTAAACCTATCACGGGTATATACATTCTGGAAGATGGCCCTCATCAAATAAATCCCATACAACTATACACATTACAACATTTATACCATATAATCATCAGTTAAATGTATGGGTATTTGATAACTCTGAAATTTCAGAAATAACTAATCTATTACACATCTATCAGTTTCATTTCAACATATTTAATTTTCTTTTCTCTTACTCAAAGTTCACATCAATTATTGAGTTAAAGATATACTACTTTCGTATAAATCCGAAAATATACTAGTTAGGTGTGCATACCAATTTATATCAATAGTCCTCCCAACCTTAGAGTTCTATCTCCGTAACTCACCTCCGAGCTGAGACGTTAGCTCCCAGTGGTAGACAACCCTTTTTCTATCTTGGAGTAGCTTATTTAAGTTGTGCTTTCCCAAGCATGTTTCCAATTTTTGTGTCCAGAAATTTCAGGATGCTTTCTTCTTTTTTTTCCTAGGTTTTCCCTCATTGAGGTATGTTAAAGCTGTCTTTTCACTTTTACAAATTTTTCTTCCTCTTCCCAATTACTTTCCTCTTCATTGGGGAAATTAGATGTTATATCTCCAAATATATTTTTTTGTAATATTCCTTCGAAGGATTTCTGGAAGGGGTTGGAAAGTCTCATCATCTTATCCACATCCTCATGTATTTAGGTTTTAGATCACAATTCTAATTCTAGTCATTTCACATTTAACTTTTCCTTTGTTTTTATTAATTAAAAATAACACAAATCCACGCACTAGTTCTCCATTGGGGTCAACTTCCCCTTTGGACTTATTCAATTTTCAATTAAAAAACATACAAACTGAGGGTATTACAATTGATGGAAAGATCTTTGTGAGGCTAGGGCTGGACGAATCCAAAGGACAATTTTGATGAAGGCCGCGGGAGATCTCAAGTGATTTCTCCACTATTATCTTATGTACATGTTATCAATAAAAGAAATACCATCATGTTCCTCATCTTCATGTGTTATGTATCTCTTATACATGCTTAATAATATTCAATAGTTTATTTCATGTTATCTTTATGAGATCACGTATGATAATTTTCTAACATCTAAGATTTATATGTTCTAAAACTAGTTTTTGTGCTCGTTCTTGACTGAATTGCAAGTTCTGGAGCACAAGGAGTTGCAGGGTGTTTGAACCCTATAGGATCTACTACAAACGAAGGATAAACGAGTAAGGTCTGAAATCCTCACTTTCTAGTTTAGAGCATAGAAGTTAGTAATTTGAGTCCTTCTTGTGATGACATGCCCCTGCTTTGTTAGATATTTCAAACCAATACCTTAGGGTAACTTTTCCCGTAATAGAACTAGTGACTCCATTAGGGATTACATCCGTGTAATTCATAGTTTGGGTTGTTCTATTTGTCTTGTAGGTTCCCTGATAGATTAATCACATTTGCAGTCTAGTAAGTCCTTTTCCCAACCAAACAAAAGCCCTGATCCCTTGATAAGGCCTCAATGTTTCATTTTTCCTTATTTATGTTTATATACGCTACTTCGTCTACAGACAGTTGCGTATGCCATTTTTTTTCTCCAAAATAGCCCACGTATACATGTGTTTCTCTGGTTACAATTGTAGAAAACCCTCGTATGCCTAGGAAAATTTGAAAATCTGAATTTTGAGGCCATGTAAGCCTTTCTTGTCTGTGGTTGGCCATTCCTATGGTACCTTCTAGGTGTTTATATTGTGTTTCTTTTGGATGTATGTTAGTTCATCTCTTTTTCTTGTGAAGACCTAGTCATTTATTAGTTTTTCCTGTTTTGTGAAGTTGTAATTGCGGTTGTAGCACCAAGACCTCTTCCTGGAGTTCTTGGTTGTTCTAACCATTCATAACAGTGAGCGTATTCTTTTTTTCTCGTGTTTTCCTTATGCATTACTTCGCTTTTGGTTTCTACCTATTTGAATTCTTTGGCTTTCTTGACTTCTTGGGACTAGCATTTTAGTGAATCTTGAAATGACATTTTCTTGGTTTTTTGAGTTTTCTTTTGTTGGAAGTGTGTGCTACTATTTTGAATTACTTTCTTGGGTCATTTGCTTCTTATTTCTTGTTGCGGTCTCACTATAAAAGTAGCATAGTTGGCTTGTGCATGTTGAGGACTTGTTGTGGCTCATTTTCTTGATTCTGGTTCTTTAGTAGTTTTTTGCTTGTCCTCTTCAAATCTTTTTTTTTCCTCAAAAGTGAAAAGCCAAAAAATATTTCTTCTTTTTCGTGGATTCTGCTTTGGTTTCCTTTTTTTGATGGTTTCATACATTTTTAAGCAGTTGGTTAGTTTCTTGCTTTTGGCTTATTTTCTTGGTTTTGAAAGGAGTTTTTTTTCGAGATTTCCCTCTCCTTTATATCAAGTACATTTTGGCATTTTGTATGAAAAGGATCTCTTGTTGGGACTTGACATGCTTATCTGTCAAAATTGATTGAACCAATTGTCCCTAGAAACTCATTTTGCTTCCTTAGTGAGTAATATTAGCATTTTCATATCATTGGTATTTTTGCATTAGTTGCACTGAATAATTTTAGGATTTTTGCTAGTTTTCTGAAGTGTGTGAAGAGTGAATAACTGAAAAGAAAAACAATTTTATTTAGTTTTGTAGAACCCATTTAGAATTTTTTTTTCATCGAAAGAAAAATATTGGATTTGCATGTAGTAGGTTTTCATTGATTTCTTTTACGTCGATAAACACCATCAGTTTCACTTCCGTATACTTTTGACTTAAGTAACAAAAAATTAAAATCAAGCACTATAATTAAAGTGAACTATAAGATTTTTGTATTGTCATTAATCATACACCAAATAGCTAGGTCATAGGGCCTTAGAATAGGTCAGTGGAGAGTTAAATCTCTAAGGCTGCTTAAAACTGTCAAACACAGAAATTTGATTAAATGGGCGAAATCCAATACCTTTTTAGGATTTAACCCTATACAAAAATTATTTGCAAACGAATCTTAAAGATAGAAAATAAATAGTAGCGAGAGTATAAAACATAAAACAGATAAACAAGAGATATTCCCATGGATCCCAAATCGGGACAACTAGCTTTATTTTTCATTATATTCCTTTTAGTGTTACAACACATATATATACATGTTGAAGCATGCATAAACCCTAATTCATTAACCCTGGATTAGAACATAACTGTAGTTCCCTTAACCGGATCTAAAAAATACCAAGGGCTGAAAACCATCGTAGCCCAAAACCATGTGAAAACCCATGCCCAAAACCATGGGCGAATCCACCCACTAGAAAATAAGGACCAAAAAAACATTTCTGAGGTGCTACCCCAGACCCCGACAGGGGGGGCTACACATACCCAACATTCTCCCACTTGTTGTTTTCTTTCCATAGGGGGCCACAGGAGAGCTTAGTCATTAGCCTAGTTCTGCAACACCCATTGTTTCTCTACATCAAGAGAACTTCTGAGTGTTCACAGAATTTGTCAATGCATCTGCAACATTCTTTAAAGTGTCCACCGTTACCAGCAACACCCTTTTAGCCTTAATGATATCTCTCACAAAGTGATATTGAACATCAATTTGCATTGTCTTTGAATGATAAGCAGGGTTCTTAGCCAAGAAAATATTGAAAATCAAATTAACTTAGAAAAATATAGAAAACACACATAATAAACTAGAGAACAAATAATGGTGGAAAAGGCTTCAGCCTCACGGCTTCCTCACATATTTTCTCATTATTAAATGAATGTAATTTTACAATTAAATAGATGACGAGACAATGTCTCAAGATAATACGTGCTATCTTGAACACCTTGCTGAGATAATTTCTCAACCAAACACACACCAATATAGGAGCTACCTAAACTAACTCCTATCTTAGAGGAACAACCCAAGAGTTGGGCACAAATTCCTAACTTGTAATATTTAATTTATTTACTAATTTTTGGATTTATTATTGTTTTGTGAGAGAGGCTAAAATTCCCCCCTTCAATGATAAATCCAAAAGAAGAACGAGCAACCATCTTCCAAGTTCTCATGTTGATCCTCAAAATATTTCCTGAAAATTTACCAAAGCTAGATGGTGAGAAACTGCAATCTGAAGAGGCCATGAGTCAGCTACATGTATGATTCATCTCTGAATTTCGCTTGACAACTCCATCACATGCCAAGTTGCAAGAAGATCCATCTGTCTTTTGCATGAAATCAACATCCTTTGTCCACTGACAAAATTTGTTCAACGCCCACTACATGATGATGTCAAAAATAGCTCACTATTGCTTTTGTTGTGTTGAAAACTGCTCATTGCTTCTCTGTTTTCGACTTCCCACTGGCGAATTTGTCAATGCCCACTCGCTCTGGAAGCTGCCCACTCATTGCTTTTGTTGGTTTTGTTGAGATTTTCAGTCTGTCAGCGACTGTCAATTTCATTGACATTTTCCCCCCTTTCTCAGCTGAAAGGAGAGACACTTCTCTGGAAATTTTTCCCGAACATCCCCCTTTCAGGTGTATGATTTTTACACTGGTGTACTATCCCATTCAATTGCATGAGAGTACCATCTTCGTTTCACTGTTGGATGAACTATGTGTGATTGTTTTGTGAGAGAGGCTAATAGAAAATTGCACTTTGGCTATCACAATCTATACTTATAGCTTGTTGCACCAACCCCATACTCGAACACAATCTTTGCAACCAAACCGCTTCCTTGCCTGCATGAGTGGCAGCTATGTATTCAACCTCTGTAGTTGAAAGAGCCAATACAGTCTGTCTTTTACTCATCCAAAGACTACACGTCCAAATAGGCTAAACACATACCCACTTGTAGATCTTCTTTGGTCCAGATCTCCAACCCAGTCTGATCAACAAAACCATGAATATCCAACACTCTTTCCAATCTTGGTCTTCCCTAGTAGGACAAGCCATAATCACTAGTGCCACATAAATATCTAAAAACCCGCTACACTACTGTCCAATGCTCCTTCCCTGGGTTTGACATAAATCTGCTCAATACTCCCACTACATGTGCAATGATTGGTCTAGTACAGACCATTGCATACATTAGGCTACCCACTGCACTTGCATATGGAACACGGGACATATCCTCCTCTTCTTCTTGTGTCTTGGGACACTGTTCAGTAGATAGCTTTGTACCTATAGGAATTGGAACATTCACCGGTTTAGTATCCTGCATATTACATCACTACAATATATTCTCGACATACTTCCTCTGGTTTAACCAGAGCTTCCTATTTGCCCGATCTCTCTTAGTTGCCATGCCCAAAATATAGTTTTCAGCACCAATATCCTTCATGTCAAATTTGGAGAATAGTTGGGTCTTCAAATCTTGGATAATTTCTTTGTCATTTCTAATCAACAACATATCGTCCACATAAAAGACCAAATAAATAACATGATCACCAATTAATTTAAAATAAACACAGTGATCCTCCTTGCTTCTAGTGAAGCCAAGTCCCCATATGTAGGTATCAAATTTCTAATACCACATCCTTGGTGATTGTTTTAACCCATACAGAGACTTCTTTAACCTGCATACTAGTTCTTTCTTCCCCTTCAACATAAAGCCTTCAGGTTGTTTCATGTAGATCTCCTCTTCTAGATCCCCATGAAGAAATGTTGTCTTCACATCCATCTGTTCTACCTCAAAATCAAATGCATCAACAACAAATAAAAGTAATCTAATAGAAGTAAATTTTGCAACAGGAGAAAAAATATCACCAAAATCAATTCTAGACACCTGGGAATAACTTTTTCCCACCAACCGAGCTTTGTATTTTGCCACCTTTCCTTATGCATTCATCTTCTTCTTAAACACCCATTTTCTCTTGATGGGCTTCCTTCTAGCTGGAAACTCCACCAGATCCCATGCCTCATTTTTATGCAAGGATGCCATTTCATCAACCATGGCCTCCTTCTAGAGTTTTCCATCCTTTGAATCTACTTCCTCCCTGATAGTTCTAGGATCATCATCAGTTATAGTTAAAGAAAAATTTGTACAGAAAGAAGATGGAATATACCTTTCTGGTTGTCTTCTTTCTCGAGATGATCTTCTCACAGCTGGAGTTTGTGGCTCTTCCTCTTCTGATTCTTCTTCTGTTGTAGATTTTGATTCATCCTCCTTTAGCTCAAACTCTATGTTCTCAGGTTACTTTGGTATGAATTCATGTTTAACAACATCTTTCACCTCTCTAAACACCACATGTCAGTTTTACACAACCTTCCTCGTTTCAAGGTTCCAAAGCTTGTAACCCTTTAAACCATCCTTATACCCAATAAATATGCACCTTTTAGATTTATTATCCAACTTGGTCCTTTTCTCCTTTGGAACATGTACATATGAATCACATCCAAATACCCTCACATGTGAAAGAGAGGGTTTCTTACCAGTCCATACCTAATGTGGATTCTTATCCTCCAACGCTGATGAAGGTGATCTGTTAACCAAGTAACATGCAGTCTCCACTGCCTCTGCCCAGAATTCTTGTCCTATCTTGGTACCACTTAGCATGCTTCTTGCCTTTTCCATTAGCGTTCTGTTCATTATTTCTTCAACTCCGTTTTGCTAAGGTGTTTATGGAGTAGTCTTCTATCGTGCTATACCACACTTCTTGAAGAACTCTTCAAATTCCTTCTTACAGAACTCCCCACCATTATCTGTCCTCAAACACCTTTATCTTTTTCTCTCTCTGGTTTTCCACCAAAGCCTTAAATTCTTGAAATCTATCAAAGACTTTAGATTTCTTCCTCAAGAAATATATCCATGTATTCCTTGAGAAGTATTATATGAATGAAACACAGTACACATACTTACCCAGTGATGGAACCGGTACAGGTCCAAACACATCACTATGCACAAGCTCTAATATCTTGTTCACCCTCTTAGCACTAGAAGGAAAACTCACCCGATTCTGCTTCCCATATACACAATGTTCATAGAAATCAAAATCCAGAGAGCTATTAAACATGCTTTCTACCATACCATTTCCAAGCAGTATTCGAAGGCCCTTCTCCCCAATATGTCCAAGCCTTTGATGCCATAGCATGGTCTTTTCTCCAGAGACCGATAGGCTTTCTACTCCACTTTTGAGAACCACAAAACTGTTTCACCCACCAATAACAGTGCTGCCTTGATGATTGTACAGAGTTCCAATCTGAACTCCCCACATTAATACCAGTTCTCCCTGAACCATCTTATAGGTATCTTTCTCAAACACTGTCTTTGCACCTCCATCATCCATCTTGCTTACAGAAATCAGATTTTTGGCCAATGCAGGAATGTGTAGAACACCAAGAAGTGTTCTAATCCTTCCACCTTGCAGCTTCAGCTTGACTTTTCCATGTCCGATGATTTTGGCCTTCCTATCATCACCTAAGAAGACATCACCACCATCATATTTCTCATACTCGCAGAACCACTCCCCATAGGGAGTGAAATGAAAGGATGCACCTGATTCAATCAACCACGACTCATGATCTACATGTGTATTTGAATAAGAAGAAAAATACACATCCCCACCTTCATCCGTGGTCGTTTTTGCCTCTGCAGAAGGAGCATCATCAGATTCCTTTCCTTTCTCAAGAGCTTTAAATCTGCAGTCCTTTTTGTAGTGCCTTCCTTTCCACGTTTCCACCACACCTTTACAAAATTTCCAGGAAATTTAGATCTCCCTCTAGATTTAGATCTCCCACTCGAAACCTTATTTTTGTTTCTATTCTGGGACCTTCCTCGTACAGTTAAAGCATCTCCATTTTTACCCTCCATATTTCTCTGTCTTATTTCCTCTGACAACAATGCTGAGATAATGTCATCAAAATTCAAGGTAGTTGTGTTGCTACCTATTGCAATAACTAGACTGTCCCATGAATCTTGTAGAGAACACAACAAACTGATGCACTTATCTTCATCTAAGATTTTAATATCAAGATATGACAGCTGACTTAACACAGTATTGAAGGCGTTCAAATTCTCTGTCACCGAATCCCCATCCTTCATCCTTAGGTTATACAACTTTTTATACAGGAAAAATTTATTCACCAGAGATTTAGATTGGTACAATGTCCCTAGTTTGTCCCACAAGGTCTTCGCCGTAGCTTCTGCAGATACATTCAACAATACTGAATCTGAGACACACAATTGTATTGTGCTCTTTGCCTTCCGATCTAGCTTCTTCCAGTATTTATCTTACATTTTTGTTGGTTTAGTACCTGGATCTACCGTGATCCACTGATCTTTATGCACCAGCAGATCCTCCATCTTGGGCTTCCACAACTCAAAAATATGACCATTAAATTTCTCAATCTCTATCTTCTTGGCGCTTTCCATCTTCTTTCACCGCAAGACTTGATCCCGCAGATCTCCCACTGAACAGGGTCTACCTCC
This sequence comes from Pinus albicaulis, assembly GCA_034641835.2. Classification (NCBI taxonomy): domain Eukaryota; kingdom Viridiplantae; phylum Streptophyta; class Pinopsida; order Pinales; family Pinaceae; genus Pinus; species Pinus albicaulis. The sequence goes on along the minus strand of CM076572.1, from coordinate 28,925,419 downwards.
GGCCTGAGCAAAAAACCTCTCAGCAGCAAATGCATCCCCTTGAACCTGAAACTACTCTAATACCAAATGTAGGTTTCAAACCTGTACAGAAATTATCTGCAAATGAATCTTAAAGACATAAAATAAACAGTAGTGAGAGCATAAAACATAAAACAAATAAACACAGAGATATTCCCCTGGATCCCAAATTGGGACGACCAGCTTGATTTTTCATTATATTCCTGTTAGTGTTACAACACATATATATACATGCCGAGGCATACATAAACCCCAATCCATTAACCCTCGATTAGAATATAACCATAGTTCCTTTGACTGGATCTACAAAATACCAGGGGCCGAAAACGATCTTACCCCAAAACTATGTGCAAACCAATGCACAAAACCATGGGCGGATCCGCCCACTGGAAAATAAGGACCAAAAATTTTTCCGGGGCACTGCCCCGGACCCTGAAAGGGGGGGCTACCGCCCCCCCTGTGACCCCCCCACACGTGATTATTTATGGAAAGAATATAACACATACCCAACAACCTTTAAGTGGATTGGGAAATATCTCCTCCAAAGAGTCAAGCACAAGGTATTGTGAAGGCAAAGAAGAGAGATACGCCCTCTCCTATTTACTAGATCTTGACCTAAGACCGTTCTTCCCAATTGTTGACACGGGTTGGTGCCCTTAGTTTCCTCTCTTAAGGACCACACAGGTCACTACGGGGGGGGGGAATACACATGGTACGTGAGGTAGACATTGCATCACTTCCATAAGTTCTTTTGGAGGGTTCCATTACGAAGCTCGTGGACTTGCACCGACAAAGGTTGTTGTCAGGAGGTCAGTGTAACTGTTTCTGCTACCATTTCTAGTAAGTCTGGGGCATAATTACCCCATACTATTTTTGAAAGGTCCTCTTATTCGCTTTCTTGTATTTTGGTGTCCAGTCCTAATCTCTCGGACCTGAAATACCTGAAGGTCACTTGATTGACTGTATCTTAAGAAATTTTTAGAGTGTGCTTTTTTCTCCTAAATCTATTAGCTTCATATATTATTTTTAAGTCTAATTAATCTCATAAAGTGGCTGACCGATCACCTTGTTGATCGAGGAGGCTTCATGGGCTTTCTCCTGCGAGTGTCGAGCCTTCTTCAAGAAGGCGTAGGCGCAATTAACTGGGTGACTTTATCCTGTAGTTTCGAATGCAATGAAGAGTGATCCTTTGTCTGGGCTTGTTGTTTCTGTGGGAAGTCCTAGTACTGGTGTTATGGTAGGGAGGAGTACCCCACTCATCTCTAGAGTCTTGTTTCCAGCAGAAGAATTTGAAGTTGAAGAAGTTCCTCAATCTCATGAGACTCCTTCCTCTCCTCTTCTTGCTAGTTTTCCTGACGTCCTTTTGTATATTGGGCATGAGTATGAGAGAGAAGCTAGTCCCTTTCCTTCATATCCCTTTCTTTTGATGGCCATGACTGGGAACACAACTTCGGTTATGAGCACTTCAAGTGTTCATACTCCTCTTTCAGTTGAAGGAGGAGGTACTATTGCTATTTTGACAATCACTTCTAGTGCTGATATGTTTGTCTCTTCTTCTATTCCATCTTTGAGTAGAAGCGCCCAAGCATAGTCTTCTCAATCTAGCCCCTTTTATTTTAGAATGCCTTCTAGCCCGATTCCTTCTATCTCCTTTACTGCTTCTTTAACTGTCTCCACACCCATACCTTCTATGACTAGTGGGTCGGCTTATTTCTAGGGCTTCCCCTTTGGAAGTGGGCATATGCCTCATTCGATACCTTCCTTTGGATCTTTATCTTTCACCTTCCACAATCAAGGATTCAATCCTTTCAGTGGAGGTCAAAGCTATAATTCTTTTTCAGGATGGAAGCCTGCTTCTACAACATTAGGAGATGGGAGTCAGTTTTTCTCTGGTCAGTAAGGGAATATTCCTTTCCCTTCAATGGGTGATTCTCAGATTTTTTCTCCATTTGAAAATTCTTGGAACCCTTATTAAGGGGTTTATTCTTCATTTAATACATCTATTGGAGGGAATGTCCTTGTTTATAGTAACCCTATGTTGGGAGGGGGTCCTTCTCTGAATTTTGGGTCACAAGTTCCTTAGAAAATCCATGGTATTCTTTTCAAAAAATTTGGAATCCTTCCCATGGGGGATGGAATTCTCAAGCTCCTCCACGCTTACCATTCCTGGCAACATTAAACTTGTCAGATCTATCAAAATTAAGAAACGATTATATTCGGTATAGTTCGGGTTGGCCTCCGATCCCCACTAAACTACCGTTAGACATTATAAAGTCTGAAGGGAAGACTGGTGAGGATCCAACGGACCATGTCACAACTTTCTACTTATGTTGTTCATCGAACTCCCTTATAGATGTTTCGATTAGGTTGAGGCTATTTAAATGAGCCCTAACTGGGAATGTAGCAGAATGTTATAGTGAGCTGACAGGGGGGAGTTTTGCTACTTTTCGTGAGTTTTCTACTATGTTCTTAAATAATTTTCAGCTGTTTTTCCGTTATGATGTCGGGATTGATCACTTGGAAAATTTTCAGCTTGCAAAAGCAACTCACATTTCTAATCATATTCAGGAATGGAGGAGAATGAAAAGGCTAATAAAAGCCACTATTTTGAATGAGTTCCTTCTCGAATGGTTTATGAAATATCTGCAGCCAGAAATCTCAAAGAATGTATCCTTTTCAGGGGTATTTTATGAAGAGTGGGCTATTTTTACAGCCCAACAACTAGAACTAACCTATTTTCAGTCTAGGGTCCTTAAAAAAATCTTTCTAGATGCTCCTGACTCCAATCTCGATTTAGCCAAAACCAAACCTGCTCCTTCTGGTTAGGCTATGCCTTCAGTGTCAAAACCTTCATAGTCCTTGGATATTAATGCATTTCAAACTCCTAACCCCAAAGGAAATCAAGAATCCAACGGGAAGAAGAAGGGACAAAATAATAAGAATAAATAAAATGATGAGAAGGGAAATGCGAACAGGTCCAATCATCATGTTGGATAGGGTAAGAGTTTCCATGCAAGTTGTGCACTGGAGACCATCTTACTCAACTCTGCCCAAAAATTTAGGATCCTCATAATGTGTTATCATTTGCTCTGTAAAAACTAACCAAGTGACAATTTGTTTACGGGAGCGAAGCCATCGATACCATATAAATGTATTTTGTTCTAAATGTAAATTTGCAATGCGTACCTTTTTGTGTGTTTTGCACATTATTGAGATCAAAATATTTCACCATTTGTAGTATCCATGTTATGGGATCCTTGCCATAAACTTCCTCATATCTATCTTTGGAATATGGTGGTTCTTCCATCTAACATTAGAGTTTATTAAATAATGATTAATATTTATTTTTTTCTCATCATTGGTTTACTCTACTATCTTTTCAACATTAGGAAACATTTGTTGTATCAACTTTGTCAAACCTTCCATGTGTATTGTTAGATCATTATTTTTTTTTCCATGTTGTCTTTCAATTTTTATTTCATGTCATCCATATTAGCTTCCTTGCATCCATATTAGGTTCCATGCCTTTCTTCAAGCCATCCATATATTTGTTCAAACCATCAATCTATGCTTCCACACCTTTCTTCAAAACTTCCATTTCATTTTTTTTTTCTCTTTTCGAGAGAGAAATTTGGTGCACGTTCTCTTGTAATTTTGATAGATCATGTTGCAATTCTTTATCTTCATGAGTCATAGTAGAGTATTCTGGGGGCTTAATGGGCATTGAATTTTTTTTGCACAATTTTTAGAATCCAATACTATGCTCAATAGGCCCTTGGAATCACTTAAAACTGATTTTTCAAACAAGACTTATGCAATTTCAAAAAAATACACACCTGTTTCTTGCTTTTGAGGAGCTCAATATTGAAACTGAATTATTTCTCTAATTGTGGATCTTCAATAAATGAAATTTTGTCCTTTGGTATCCCTCTAAAGCTTCTTTTGAATGCCATAGATCTAACCTAATTAGGATAATTCAAGGCAAAGTTATGTTGAATCTCCCACAATGACCTAATTATGGATTGGTTGAGTAGAGCGCAATTGTACGTCATGCCACATCTCACTGTTTCCTCCTTCAGCTCTAAAATTAATATATAGGAAACTACAGTCTATGTACATGTGGCAATTTTTACAGAATGCACAAATTGGTGGTTACCATCTATGATGAAAATGAAAACATGTTCAAAACCAAATGCTTAGAAAATCTCAAGGAATAGAAAGTAAACCAAAAAATTAACAAGTAGAAAACCTTAAGTATCAATATATATTATACTGGCAGAAGTGTGAGAGCATCGACCATTCGTTTAGAACCAGGACCCAGGAGGAGGGTCGAGGATTCCGGTCCCATCTGCTAGCATCGAGAGTGCAAGAGAACACATAGTAGGAAGAGAAATATCATGTGCATTCAACTAAGAAGAATATGCTGACTATGAAAAAAGGCTGACAGTGCCAAAGAACTTAAAGAGAGGATTATCACCGAACTATGCGACATATTTTGATAACCATTAACAATGTTGGGTGAGGATTTAAAACAACATAATTTTTCCACAGATAAAATTGGACCAAACCCTCATATAACCCAATATGAAATCTGGAATAACACAACTAATACACCAGTCGTATAAATAAGCGAAACGAAGTTCTGTCATGCGTAAATATTAACAGTCCAGAGTTTTACATAGATCATGGGTAAATATAATCCTGAAAATATGGAAAGCCTAGATAGAAAATCTCCACTAAAAACTCTAGAAAAAAACTTGTATACTACAATGGGGCCGAAATGTCCTTGCAAATAAAAACCCCTGTCCTGCAAATGGAAAAGGGGAATAAAATTTGGTTACTTCTCAGAGGCTCAAGGGTCATGGTAACCAAGGAGGAATGGGGAACAAGACATACCTATGCCTACGGGAGATAATAGGACGACGAAACCTTGGAAACTCCAATCTTCTCCGCACCCTTGAACTTGTCCCTACATAAAGAGACAGTGTTATAACCAGTAAAAATTAAACCCAAACCATATGGTAGGGATATGATATTACATTACAAGCATAACACGATGAAAATTAGCTTCACTTACCCGTAGAGCTGAGGTGGTCGAGCGTCTAAGCTGGCGCTAACACGGAAGCCACCCTACATAATAAAACTCATTCTAGAGAGGTTGAGAGGGTCTGAGCAAGAGGGAAGAGAACTAGGTGGAGGTTTGCAATGAAGACTAGTGCAACAAAAATACCACGCCATAGAAACTCAAGCTTTTCACCCAATCAATTGATTTAAGAGGAAACAAAAAGGGTTATCAAACTAAAGCGAAATTTTGAACCTTACCTTCATTGTAGCCGAGAGTGAATAGGAAATTACATGTCAGCGGAATACTAAGCATGGAGGTGCCTCTTGCTAATAGCCTATTGAAAAAATCAAGTTGCAGAGTTGAGTTCTAACCACTGCGGAGGGAGAAATTACTTGCTAGAAGGAGGTTGGGTGTGGGTAGTTACCCTAACCCTCCTCCTCAGCCTTTTGCGCCATTTATTTCATCAAAGAGGATCATACATCCACCAATAGCCAGAGCATGAAGCGTGAAAAATTGGAGGTCATCATGACTACTGAGATATATGGCAATAAATTTCTACACTTAAGATCCTTTATTTCATTACACCCTCAGTACCATATTACAAAAAAAGTGATAAACCCAGTACAGGGGGTGGTTCCTTAGATATCAATGCTCAAGAATTCCATAAAACAAATAATTAGTGAGAATATCCTTGGTCAGGATTCCAGACCCGTAACTAAATATGATTAGTCCAATGTTGGCATAGTATAAATGAGTATTTATATCTACTTTCAAAAAAATATGATACGTGAATAAATGTAAGGTTTATATGTGTGCCTTTTTAACCATGTTTCTTTTACAAGTATATTCATATGGTAAATATTTTTATATTTTTTTATCTTGTGTAATTCAATGTAATAAGTGTGATAGTTTTTAGAAGTAGTATCAGATCGTGGTTACACGTTGGGGCCAGATGGGTCAAACAAAATAACAGGATGTTTATTCATTTGATATTACCTCTCTTTCATAAAGTTTAAATTTTGGATTTGTGCTAAGTATAGGAACAAATTTGCACCAAAGCTACAATGAGGAGAGGATCTAGTCAACAAACACCCACAAACAGAAGATAAACCCATCCTATGACCAACTTGGAGGTCAATCCCAAAATGTGGCTGTAGTTAAGCCTAGACCAGCACCAACAAACCAACAGAATGTTGGCAGACCAACAACAACAGACAAACATATTGCTTGAGACTGTGCAACAACTCTAAGCAGAGATGTTCAAATTTTGGGGTGATAATGAAAAATTGATGATAGATCAAGAAAATATATTAAAAACTTTATCAGACTGGCAGAATCACCCCACTTCAAAATCGTGTCCCCAGAGGACTCTGGAAGAAGGAGAACCATAGGAAGCCTTGCATGATAATCCATAAGGAAAAAAAATTCCATGAAGTAATAAGAGTCGAACTTACCATGAGGCTGAATCTGGAAATTTTCTACAACAAAAAGAGTTGAAGAAACAAAAAGTGGAATTAGAGGGTGAATTCAGGGAGATTAAGATCCCCACCTTTGATGGAGAAGCTAAAGAGATGGAAGAAGCTTCGATCATAAAAATGAACAATTACTTTCAAGTGTATGAGTATAATCGTAAATGGAAAGCTCTTTTAGCCACTAATAAACTGTGGGAGAAAGAAACATTGTGGTGGGAAGAGGTTAAGAATGTGTGTGGAATAGAATATTAACATGTAACTTGGGATGAGTTCCAACAATAATTCAAGGATAAGTATCTGATGGAATGTTTCTACGATGAAATGCCCTAAGAGTTTCATTATATGAAACTAGGACAAATGTCCATGGATGAGTTTGTTACAAATTTTACTTCTTTATTACTATATGTACCATATATGCGTGATGAGAATGCGAAAGTGCAGCGATTCTTGAGTAGTTTTCCCTTACATATGAAATAAATTATTGAGTTTTTGAACCCAGGACTATGGATGAAGCGGCAAGAAAAGCACGTATTTGCTGTCAAAAGTCTAAAGTTAAGGGAGAAGTTGGGAAAAATTTGCCACCTTGGAAAGTCCAGAAAAGTTTCAATAATAACAAAAATAACAAATCCGGAAACTATCGAAGTGCTGCAAGGAACCCATTGAGTAAAAAAAATGGAAGGAGTCAATCGAAGACCAAGTGGACTGGTGAAGAGTGACATACGGAAGCCTCTAGCAGACCTAACATTGGGAAATCTGAAAAACCTCCGTTGCAATACTTGGGTTGTGGGCAGGCACATTATTTTGAAAATTGTCCTCATTGAGGAAGAAATGAGGTAGCAACAAATTTGCAAGAGGCATCGACTGTGGGGGACGTTGTGTGAAACATACCCAGAATCAAGGCAACTCTATAATATTGGTAAGCATACTACCAACTAACCATGATAGAGTTATAAGGTATGATACAAACCCAATTTCTTTCTATTTTGGTGGATCCCGGGGCCAGATTGAGCTATATACACCCTCGTATAGTAGAAAGTTGTAAATTACAAAACCATAAATTTAAAGATTCTAGGTTAGTTTAGCAGGCTACATAGGCAAAAGGATGAGTAAATGCCAAAGTGCCAGATTGTGAGTTAAAAGTTGGGAATCAACACATTTATGTGGAACTCAACATTTTACCCCTAGGATCTTACGATGTATTACTAGGGATGGATAGGTTGGAGAAGCACTGGTCACTTGTGGACTGTAAGGAAAAAGTTATCTACTTTAAATCAAAGGATGGAACAACACAAGAACTGCGAGGTATTATGAATCCATTATAGTTGCAGCCAATTACAACATCTCAGTTGAATAAATGCATAAGGAAGGGATGCCAACTCTATGCCATACAAGTTGGATTCACCAATTCCAAATATAAGACTCTTTTGCTGGTAAATATTCCCATTGTGAAAGAGATTAGGATCTTTTCCTTGAAGAAATCCCGGGGTTTCCACCAAAAAGGGGCATAGACTTTACTATAGAGCTAATACCCAGACCAACACCTATATGCAGAACTCATTACAAAATGAGTGTGCCAGAATTAACCGAGTTAAAGATGCAGCTACAAGAATTAATGGATAAAGGCTACATTCAGCCAAGTGTGTCCTCTTGGGGAGTACCAGTGATGTTCATGAGAAATAAAGGTGGCATTATGTGCATGTGCATGGAATATCTACAACTCAACAAATTGACTGTTAAAAATAAATATCCTTTACTATGCATAGATGACTAGTTTGACCAAGTCAATGGAGCTATAGTGTTCTCCATAATTGATTTAAGATTAGGATACCACCAGATTAGAATTAAATAAGAAGATATAAGAAAAAAAACCTTTCGTACTCGCTATGGCCATT